>VWPW01014721.1:391532-488845 GCA_013389825.1 Crypturellus undulatus
TATAGCCCGTCAATCACGGGCGGCGCGAGGAGTGTTCTGTCCGCCGCGCCCGCGGGAGCTGCGCGCCTCGCGGCAACGCGCCGCCCCGGCCCGCGCCGTGTCTGCTCCTGCTCCTGAGCGGTCGCCGCGCGCCGCCCTGGCGCAGCTCCTGCCCGCCCCGGCCATGTACAGCATGCTGGAGAGCGACATGAAGGCGCCGCAGCCCGCGCCGGGCGGCAACGGCGGGACCCCCGCGCCCGGCGGCAACGGCAAAGGCGGCGGAGGTGCCGGCGGCGGCGGCTCGGAGCAGGACCGCGTCAAGCGGCCCATGAACGCCTTCATGGTGTGGTCGCGCGGCCAGCGGCGCAAGATGGCCCAGGAAAACCCCAAAATGCACAACTCGGAGATCAGCAAGCGCCTCGGGGCGGACTGGAAGCTGTTGAGCGACGCCGAGAAGCGGCCCTTCATCGACGAGGCCAAGCGGCTGCGGGCCGTGCACATGAAGGAGTATCCGGATTACAAATACCGGCCTCGTCGGAAGACCAAGACCTTGCTCAAGAAGGACAAGTACTCACTGCCCGGCAACCTGCTGGCGCCCGGCGGGGCCAGCGCGGTGAGCAGCCCCGTCGGCGTGGGGCAGAGGATTGACACTTATGCTCACATGAACGGCTGGACCAACGGCGCTTACTCGCTGATGCAGGAGCCGCTGGGCTACGGGCAGCACGCGGCCGTGGGCAGCCCGCAGCTGCAGCAGATGCACCGCTACGACATGGGCGGCCTGCAGTACAGCCCCATGATGTCCTCGGCGCAGAGCTACATGAGCGCCGCCTCCACCTACAGCATGTCCCCGGCCTACGGGCAGCAGCCCGCGGCGCCCGTGGGCCTGGGCTCCGTGGGCTCCGTGGTAAAGTCGGAGCCCAGCTCGCCGCCGCCCGCCCTCACGTCGCACTCGCAGAGGGCCTGTCTGGGCGATCTGCGGGACATGATCAGCATGTACCTGCCCCCGGGGGGCGACGCCACAGACCCTGGCGCCCTGCAGGGCAGCCGCTTGCACAGCGTGCACCAGCACTACCCGAGCGCGGGCGCCGCTGTGAACGGCACCGTGCCGCTAACGCACATCTAGCGTTGGCGGCCGCCCCTCCGGCCCCGCCGCCGTGCGGGACGTCCCGGACTCGGCACTGACTGAACCAAGCTCGCGAGGGGAGCCCGCCGCGTGCCCGTTCTGCGCGGGAGGGAGGGCGCGCACCCGAGCAAGCTGCGCCGTTACCGGAGCGCAGCGCCCGCTGCCGAGAAGCTCCCGCGCTGACGCCGCGCAGCCTCGACCGCCTTCCCGTCGGGTTGCGCGGGGTTCCACTCGCTGGAAAAGAAAAAAAGTTTTGCAGCGGGCTCGCCTCTTCTCGTTTGGTGTTTTTAGCGTTGCAATGAAAACGGCGAACTTTTGTTTTTAAACTCGGTTGTTTGTTTTTAAACTCGGTTGTTCAGTTGTTTACATTTTCGTTGTGGTTTCTTAAAAATGTTGTGTTCTTCCCATCCTATTGAGTCTCGCTTGGTTTCTATCCAAACCTGTAGTGAAAGAGTTTTTAACTTTAGGGTTTTGTTCAAGGGGAAAAAAAAAACAAAAAAAAAAAAAAACAAAAAAACAAAACGGGGGGAGGGGGGAAGAGAGCTGTGCAGGTCGCAAACGCATTTCTTTTATTTATAGCAAGTTGTGTGTCTGGGTTTGCTTTTGTTTTTTTTTTTTTCTTAAGCTGTAAACTTATGTAAATCGGTTTGTGAATTTTACTGTGAACCATGTTTTGACATATCAGATGAAGCGTTTTAGTTTGTTTACCGGATTTATTCCAACAATAAGAACAACAAAAAGGTGAAGTCATCGAACCACTCGTGTTGCTTTCCCCCTTCCTCGTTCTTCTCCTGCGAAGCGAAGAGCGATCAATAAATGTGTGCGGCGCCGGGGTGTTCGCGGGTCCTTCGCGCGGTTCGCGCAGCGGCGCGGGGAACGCGGCCCCTCGGCCCCTCCGCAGGGGCCGCCGCTGCCGGCACTTGTTGCTTCTGCGCTCGGCCCGGGCACGGAGGGGTTGTTAACGGGGGCGAAACCGCCGGGGGCTCGTGGCGAGACCCCCTTGAAAACGAAGGACTCCGGGCGTCCCCCGAGGAAATAAACAGTTCCCTCCTGCCGCTGTGTTTGCCGAGTGCTTTGCTTGGGACAGCGCGGGCTGCTCCGAGGCGCCGCACTCGCCCGCGCACCCCCACGCTCCGCAGCAGCGCCTGGGTGAGAATCCCCCGTTCCCGGCATTTCCCCCGAGTCCGCCCGCGGCTCCGCGCTGGGCCGGCGGGGCTGCGGCACGGGCGGCAGCTCGGCGGCATCTCTGCAAACTCCTCAGCATCGGCGTTTCCTCTGCTTCGTTCGGGTAAACTTTTCACTGTCTTAAAAAAAGACGTGGGAAAGAGGGTTGGCGGGGGAGGGTTGTTCGTTTGGGTATTTCTGTTGGTTTTTGTTTTGTTCGCGACTCCGTGGCTGGCTGCCGCCTGCTCGGGGTGGCCAAGATCTGCCGTCAGGAGCTCTGCCCTGCGCCCTGAGCGGCCTGGCCGAGCCACCCCACTCCGCTGCGGCTCCTCCGGCCCCAACGAGGCTGCGAGCTGCGGGCAACCACGCAGCTCCCCAGCAGGGCTGTGTGCCGGGAGCCCCGCGCTCCCTCCCGGAGCAGCAGGCCTTGGGGACAGGCACTTCGCACCGGGGACCGGTGCAGGCCCGGCACTGTGATCCTCCTGTTTTGTTTGCCGCAGTTCCCACTGCTGCTCTCCAGCCAGGATCAGCCCTGCTCCAAGCCCTTCGGGATGAGCGCTGGCGCACGGGGAAAGGCAGGGGCAGCGGCAGGTCCCATTTCATCCCCGCTTGGAGCTGGACGCTGAGCTGCCCAGTGCTCTCCAGGGCAGGCAGTACCAGCAGAGGAAGCAGGAGGCCCTGCTCCCTGAGCAGCTCTCCCTGCAGCAGGGCGGCCATGGCCAGCCCCCAGCAGCAGTGAGGGCTCCTGAGCAGGTGACGCCGCCAGCGCTGGGGTTATAATAACTTGCTTCAGAGTTGGAAGCGCCCTGCACCATTCTCAGTGGCTGCTCTCTTCATGTGAGTTCTCTGGCAGCTCGCTCTGCTGCGAAGGTGCAGCAACACCGCTCCAGAAAGGCTCGCACTGCTGGAACTGAAGCTGTTCTCAGTGTTTGCTGTAAGCCGGGACCGGAGGAGTGTCAGTGAGCAGGTCCCCAGGGGCTGGCAGGGACACTTGTGTTGAGAACCTTGTGCTCTCTGCCTGCCCACCGCGGGAGTTTGGCTTCAGGGTGCTTTTGCTGAACATTTTGAGATGCCCAAAGGCCTGCACACAGTACTGAGCTCCCAGGGCCCAGTGCTCTCCGGACGTTATCTGGAGGCCTTCAAGTGCTGGCCGTGGGCAGCGTTGTGGAAACGGTGGCAAGCAGCCTTACACCCCACTGCATGGGAGAGAGACCCAGTGTGAGCGGGAAGCAGTGAGCGCAGCCTTTTAGAAATACATAAAGAGCCTCCTCTTCCTCAAACACAAGTGTGTTTTTCATCAGGGAGCCAACAGCAAAGTGGAAGTGCCTGAAGGACAACAACTTTCAGTAAGTTTATCCTTTGCTTGAACTCCTAGGATCTGCCTAGGGAGCACATGCAGAAACACGTTCCCTTTAGATAAAGTGAAGGTATGTTTTATTTGTGCTGGTGTTCATTTAAAACTTCTAGTTTGTGTGGGGCACAGACATGTAGCCTACGTGTGTGAAATCCAAATGGGCTGTGAGCGGTGCCTGCGGGAGACTCCACGCTCTCGTGGGAGGATGGGGATGGAACCACGGCCATCCTGGGGGCAGCAGGGGAAGGCGCGAGCGGCTGCATGTGGCGCGCTGGCTCTGTGTGAGATGCCCCTGTTGGCACCTGCCGGGAGCCTTCGCTCTGGAAAGCCGCAGTGCTTCACGGGACAGGGCTGGGAGTGAAACGCTTCGTTGCCACACACACAAACTCATAAGCAAATGTTACCACAGCCTAGAATGCCAGGCAAGTGCATCCGTTGCCTGCAGACTGAGCGCTGGCAGTGGAGCCAGCGCTAACAGTGTTAGCGTTTAAGTGTAATGACAATATTTAGGCTGTTTGCTAACACCTTGTTGAATGGAAGAGTGGAGGATCACACTTGGTGCTGCTGTTAGTCTGTGGAAATCCAGCGTCTCGGGTTACGTTGTGGTGGCTCAGAGCTGTGCCAGAAAGCTGCAGTTAATTTTGCTTCATCAAATATTGGTAAGTGAAAATATTTTAGACTTGTGAGTTTACAGATGATCTGGCTGGGAAGTAAATTTTAATAATAAGCAGAGGAATCTGGTTGTAGGCATTTTTTTTTTAATGCACTCTTTTGTATTTCTAACATTTTTGCTATAAGGAGAGATGGATGTTAAATTCAGTAAAAACATATGTTTAGGAGACACATTGAAAGCCTTCATAAATCAGTGTTTTTTTCATAACAAGTATGAGACAAAGTATATCTTTCAGGAACTTTAAAAAGATAGTCATACGTCTATCTCCTGATGTTAACAGAGCCAGCTATTTAGTAGGAATGAATATAAGTGCAAAACTGAAGTTTTAGTGATGTTCAGGACTACCACATTACTGGTTTTAGCAAGGCAAAGCCTGAGAAGTTCAGGGTGATTTTTTTCTGCTCAGGCAGAACTTGATCCTGTGTTGTGATCAACCCCAGTTAATTTAGATGATGCAGATTCAGCTTCTCTTTGTGGTAAGTCTGAAGCAAAAAACCACAGAAACTTTTAAAGACAAATACATAAAAGCTTAATTCATTTTTTAAGCCTTCTCAAGGTAGAGTGGAGATCTGTTGCTACAGTCACGTTTGCGTGGGTTAATACATTGACTAATGCAGAGTAAGTTTTCCAGAATAGCTCCCAATGCAACTTTTTCTGGTGCTTTTTTTTTAATGATGCTGCTTTATGCAGTAATAACTGCAACACAGTGACTCTCATTTCACCATAGAATATCCTCAGGGCAAGGAAAGTTACTCTCTGAACAGCATTCCCAACCACCTGTTTCCTACAGGCAGTCAAGCATATAGGATGGGAGATTTGTCCTGTCCAAAGCAGTGCTCAGAAACGCCCTATTCATTTTATACTTGTCTTTTTCACATCTCTAAAATGAGACCTGCACCTGCTTCTTAGGGCAAGGGACGTTGGGAAGGGTTGACATAGTAAGCCCATAATGAGATATATTCATTCCTCCGTGATAAAGAAAGTATATATCACTTTGTCTTAGGCTCGTTAAATATTAAGTCAGTGTCATTCTCATAATGTTCATCTTTATGAGAAAACTTTTACTGATCTCATTTAAACTAAGTTTGTTTACGCCATCTTACTTTTATTTGGAAATACATTAGATTAAGCTAAACAAATCTGAGATTTAGCCTGATAAAAGAAAAAGGCAGTGCAAATGTACCTGCAGAGCCTCCTTGCTGCCGGTGCGAGGGGTCAACGGCGGGGTGAAGTGGTGCTGAAGTGGTGTCTGTGCGATTCCTTTCCTGGAGACATCTCACCTATCAGGGCTGGGGCGCGGCCCCAGAGGCTCCTCGTGGAGCCCGCGGTGCCACGTGTAGGAGACGCCGTGTAGGTGCCCCATGTAGGAGCCCTGTGCGCTGCAGCCAGAGCGCCAAGGGCTCGAGCAGGAGTGGGGATGGGCCTAGGGATAAGGGGGCAGTGAAACTTGTCCAGCATGGCTTGTTCTGTCATTGGTCTCTTCTCGGGCTTCTGATTTGGTGTCCGTGAGGAATACTGGGCCTCTTTCCTGTACAGGCCATAGGGAACGGCGTGGTAACCATTGCTGCAGGCACTTGGGATTTCGCCTTTGGACGAGATGGGGCCTTTCCATGATTCCTCCTGCACAGCTTCCATGCTGATTTCCAAAATCCTCTTCATCTCCTTGGCACAGAGAGACAGAGCTGAGGTGCCCGTAACAATTGCTCTTCAATACTATTTGCAAGGGAAGAAATCTTAAAAAACAGTGGGAACTTTGCACATTCAGAGTTCAGGATAAGGCATTTGGCATTGATTTCATGTTCATTGTGCTGTACCATGCTAGTCAGAAAAGCTTCTTTTTCACAGAGTTAAGGAAAAATACTAAATGGGTTGATCAAAACTATTTTCTTCTTTTTTTTTTTTTAAGATTCCCTGGGCAAATTCCGTTTTACAGCCTATAAACAGAAAGGTTACAGTAGGAATTTCTTTATAGAAGTAAGTTATATACTCATCCTGGAAAAATTCCTTTCTTGAAACTTCAGTTCGTGGAATGGGTTGGCTCATTTTGAGGGATTTTTTGTGCTTATGTTTTTTTTTTTTTTTTTTTTACGAACATCCCACAGACGGGATAGCACTATGAATGAATTAATTAATTGATTGCCATTCTCCTAAAGCCTGCAGCAAAAGGAAGTCAAGGAGCTGAAGTATCTGCAGGGGTAATTCTGTGTAGTCTTTTAGACATTGAGCAGATCTACATGAGTTGACTCAATGTTATGGCAAAGAATTTCTTAAGCTGTTCTCCAAGCAGTGAGTCCAGCTTCTTGAAAGTACTTTGCTTCCTTTTCCAAGGACTCTTCTACTGTCTGCTTCTCTTCAATGCATTTCCATCTCTATTTGTGTAAAAGAGGAATTATTTTAGCCAGAGTAAGATGCTTTGATATGAAAGCTCTATGTAAGCCAGTACTTCAACTTAGGATGAATTGGGAAAAGAAATAAAGAAAACCCAACAATATAACCCTTATTTCATTGTTGGGTTTTCTTTAGACAGCAATTAAAATGAAGGTTATTTTAAGAATGCGGGCTGTGGCAGGTTCTGGAGTAGGAAACAACTGTTATTCTGGACTTCTAGTAGTGAATTGGCTACCTTTGTGCTGGAGTTACCTTGTAACCTGGTGACCAGCAGGCTACCCAATGGTCTCCTAATGATAGGAAGAGACGTTGAGGAGAAGAAAGCCAAAATCTGACATACCATTTGGCTTTCTTGTTGCATGGAAACTTCTACAGACATTCTCTCTGATTCAAGAGGGGATTAGAATTCAGGCTGGTCTACACGGATTGCAGCAGTACCAAGCAACCATGAAAAGGGATTTTGCAGTCCCATATCTCCTTCCAGTTCTCTGAGTCTGCTTGGCCATATTTCCTGTCAGAATGCCGGTCTTCTGATGCGTACGATCCTAACACATTTAATTTCTGCTAGCACTGAGGTTTCATCATGTGAAATCTCATTTCCTAACAGAATGGCAAATCTCAGGTTGCTTTCACCAAACTCTAGTTCCAATCAGTTTGTGCCAGGGAACTTCTACCTGGGAAGATGCTGCCAGACTTCTGGTGCTCAAACCAGCACTTTGGTGCAAAGCCGGGAGAAGAATAGCAAAAGTCCTTTCTGAGGAAGGTAGTCCGTATGGAAGGCACAGCTAAGCAAAGCCAAGGGTTTCTGTGTCTTGATGGAAGCCAGTTGAAGAAGCATACGCAATATTGCTGTAACATATTTTAAGTTTTTCTGAAAGCATTTGTGGTTACAACACTGGGTTATCTACCTTGATTTTACAAGGAGGTAGGTGACTATGACCCCTGAATGAGAAGCAGTCTTGGATGGCTTCCTTGGTGGTTTTCAGGATGGACTTGGGTTTACCTTGCTCACCACCAGAGCCACAAGTGCACTGCCAACGGGGAAGCTGAAGCCAGTGACTTTGATAAATACCATCACAAATTTAATTGCAAAAATGACTGTTCAGCACTTTTCTTTCTATATGCTTTAGACTGCAAACTTTGCAGTGGAACAGGACTTGCTTCCTCCCAGCTTCTAAAGCACTAGATGCAATTCTGATGATCGCAGCCTTTTGTATATCTAAGTAAGTTTACTGAGCATTTGTGCCTGTCTTAATTCCAACTCCAGAGATGGGCAGCCCAAGGGGAAGTGTGGGACAGGAAATAGCCACCCACATGGGAGGTCAGTGGAAGCAGTGGCTCTGGGAAGTACCTCGTTCCAGCTTAGCTGAGGGCCGTTCCCTTTCTTTGAAGCCGGGTAAGGAAATATCCATGTTCTGCTCTGGAAGGAAGCGCTAGACACAGAGTACCAATTTTCACAAGGCTTTTATGATTTAATCATAAGTACCCTTCTCTTGCTGCAGACATGAGAAGTACGAATATAGGAAGTAGCACGTGATGAGGTTTTTTTTCTGAGTCCATTTAGCAAAAGCTGGGCAGGGAGGTTAGATGTAAAAAAGGAGAATGAGGCAACTAATGGAGATGGAAGGGGAAGGCCCAAAGATTATGCAATGAAGGGAGTTTGTCACCTGAAAATATGTGTGTTTCACTGCCACAGATTATTTAAAACTGAGAAGAAAACAGTGCAATGTTACTGTATATTTGAAATATATCTTTTTTTTTCACACCTTGTACTGACCTTTTCAGTATGTACAATGTGACTGTAATTGATCTTATTCTTAACTTGAAATACAAATAAAACTAGGAAAATAAAATGATGAATCAAACAACAAAAACAAGAAAACATAATTGTAGCTAAGGAATGAATGGGGACAACAGAGATCTAGTGTCATTTATCCTTAAAATCTCTCTGTGGAGGGGCGGGCAGGGGAGGCTTTAGGAAGGAGCCTGCCCAGGTCTGCTGAATTTCGATGAGAATTCTTCTAGTCTGTCTCCAGTTCTGGTTGGCTGCATTACTATTTATTTCATCACTCAAATTGTGGTAGGTGCTGCTTGCCTTACAGTATGAATAACAAGCTGTCGGGCTCAGTAGAGTTCACTTATGCAGTAGGAAAGAGTAATTCTCTGCTCTGCAGGAATTGCTGGGTAAAATTTAATACTTGGCTGTGCCACAGGGGGTTAAGGTAAAGGATCATAATGGTCCCTTCTGACCTTAAAGCATATGAGCGTATAACAAGATGTGGGATGGTATTCTGACCTCCACAAAGTCGGCATATTCCTTGTTTCCCTGATATGTTGCCCTCTAAATGCTTAAGAAAGGCATATAACGGGCAATGAGAGAGAACTGGCAACAAACAAAAAAGTCTTTTTGGTTAATTGGATGTGTCATATAGCATCCGTACATGAGCACATATTCTTTGGTACGAGAAGTGTTAGCAGACTGTGTGTTACTGAACTGCCCACATTCAGGTACATTCTCTTGTATTCCCACAATAACTTTTGCTAAAATAAAGGACATGCAAAAATAATGACTTAAATGACTTGCTGGACCAAGGTATGAAGAAAACAAATACATCCTCTCAAGTCCTTGTGTCACCCCACAAATTGTGCAGCCCTATTCCTACTTATGCGTTTGCTGGCATTGGTCATATTCCTTGTTGGATTTAGTGGAATTAGGATGTCAGTCTGAGTTCTCTGGTAAAACCTGACTAGTCATGAACTGAAAATAACAGCTTTTCTACCCTAGACATCCCCAAACCTTCCCTTGGTCTGGGAAAGTGTGTCATTTTGAGACTGGAATATTTGTTAGTAGAATCAATTGTAAAATGTTTAACAATGTTGCTATTAAGTGGCCTCAAGTACCTTCAACACTCAGAGACTGCGGAGGAAAGGGGACAGGGAAGATAACACCCGACTGGTGCTAATGATTCTGATGGCTGAATACCAAAGGACTAGTTGGGGTTGCCTTGTGGAGGGGCCCTTACAGCCGGTAGGCTAGGAAGCTTTTTATCATGAAAATTTGGTGATGCAGCAATTGGCATGCACACCCGTGATCCCTGGGGTGGGGGATTCACGCATCCTTGCTGGTGGGAGAGAGGACAGCAGATTTCAGAGGACACGGGAGGTTTCTAATCTGCTCTGAAGAGTCTCTCAGAGATCACAGCCTACTCTTCCCCAGGCACAGTGCAGGCGCACAGGAAATACACAGTTTCAACTAAGGAAAACTAAACCAGATAAAGGGGAGGTGACCAGGGTGTTTGTGCAGTATTCCCATGTGTCTCTACCTGGAAAATAGCAGTCATATCTTTAATGACATGTCGTTGGGGAGGTTTCAGACACCTGCTGAAAAAGTGGCTTTGGGGCAGGGGATCTGAGGGGCTTGAAGAGGTGGGTGTGCGTGGAACTAAGTGACAGCTAATGAGGGGGGTAAAAAAATCTGCATAGCATCTAAGGGATGTGCAGTGAGAGAGTAGCCATGCGGGATGGTGCCAGGAAACTCGCTTGGATTTAAGCAGCCTCTTAGCAAAGGAATGCCAGGAGCATTAAAAAACAGTTTTTCTGGGGACATGTTCAGGGTGTTAAGGCAGGACTGGATAAAGCAGAGTGCAGGGAATAGTCCTCTGTGGAAGGAGGGATCAGTGTGTCGTGGCTGCTTGCTGCATGCAGTTTCTGTGAGTCAGCACTCGCAGTCAGGGCAGGCTGATCAGCTTGGCTGGTGTTTCCAGTAAGCTTCTCTGCATTCTGCCCCTTTGTTCCCCCACCTGAATTTGGGCTTTGTCTGAGCTAGAGCACTCACTCGTTTGTGAAAGAATTGAACATAAATGATCAAGTGCATCCTTGAATGCCATGGAAACCTGGGAGCTCTATACTGGGACAGAATTTGGGGTTGATGATAATTCCTTGTTCTCTGGCAGTTTTCCTCCCTTAAGATTTTAAAGCACTTCAGAAAGGAAGTTGGTGCAACTCAGATATGTTGGCAAAGTGGTAAGTGATGCCCGGTAGAGCAGCGGCAGAGCGAGGAGCAGTTCCCGCTCTGACTGATGTCCTGCAACCACCTGGAAGAGAGATTCCAGAAGTGGGGCTGTTACTGCCCTAGGCCTGTGGCTGCGGCATCTCCTTGCGTTGCCGAAGCCCCAGAGGAGCTGAGGGGAAACTGCTGCCGGTGGTTCGGCTCAGCCGCTGCCGAGGGCCCCTAGCCTCAGGGCAAGACGTGCACAAATCTCGACGGCGGCTGTTCCAAACTATTCCTGTTTCCAGAGAATATCCCGGGCTGCTTATGCGAGAGGCCTGGTAGCTGCAGTGTGTGGTAGGGGCTCAGTCACCCTCGCGAAGGACAGTGGGTGGCCAGGCAGTTGCCTCCTGTTTTTCTCCAGTGTGAATGACCAAGCTTCTCCAGGGCCCACCACGGTGGGAAGCGCTGTGTGAGCGTGACAGGGACCTCAGCCTCGTGTGGAGGCTCTGCAGGGCCGGGGGAATTTCGTGCGGTGGCTCCGCAGGGCCGGAGGAGCTTCGTGTGGAGGCTCCGCGGGGCCGGAAGGCCTCGTGCGGAGGCTGCCCCGCGGCCACCGAGCCCTGAGTGTGTGCGCAGGCTTCAGGGGCTGGCTTGCGCTGGGAGGAACTGCACAGAACAGTGAGTACAAATCCACTCAAGTGTCTGCAGTGTAAAGACACCCTTCCTCCTCCCGACTGACATACTTAATGTGGGGCTTAATTTCAATAAAAATATAATCTCTTTAAGTGTCTATCATGCTTTTCAGTAAACACAAAAGGGATTTTCCCTCTCTCTGTATTTTGTAGTAAAGAACACAAATAAATCCTAAAGACAAGGGAAGACAATGGCAATACAATTCTATTGGTATTCCTTATTCCTTTTTTTTTTTTCCAAGATTTCTAAGTGATGGGGATTTGGTAGAAGTTTATTTAGTTTCACATCAGCTCCGTGGTGGAGTAACTTGTAGCTGAGTTTGCTGCCGGTTTGATGCATTCGTTGAATCTACTGGCAGCTGCAGAATTCCAGGAGCCCAGCCTTTTCATGATTCAGTGACCATGTAATTGGCCATGGGATTTATTCAACCTTTTCATTCTACGTGACCCTTCCGTACCACGTCTTACCGAAATGTCCTGGGTAAATTCTGTGGCTTTATGTTATGCGTTCTGACTGAGCTGCTGACAGTTTGCAATCCACGCCTGCCACATATAGACCCGGACAAAATATCATAGTTACGGCTGCCCAAGTGTTTGCGTCATCATTAAAAGCTTAAAATACAGCAGAGTGAGCTGGGCTTTGTAAGGGAAAGTGTGGGATTATTTTTCCATATCTGCTTGGTGTGCTTCCTGGAGTCAACCGGCACGAGACGTTTCTGCAACCCTGTTACCAAATGGAGTAGCAAGAATGGACACAAGTACATGCAGGAAGCTGAACAGTCAAGCACAAACTCCTTCCTCCCCCTACAAAGGGCCTTGCCATAGTGGGGCTGTATCACTTAGCAGCTCCATCTGAGCCATTCCATGGTGCTGCGGGGAGGCAGCTGCCTTCTCCTCACCCGCCCTCTGGGTGTGGGAGGAATGTCCGAGCCATCGGCTGCTTGTCGCTTCATCTCCTCCTCTGCCCGCTTTGAGCTGCTAGCTTGAGTGCTGGTGCGATTGGAAGAGATAGTCTGGGAGAGGTCAGCTCCTGGCAGGGATGGATGGGGGAAATGCAGGGGGAAGAGGGCTTTTATATTGTGCTCTAGACTGCTAAAACCTTGGCGTGTTATGGAGGTGGCTTGCTTTCGTATGCATGTTGCATGGCTACAACAAGAAAGCTTTGTGTAAGAGATGGGTCAGGAGTGGGGATCTCCCCAGAGGTTATCCTTGAGGTGAGTGTTGTTGCTTCTGGCACTAATGGTCAAGATTTTGATCTCTGTTATACGCCTTAGTGTGGACTAACTAGTTTTGCAGAGGTGTGGCTCAGATCAAAATTAACTGTAGGTTTCACTAGTGCTTCCAAGGCCTCTCGTGTGACAAGATAACAACTACAGTATCATGCCACAGAGCTGTGCAAAATCACTAACATAATCTTTTACCTTTGAGACCTAATATTGCAGGTTATTTCAGGAAAGAAGAGCCCTAAAAAGCCATTTTTTTTTTCCTAAAATAGAAATAAAAGCATGTGGTACACAATGAAATTGCCTTTCAGAGTCTGGTTGGGTTTACAGAGCAGTAAAACTTCATCCTGTGCTGGTTGTTGCTGCCTTGGTTAGGAAGTTGCGTGATGTGATTCTGCTGCTCAGCTCCGCACCCGCTCCTGGAGGAGCCCTGTCCGTGTCTCTGTGAGCGCTGGCTGTCTCACGCTGTGCACAGATGGAGCAGGGCAGGGAAGAGCTTTACACGGGTCTTCAGGAGGAGGACAGCTGAACGGGACTGCGACAGCAAACAGGACTGCCTGAGGAAGTCTGAGGACGGCACGTCACCATCAGCTACCAAACTGACCACATTGCCAGGCATGGCTTATGGATTCAAAGTCTCTAGCGAAAAGGAAGTTTTTAACTCTTCAGCATCAGCTGGAAGCACCCAGAGTGCAATTTTCAAAACTTTTTTTGGCACTTTTGCTGTCCCCTGTGGTTTTCTTCTCTTTGGCCCATGAGACAGGTGCCTGGGCTGCTGTGTGCTGGGGCGCACTGCTGAGAAGACTGGAGTGCTCATGGCCCCGTGTGCCACCCCACAGGCAGCTTGCTGGAGTCCAGGGGTTTTCGCGGTGCCCTTGCACTAAGTGGCTAACTGACTTAACTTAATGGATGCCAGAATGTCCTATTAGGAGCAATGAGTGGGTGAGTCCTTGGGAGTCTGGAGGCACCTCGGGTGACACCCTGCATCTGCATTCGTGTCTTGAGAGGTTTGGGGTTCCCACGTCACATCTTAAGTCACTGTGCAGACTTCAGTGACTTCAGCCCCATATTCCCTGTGCCCAGGGTTCTAGGAGTTTCACAACATCCCTGGACTCTGATAACAGAGATCCCGAGAGATTAGATGCAGGTAGCTTTCACATTGGTGCACAGATAAGGCCAGGAGGTTTGAACCTGAGTGCATGTTCATGCACAGAGGAGAGCACACTCAGTTTAAAACGATACCTTTAATAGTACAGCTCTTGATACATAACTGCACCTTACTTGTCTTCTTTATTAGATAATTATTTTTTCCACAAGGTTAGTGCAAAACCTAGATTTTTGCATTTGTAGTGACATTACCTATATTTTTTTTTCACCCGTGAGTTTTGGACAACTAAGGAGTCCCTGGTCTTTTTTATAATAGCTTTGGAAGTTCGTCTTTGAAAAACTTTGACTAGAACTAGACTAAACAGAAAGTCTGTGGCAGAGCTGAATTAGCCCCTCTTCCACTGGCCCCCAACCTTAGCACCTAGACCATCTGCCTCTCTTTATTTCCAAACTGAATGTTTTTTCCCTCCGGCTTTCTATCTATCTATCTGGTAGATGCCAAGCATCTTCACACTGGTCTTCTATTATCCTCAGAGATAACAGAAGCTTCTCTGGCAATTTCCTCTCTACTTTCTGGAAAGGAGAGACTTGTTTTACAAGCTAGGTAGGACTAATGTCTAAGAGTAATGACATTGAAATACCAGGTATATCTTCAGACTGATCAGAAGAAACATCGCAGGCACAACTGCAAGATTGTGACCTAAATTTGCATTGGAGAATATGAACACTAACTTACTAGACACTGACCTCTGATACACATTATCACCTTAAGTGTTGCAGAGGGTGCTAGGAAGAATGCTGTCAATTAAGTAAAACTCATTTAGCATACCAAAAAAATAAAAGTTTTTTTTTCATCCTCTGAGCAAAGACTTTTTTTGTGGAAAGTGAGTTTTAAATATAATAATGGCAAGGTGCGTAATGAAGAATATGGAGGCACTATTATGTTGTGACAGTTTAAGTGATGAATAATTGCAATTAATTTCACAAACACTAACTATATGCTCTGATTCTTTGTGGTGCCAAGCAATAAATCAAGCGTTAGCACTCGCCAGCACCCAGCAAGCTCATCCTGAGCACAGCCAAGGGCTCCCGTGGACCCGGAGCTGCTCCCCAGCTCTGTGGGGATGCCGAGGGGGATTGGGCTGCTTTTCCTGCTCCCCTGCCTGAGGTTACACTTGCCTGTGGCTGAACCTCTCAGGGATGCGCTCCTCAACTGCAGCAATTCACAGCTTGGGTTATTAACATAAACCACCTTCAGTCCGACTTTATTGTCCACAGCCCAGAATATTTGCATAGCCCTTGAGGGAAGGGATCTCTGGAGCTCCCAGCCCTGAGTGGGTTGGGAGCTGTGAATTGGCCCTCAGGGCTGGATGGGGCTTTTTCCAGCCCACAGGCCCAGAGTGCTGAATGTAACTTTGGGCAGCTGACAGCATAGGGCAGATGTTCCAGATTAGAGCGCTGTTCCGCAATCAGTCAGGAGACAAAGGTCTGGTGGAGGTCTCGATTATTCAGTGCCTGACTCGGAGCTCATCATCACAGCCCAGTGCAACCAGCTCCAGCTGCCTGCCGCCAAGACAGGAGAACTTGCAGTTAATTTTATGAATATGATTAAAAAAAAAAAAAAAGAGAAAGCTTGGGATAGAGAGGCCACAAAGGGACAGCACAGACCTGGCTACTTTGGAAGATTTTCTTGAGCACTTAAAGCCAGAGCGTTTCCAAGCTAGTGATGAGGCTGAGCGCGCGGGAGCCGCAGCCGTGCACCGGGTGCAGGAGCTGCTGCAGGGCCCTTGGTGCCAGAGCCTGCAGCCGTGCCAAGCATGGGCCCCTGTCCCCCTCCCCATGGCAGCGAGCGGGGCCAGCGCGGGCTGCGCAGGGCCTGTCCCCGGCCTCCTGCTACGGACCACAGAGCCGTGGTGGGGCCGTCCATGTTCCAGTTTGGAAGACTCCACTGGCTGGATCGTGCCGGGGCTGGTGGCCGTTCAGCTGAATGAGAACCCGTAGCTGCAGGCAGGAACCGTTTTACTGCGTCTCCCCAGCCACCTTTTGAGTGCAACAAACTCATGCTGGTGCCTTGAGGAAGCCTCCCATGCTGCCCGCACTGCTCCCCGCGGCACCGAGAGGGCAGGGCCGCCCTGGCCTGGGAGCCGTGCGGTGCTGGCGGGGAGGAGGCGCTGGCTCCTGGGAGCGCCGCATTCCTCTGCCCTGGCACCCAGGGTGGAGCGCGGGCGGAAGCAGCACCTTGGCTTTCATCTGGCCCGGGGATGAGCAGACAATATCCATGCAAAGCTGCAGCTCCCTCCCTCTCCTCCACCTCTGCAAAGGAAACATTTGCAGCTCTTCCTCTCTCCAGGATTGATAAACTTGGGATAGAGAGAAGATGCTGATGGTTGGATCCCAACTGATTAACTTTGCCCCCAGCCACATCAGAATCATAGAATCATAGAATGCCTAAGGTTGGAAGGGACCTCTAGAGGTCATCTAGTCCAACCCCCTGCACACGCAGGGCCACCTAGAGCACGTGGCACAGGACTGCATCCAAGTGGGTCTTGAAGATCTCCAGAGAAGGAGACTCCACAGCCTCTCTGGGCAGCCTGGGCCAGTGCTCTGTCACCCTCGCTGTCAAGAAGTTCTTCCTTAAGTTCCCGTGGAACTTTTTATGCTTCAGTTTGTGGCCATTTCCTCTGGTTCTGTCAGTGACCACCAGTGAAAAGAGGCCAGCCCATCCTCCTCACTCCTTCCCTTAAGTCCCTTAAGGTATTTATATACGCTGATCAGGTCCCCTCTCAGCCTCCTCTTCTCCAGGCTGAGCAGACCCAGCTCCCTCAGCCTCTCCTCATAGGGCAGATGTTCCAGGCCCCTGATCATCCTCGTGGCCCTGCGCTGGACTCTCTCCAGCAGCTCCACATCCCTCTTGTACTGTGGGGCCCCGAACTGGACACAGTACTCCAGATGTGGCCTCACCAGGGCTGAGTAGAGGGGTAACATCACCTCCCTCGACCTGCTGGAGACGCTCCTCTTAATGCATCCCAGGATGCCATTGGCCTTCTTGGTCACGGGGGCACACTGCTGCCTCATGGTCAACCTGTCGTCCACCATGACGCCCAGGTCCTTCTCTGCAGAGCTGCTCTCCAGCAGAGCTTCTCTGTAAGAGAAAAGGCCTCTTAGCCTGGCGTGGACATTGGCCAAGAGCTGCTCAGCAGCAACTGCCTCTGCCGGCCCCTCTGCACATCCGTGTGTCCGGATGCGGCAGAGTGCCCTGTATTGTGGTTTAAAAAGGGATCTCTCATTGGCACAACATAAGCAAAGCCAGGCCTGCCTGAGGGGATGCAATTGCTTAAAGAATGGGGTTTTAAATAGTGAGATACAGGACAAGACTGTCCGCAAACAAATGTCCATCCACTCAGCTCGTCACTGAGCTCTGCTTATAGGACTGCAGTTTGCTGGACAGGTGAGCAGAGGACTAAGAAAATCCATCCATGCTGTCCTCTTCAGACAGCATTAAGACACCGAGCCAGCAAATGCATTGTGTATAGATAGAGCAGACCCATTTTTAAAAAGATTTTAACCTGGAAAACTCTCTGTCAGTCTGGTTGAGCACACAAATATACCGTGATAGCAGACTTTTCCTGAGAGAAGGAAAAGCGCCTACCCTCTCCTCTCCTGAGAGTAGTGATGAGGTCTTTCTTGACCTTTTCCAGAGAATTGGTCAGCACATCCGGGCTGTGCAGGTGACATTTGGCTTATTTATCTATTTATTTTGTCCTATGCAGTTCAGCTTCCCGATCTATGGCATACTGTAGCTAATCTCCTCTACAAGGTGTTTATGGGTTGAGAGCCCTGTTCAGGTGATGGGCACTTCTTGAGCAGAGACACAAGTCATGGATGACGATCCAGGGCACTGTTTTTAGCAGATAGTTTGTGCCCATGTAGGTGTTTTTGCAGTTTGACAGCTTAATAACATCAGCACTTTTAGCTCCTAATTAGATTTTGAAATTAACCCTTCATTAAGGTGATGGGAGGTGATAGAGACACATTTCATTGTAATGAATATAAATTGGGGTATCGTCAGCACCTCCCTTTGTGCGGGGTGTTCGGCTGGAGACAGTCTTCTCCAGGGGGTGGCAGATACCTCCTCGAAGAGCAGAGGTTCTCACAGGGTTACACACGTGGTGAGGTCTCCTCTTCCTCTCCATCACATACACATCAACACACCTAGGTCTTTGCAGAGAGCAAGACCTGGGACAGTTGGGACTGCTTGGACATGGGCATATGGGAAGGGCAGAAATACCTCAGGAAAGATTTTGCAGTGCTAATAGTACAGTGCCACAGGATCTGTCTCAGCTATTTTTTTTCCTTAGATGGTAGTAAAATGTTATTGGGAGAAGTCTGGATTTTTTTGAGGTCCTGATAGGTATGTAAATTGACCCAAAATATACTATGACTACTTAATTTGGAGATAATCATTTGCACAAGTTAGGCGATGTGAGCCCTAGCATGAAGGAATGATACCTTCCTGCCAAACCCCCTCGAGTGCTGGGCTGGTATTTTGTTAATTATATATGCTATTTTATTGACTTAATGTTCATGCCATGGCAGTGCTTGGAGGCCTCGGGCTGCAGTTTCATGCTAAGTCTGTGCTGCAACAGAAGGCTCCCTGCTGCTCTGCGCTGCGCCAGGGCCCTTGTCCTGGTGCTGCTCACCCGGGCCAGCCAATGCTGCTGGTACCATTTTTTTTTCCTGAAGTGGTTTTCAGCTGTGTTTGGCTTCTGTACTGAGCAGGATGACAGGAGCTGTGAGCAAGGGCTGTGGTGTGAACTGTGTTGGTTAGTGTGGATTTAAGGCACTGAATTCACAGCCGTAGGTGTGGCTGAGCAAGTGCCTGTGTCCCAGGCCAAAGAGCCCTGCCCCGAGGTCATGTGCAGCAGTCACATTGTGCCTTAAATCCCCTAAAAAAGAGATCTGACTGAAATAGGTGAATGTTTCCTTTCCTTTCCTTTCCTTTCTTTTCTTTCCTTTCCTTTCCTGTTCTTTTCCTTTTCCTTTTCTTTTTCTTTTTCTTGTATTATTTACTTGTTTTTTTTTTTTTTCTTCTTCTTTCTCTTTTTTTTTTTTTTTTTCTTCTTCTTTCTCTTTTTTTTTTTTTTTTTCTTCTTCTTTCTCTTTTTTTTTTTTTTTTTCTTCTTCTTTCTCTTTTTTTTTTTTTTTTTCTTTTTCTTGTTTTTTTTTTTTTTCTTTTTCTTTTTCCTTTTCCTTTTCCTGGATTATTTACCTGTTTATTCTCTGTGTCCTTTTCTGTTGCTTTGGGATATGGGTACTTTCAATAGCAAAGGTGAGCATGTGCATAATCGCTTTGCAGGATCAGGGGCTGAAGTCCTGGCTACAGACGGGTGGGTCACTCTTAGCTGTGAGAGCAGTTGACAATGTGAGTTACCTTCCTTATTTCCCTATTTTTTGTATTTTTAGCAGAAAGGTAAAGCAATAACATTCCATTTTATTTACTTATTTATTTTATTTAACACACTTCTCTGTTTTAAAAGCTTTTGGGGTTTTAAATGACTTCCAAAGAATTAACTGCTATTCATTTATTCTTCAAACACATTTATTTATGCTGTGATTAAATATGCTTTCTCTTTCCTTCTTTCCCTCCCTACATTACACCAATAAACAGCAACTTCTGTTCATCACTGCCAAGCAGCTCGGCTTTAAAATCTCCACCAAACGGGACATTTGTGGATGGTGACAGGACGGGACTCAGCTCCTGGGCTTGTTTCCATGCCGCTCTATGAACTTCCCTGCAGCTGTGTGTGCACTGATTCCCGTGTGCGGACACAGGAGGAGGTGGCGCGGGGGCGACTCCTGGCAACCGCGTGAGCCCCGTGGCGCTGCCCAGGGTGCGGGTGATGGTCTGCAGGTGCTGGCGGAGGCTACCGGGCTCCAGGCGGGTGTCCCCGTGCAGGGGAAGGGCAGAGCTGCCCGTCGTGCGCAGCCTCGAGTCCGGCGCTTTGCACAGGCCAGCGGCAGCAGCCACGTGTTCATCAGCATCTTTTGGTTTAGGGGCCTCCTCTCATTTCCTGGAAGTAATAAAGGCCATCGGTTAAGTGTCTCCTTCACAGCCTGTTTCATAGTTTTAAAACGTCTTCTTGTCAGGCGTTTCAGGAATGCCAGTGTCTGCATGAAAATACTGTTAGAAACTTTCAGCTCTTGGTTGTGCTACTTTCTTTTAGCCCACTGCTTTTTGTTTGTTTGTTTGTTTTAATAAGAAGGTTCAAGTTTGAAAGCCCAAGGAGCTGCTGTGAACACACTGAGGCTGGAGGGTGCCCTCGGTAGCTCTCCAGCTAAGCAAGTTAGCAAAGCACCTTCCCTCAAGGTGCATGATGCACGCGGCAAATCTGCGGTCTTTAAGGCTAGGTTTGCTCAGAGCGATCAGAAAATAGCAGAGAAGGGAAGCCTTATCATCACTTCTCTGCCGTGATTAACTCACCTTGCTCTTCGATAATTTCAAGAGGGTAAAACAAATTTGCTTCAGATTTTTTGTTGGAGAAGGGCTTTTTGTGCGCAAACCTCACCATGGGAAATGCCTGCCTGCAAAGTTTAGATAAGTCATGAAAGCTCAGGGTAAGAATAAAGGTAAGTAATTTCAGACTTCACAGTATTCTTACTGAGATACATAGCTTCTGACTGCAGCGAAGGAGAATTTATTTGAAGGCCAGTTAAATGCTGAAATATTTTAAGAGTTCTATACAAAATGATGATGCTGTGGTATTTTCTAGAGAGAGTACAGAGGTTACAAAGTTCCTTTAGCAAAGACAAACAGATCTTTCACTCTCCCATTTTTTCCTTGTTGGAGTGATAATATTCTAGATGGGAACTTTATCTAAAGCACATTATATTGCATCAAAGGGTGTTTTAATGCATCTACACTTTGCAGGTTAATATTAACGCCTGTTTCATGGAAAAGGAGAAAGCATGTTTTTCGGAACCGTAATCTGTATAGTTTGAGATAAATTTATTTATTGGTTGGGGGAAAATAACTGGAAGGAAGAGGCATCATCTTGTACGTGTTTGGCTCTAGTAATTTATTTTATGAAATGAGAGAATCGTGAGATTGCATTATCAGCTTCATGGATTCCATATTGTGTCATTTATTGATTAGGTGCCATTGCTAATTTGTCATTTTTTTCATAATTTTGTCCTAAAGCGTTACCGCTAGCCAAATTTGTCGACTGGAATCATGTGACCAGACATGCTGTCAGTTCAGACATTCGGAAACAGAGTTGATGCACAGAATAAAGGTGTAATAATTGCAGGAATACAAATTGCATTTTTCCACAGGGGAGAGGAGAACTCCTACTGAAACATATCTGAGCCATTTTGAAAACCTACTTTTTAAATGGCAATCATGTACTGTGGATGTAGAAATGATACAAGTCACAGTGCTATTGGTATCTCTTTCTGGGGCAATGTAAGTATCATTTCCGAGTACTTGAACCTTTACATTTTCACTCTGTGTTATATAGGAAGTATGTAGTGTGTGTGTTGAGATAAGAAACTGTCGAAAAAGTTGCTGTTTGTATTCTTGTTACTCACACATTACATAAAACTTCACTATGAAGTCTGTATCTCAACTAAATTTTGCTCACATTGTATCCATCTGGGACCTCTGGGTATGCTGCCAAAAGCAGAAGTGTTTGCTCAGAGTAATAACACTACGGGTGTCTGGAATGGGTGTGCATTTCGTTCCGCAAAGTACTTGCTGCCATCGATTTTTTTTTTCTAAAGGAATCGTATTTGAAACTGAGGACAAACTTCTGTGGTGTCGCTCCAGTGAAATCTCTGCAAGAGCCCCTTGGTGCCAGGCGCTTCCAGGGCTGCTCAGCAGGCTGGCGGGAGTGCAGCCCCTTAGCGCCGCCATGCCGGCTCAGCCGAGGCTGTGGCGCGGGCACCACGCACAAGGCTGAGCTTCGTTCTGCGCCCGCATCCAGCCCTCCCAGTTTGCACCAGCGAGGTGTTGGTGGCAGCTCCTGTGCGTGGAACATCACTGCTGCAAGCTGTCTGCACAGTGCTGCTCTGTTCACTTCTTTGTTTATAGATTTTTGCAAGGAACGGCCGGATCTGGGAAACCTTCTCTGGGAATCCTGCTGCAGCACCTCAGGACATCAGGTGTCTCTGCTACCCCTTCTGCTACATGTTGCTGCTCCATTGGACTGTTGTTCTGTGTGTGTGGTTTTCTTTTATGTAATACAAAGGTAGACTCACAGTGCCCCAGTGAGGCCGTATCACTGGGATCGGAGAGGTTGCATCCGGAGCCGTTTGTATGTGCCTAAAGGCGCAGTGTGGGTGACATTGAGGCATCAGCCAAGGTCTCCTGGGCTCTGGACAAACAGGAGCTTTCTAAAAGCGTTGGCCAGGGGGATGGAAACAAGGTCTGGTACTTTCTCCTTCTCTCAGTCTTCTTGGGACAGTTTTATTGAGTGATGCTAAGGCAGGTCTGTGCTGCCTGTTTTGCTGATACATTGGTGTTAGCTAGACATACAAAAAGGCCAGATCTGCCCCCAGACACAGAAATGCTGTCAGAGGCCCTGGACAGGACAAAAGTTCCTTGGTGCACCTCACTGAAGAGGAGAACATCCCTGGCTCCTCATTCATCTTGTGCCTGGGCTGTTGTTCCCTGCTGTAGATGAGGCTGTAAGGGCAGCAGACTAGGAATGGTGAGGGTGCATTTGCACCCTGCATGAGGCTTGTGGAAGGCCAGCAGAATCAGCGCTGTTGCTTTGCCCTCTTCCTGTTCGTCCCTTCTCTGTCGTGATCAGGTAGAACTTCTTTGCTGTGAGGGTGCCAGAGCCCTGACACAGGCTGCCCAAAGAGGCTGTGGAGATTCCTTCGCTGGAGATCTTCGAACCCGCCTGGATGCCACTCTGTGCCCCATGCTCTGGGTGTCCCTGCTGGAGCAGGAGGTTGGACTGGTGATCTCTAGAGGTCCCTGCCAACCTCAACCATTCTGTGATTCTGTGATCATACCTATTCTTAGCTCTGCTCTTATGAAAGAAGACCAGATTAAGGAAAATCGAATTCTCAGTAATGGAAAGGTGCTAAATATGGGAGAAAAATATATTTATAGGAAAAAAAGATCTGATATTTGCCATTTCATGGGAGAGTGGAGAAATCATTTCTATTCCCAGGTCTTCATGAAGTCCTCTGCAAAAGAGAGGAGGGGAATTCAATAAATGAGAAGATAACTGCAGAAGTTACCCAGGAGCAGTCCCTAAAAACCCCACTGCAGAGGCTGGGTTAGCCTGAGTCTTGCTTTCTCTTCCTAGCCAGCCTTGTGGTGCACTTCCCAGTGCTACATCCGCGCTGGGCAAGGCTGCCCGGGAGGGCTCTGGCAGGGCAGGGCGAGACGGCGCTTGCTGAATAGGAGATTCCTTCCACTGTTCCTGCCATGGTCACTCAACAGAAGGCCTTGAAAACATTTTCCTTACCCTGTGCCCAGAGCAATGCTTATCCTCACCAATGAATGTGCAAATGCTGCGGTGACAGGAGGTGGGAAAGCTTTAACAGAGCTCCGTCTTCTGGCACTCGCAGCGGATAGGAAGGTCTGCTGGCTGCCTTCTCCACTGCCAGAAGCTCTCCATGGTTTCTGTCTGCTCGCCTGCCAGGGGCCCTTTTAACTGGAGGTCCCATGATCCAAGGGCTGATGAGTTGTGACAGGAGATTGGCAGGATTTTGCAAGTCCTGCCTTTTCCATAAAATTTTCTTCCACAGAAGCATCCATGTCAAATGGCTGCCATGGCTTCTTCACACTTGATGACACCTGTGGACACTTACGTGCACTGACAGCTGAACTAAGGGTTTTCTTCTGGCCTCCTACCTTCCCTTCATCATGACCGAGTGCGCTGCAAGTGGAAGGCGGCAGCATCTTTGCAAGAGCCACTTACAAAGCTGCACTTGGTGCTCAAGAAACTCCCTCATTGGCTTATCAAATAGCTGCTTTGTACAAGAGGTGCACTTATTTACAAGACTAGTCCTGGGAGAAGGTTGCATCTGTTACAGAGAACAGCGCTGGCGTCATGTCATCATGTAATGTTACTCTGCACAGAATTTCTCACCGTGTCCTGGGGAGATTCCTGAACAGCATGTGCAGAGTAAGGAAGAAGACAAATTAGGGCCATTTTTGGGTGCAAAGAACAGTAGTACATGTAGTACCGGCTATGCCAGTAAGATTTAGAGTTGGTTCACAGCGATACATGGCTTCATGGATCTGAACTGTAGCAAAAGCAAGAAGTAGTCTTTCCCTGGGAATATTGCTGTAGTGAGCTTTGCTTTCTGGACAGAAAGGCAAGAAGTGGCAGGGGGTTGATTTGGGATGGGAAATGAGAAAGCAAAAGTTTTGCAGGGTCTTAGAGCAGTGTCATGAGCTGTGCTGCCTCTGTGGGGAGGCATCGTGGTGGAGAGCTACACACATCCTGCCTGAGAGCCTGCATCGGCCTGCAGTGATGTCAGACTCTCTGCGGTAGCAGGACTGGGCTGTCCCCCTACACGAGATCCCCCTGTAGCCTAGAAGGGGTTGTGAGCACGCTAAGAAAATGCTTTGGGGAGAAAGAGCTGCTGAGGACTGTAAGAAGAGCTGCTGACTGTTGGTAACAATGTGAAAACTCTGCTCCAGGGGGGACACTGAAAGCAGAAAACTCAGCAGCGAGGACACCAAATACAGCCCACATAGGCTCATGTGCAGGAGAAAGCTGCCAAAATGGATTCTGCTCGTGGAAGAGAATGAGCATGAGAGAACTGCGTGAGCAAATTCCCTCTCCCAAGGTCGATTCTAAGCAGACCAGAACAGTAGCATCAATCCTGTGATCCCCGAAGTGATGCTGGAGCAGTTCTAGCACATTCAGTTTTCAGTCACTCTCGACCGGTGTCTGCGTGGCTCCTTAGCNAAAACTCAGTAGCGAGGACACCAAATACAGCCCACATCATAGGCTCATGTGTAGGAGAAAGGTGCCAAAATGGATTCTGCTCGTGGAAGAGAATGAGCATGAGAGAACTGCGTGAGCAAATTCCCTCTCCCAAGGTCGATTCTAAGCAGACCAGAACAGTAGCATCAATCCTGTGATCCCCGAAGTGATGCTGGAGCAGTTCTAGCACATTCAGTTTTCAGTCACTCTCGACCGGTGTCTGCGTGGCTCCTTAGCGAGCAGCAGCAGTGAACAAGTTGCTGGTGCTGGATTCAGAGCGAGGCTGGCACAAGTGCCGTCCCCTGGCTGTGCGGTGCCAGGTGCTGTCCGCCTCCACTCTGCCCGCGTGGGCGGCCTACTGCCCCCAGACCCGTCTCAAGCTCCGGGCCAAGCGGATGGGCTGAGGACTCTTGTCCTCAGCCTGCGGCCTGCTCGGCCTTGTGACTGTGAGCCCTTCTGCTGCCATCGAGGCAGCCAAGAGGGCCATGAGCGGCTGGTGCCCGTGGGCTGGGGTAGCACCTGCGCGGAGCGGCGCGGCTGGAGCTGGGGCAGGACACGCATCCCGTCCGGATGGGCGCTGCTCCTGCCGCATCTGCGTGAGGGACATGTTTCTGGCGCGTCTCCAGCCCTGCTGGCTCTCGTTGTTCCTGCCCTCCCTGGTGGTTCATTGTTCACGTGCACAGCTCCAGCTTCCAAGGGTGGATGAGGAACTGGCATAAGGAATAAATGCTGTAAATGCTTACCTCCAGGAATCAGCAATTTAGAAATTTGCTTCTAGGGGAAGTGTTGGGCAGTCTTATTTATTAGCAGGGGGGAAAGGTGATAATCTCTGTATTTCTATTGATAATCTCTGTATTTCTGTATATCTATCTCTTCTGATTCAGAGAGGCAGGACTTTTTCACTTGAATCACCTTAACGTCATTCTCATAGTGTCCTTTTAATTTGATTTCGTTTTAATTGCTGTTTAGTTGATATCTTGCAGATCTGAATCAAATACAGATCTCTTACTTTTTAGACTAGTCTCAGTTAATGTGGGTAGAAAATGCTGAATAAAGTGGACTTTGAAATAAACATGCTGAGATGATGTGAAACTTAATGCAAGGCAGCAAACAGTCAACAGTAATAAATGATTATATAAGCGCTATTAAATCTGAATTCAGTACTCATACAGCCCCATTGGCAGACCTAATTTCTTTGGTATCTAATTGGACAGTGTTCTGTGACTCTGAGGGAAAAATGATGATCCAAACTCGTACCTGTTCTGATAAATGGAGATATCATTAGCAATATGAAGTAGGTGATCACGACTTCTCTCTTTTTCATAAATTACACTAAATAACCATAATGCTGCAATTTAGCGGTCCAAAGTTCATCCTATTCAGCAGGCCATCCATAGTCAACAGTTTAAAGAAAGGGGACCTGCTGAGAAAATGGTGGTCTAATCAGATGCCATAAAATCTGGCTGATCAGATGAGTCCCATTTTCTTTTTTTGTAAGGAGACCCTAATGAAGCAGTGCACGGAGGGGATTCTCAACTTTTGTTCCTACATTTCATTATTCAGGTCGGCTGCACCAAGTTCTGAACTAAGCAAGTCCAGTCTAATCCTCTGGGCTGTTTGCATACATGCTGCGTTCTACAGCCGACTTATTAAATCCCACTTTGCCAACTACCAAATTGTGTGCATCTTTCCCCAGTCCAAATGATCAAAACACTAAAAGATGCATCAAATCAAACCTAGACATCAAATAGGAATCTCCTGTTATTGCTTGCTCCCTGCTTGCTGGCTAATTTTCCAAGCATAGCAAAAAGGCAAAGCACTTGGTGCTGCATGTTTCATGAAGGTCTCAGATGGAGCAAAGCAAAGCAGCTGGGGTGCTGTGTGTGGGTTTCACCAGAGGTTAAACTTGCAAACCTGGGGGCTGTTCTTAGTGAAAACTAAACCTTCTAGCATCGTTAAAGCAATTAAAAAAAATACAGAAGACTGATACTCCACCCATCTCTATCCAGCTTTGAGCATGGCTGCTTTGATTTTAATTTTATTACTTAAAATACACATCCTATCCCTTTAGGAAAAGACTGGATACTTACTTGTACTCACACTGACATTTGAATGGGACACTTTTCCTTCATCGGGTTTTTGGCTTTGTCTTCCGCACACGGTTCTCCCATGATTCCAGCCCTTCCCATCTCGCTCCGCGGGCTGCCCATGGGTTGGGACGGGACAGGACGAGATGGTGGGGACAGCTGGGTGCTGTTCTGCAGTTAACCTGTCCGGGTGACAGAGCCCTGATCAAAAGCCTGTTGAGGCCAGTACAGTTTAAGTGTGAGCTGTGTAGGGCTGCCCTTGTAACGTGATGAGCTCCTGTACTCGCTAAGTCATGGCACCTGAAACATGTAGCTTCTGCTTACTGCCTCAGTGAGACAGCAAGCGGGGAAACTATGACAACCCCCCAAGATCCCAAACAACCTGCATGCGCGTCCCACTTTCCGGAACATTACAGTAAGGGCAGCTTCCATGGGGCTGTTTCTTGTCAAAAGTGATTAATGCCAACTACTACTAGTATTTTTTTTCCTACAGTGGATCAGTGCAAATAGTCAAATATGCACATGGGAAGTACCACCTGTAGAATGTTTTTTCTTTTTCTTTCTGTTCCATTTAGTTCCCTTCACAGCCACAGAAATGAGTGGATTTCGGCTCTGTATCTCATGTTGCAGAAGCCCAAAATATAGCGCGGTGCTAAATAAGATCGCGTTCTGCTGCACTGCCTAATGCTTCAGGTAAATCCTCCCAGTGCTATGAACTGTCTAACAAAAGGTGAAGGTGACAACTTTAGTTCTGGATCTTTTATTATCCTATTATGGTGGTACATGCCTTGATTTCTCCCCTCAAGCTCATTTCTTTCTATATGACAAGACCGTGAAAGTATTCTAAGAAAAAGACTCTCAAATATTTGCTGCTTCCTGACACCTTTCTTTAAGTGATTTTGCATAAGTGCTTATTAAATCATTAAGTACCTGAAATTGAATTCACTTTGAAATTATTGTACCACACTGGGGGTCACATCCTTTACAGGACCACCGTAGTCATCAGTTCTTTTTATTTCTTTTATTCTAGAACTAGAAATATTAACTAAAAGAGCAGGACAGAGCAGGACAGTTCTATTTCTTTTATTCTATTTCTAGTTCTTTTATTGCTGTCCATAGTTCAGTTTATCCCAGTTATCTGCTTGTGGCACTCCTTGCACCACCTTGCCAGTCGTCACATCAGTCATTTTAGCTGAGTTTTTGTCCTGCTCTCAGGTGAATCCTGGTGCATGCAGTGCCCTCCCCTTGCCAAGCTGTAGAAGCAGTTCCATGGTTGTCCGTCCCACATCCCCTTGTTGCAGACTGGAGCTCTAAAACCACTAAGAAGGAACAGTTTGAGAGGTAACCAGTAGAGACCTCCCTCATTTGGTGTCCGGGATTTGGTTTACCCCGCCTCAAGCCATCTACCTTTGTGCCACGTGGTTGTTCTAAGGAAACCCGACAGCCCCACTGGATCACTTAGGGATGAGCACGTGCCCCAGGCCGCTTCCCAGAGGCTGCCGGCACGGCGACCCAGCAGCTGGGCCACTCGCACAGGCACCCGCGGGTTAGCTGGTAGGTTAAGCAAACTTGGGTCTGTCCAAACTGTTGAAGCTGGCATCGCCCTGGATGAACCGTCCCAGGAAGCAACCATGCGGAGAGCGCGGCTGGGCCAGCGGGTACTCCTCAGCAGCTGGTGCTGGAGGGCTTGACAGCAGAGTGGGAGCCTCTTCCATTGGCACAGTTGGTTCTCTCATTGCACTAGCATCCTTTCCTATAGGGATATGATTATTTCAGGAAAAAAAAAGATTTTTTTATTTGTTTGTTTTCCCAGTGTAGTTTGTCACTGCGACGTCAGTGAGTGTGAATGCATCTGTGGTGATAAATTAGCCTCCATAAAAAGTTCTACTAGTGAAGCTCCCTCTTATGTGTGCTTATCACATGCTTGAGACAGAAGCTGTTTCTTACTATGTATTCTGACTAAATCAACAATGTTTTCCTAGATAGCTGTAAAAAAGAGCTCCAGGTACGAATATAGTAAAAATAGTTAATAATGCTAGCTTATCAACTCTCTAGCTATGCTAGATAAGAGCATCTTCAGCAATAAATATCTTGAGAAAAGCACCCAAAATTTAGATTCTGAGTGGCTGACAGAAGAAGAAACTCCTATTTCTCCTTTTCTATAATTTTCAATGCTATAAATAATTATTTATTTCAGAGGAGAGTGAAAGGGAAGTGGTTAACAGGTGTATTTTAAAGCCGAAAGAGACTTTTTGCCTGCACTGTTCCCTTTTTGAAAATCTAACAAGTCTGGTGCTTGTTAGAGAGCAAACCGTTTTGCTGGAATGTGCTCAGTGAAGTGCTCTGCGCCTGCATGCAGTTCCCCAAGCCGTCAGGGCCTCCGGCTGCTAATCCCAGTAACACCACCACTGCTGAGTGTTTCAGAAGCCTCACATCCTCTGTGACCCTTCTTTTGGGGGAGGAGGGGGCGGTTAAACATAATGAAATGGACTATTTTATTTACAAACAAATGAGTTGCCGCTGTATCTGTTCCCTGGGTCATAGCCACAGGAGGGTAATGCTTACGTGTACTTTTGCTCCTGTTTCTTTGCGGTAGCTGTGCTCTCCTGAAATAGTGTCCAGTACAAGGAATCATGGACTGTTCTGCCACTGCTCAGGCTTTCTAGTGTACACAGGTTTGCTCATTACCTGATTTACTTTGGTGAAGTGGAACTACTTAATGATTTTAAAATATCCATAACATTTATCAAATCAGATTGCACATGCTGTGTTGGAAGAGCTCATATCTTCTGCTGTTGGTCAACACTATGCTCCTTGAATAATTAACATATCACGGCAGTGTGCAGCATCATATAAGTTGCTGATTAATGATTTTCAGTCCATAGTTACGCTGGAGAGTGCCACATTGCCCGATTTCACTCCCATTTATTTATGCTCGACAGATTTTCAGCTCCTTGACGTATGTATGTTGGAAGTGTGATCCATATTACCCTGAACACGGAGCTGTGTGGGGCAGCAGGGGTTTCCCCTGCCATCGTGCTGACCACCCAGCAGCTGGTAATACCCCAGCAGTGAGTGTGTCCCGGCGCTGTGTCCGTGCTGCGCAGCCAGGCCCCAAGCGCTGTCAGGGAAGGAGCGAAGCTGCCATGGAAGTGGCTGTGTGGAGCACCCTGTACCCCAACAGGCCACTGAGGCGCTGAAGGATTCCCAGCGTTTTAGGTTAGATGCAGTCTGAACATCCAGACACGCAGGGAGAGATGGTTAGAGTGCTTTAAAGACCTCTCTCGCAAATTCTGCCTTTCACAAGTTGAAAGGAGCCCCTGTAGTACTACCAGTATGTTTTAGGGGTAAAATAATTATCCTGCTTTGATGTCACCCACTTTTGGTTTTGTTTTTTTCCTTAAATACACACATATTTTCAGACTTCTGTAGGTTTCCACTCATGTGATATGTGTAATAACACTTGCCAGAGGTTTGAGATTCCCCACTTTGCAGGGAAGAAAAGCTGATTAACTTGGGAGGCAGCCCTGCACAGAGGGGCAGACCCCCACGAGCCTTCCGCTCCAGCCTGGATCAATGCGGAGAAGTGCTCTTTGATGGACTTTCAGGCCCTGTGATCTCCCAGCCCTAGGGGTTTAAAGGATGAGCATATCAATCCAGGACCACTGAACTGCATTTCCATTGCAGGAGGGCTCCTCCTCCTGGCTTTGTCTGGACAAACTCGGCTCCTCCTACTTTTGTCACTATTCTTTCATGCTTTGTTTAGCAAACACAAAAAAAGCTTTGTTTGTTGCTGGGTCTTTTTTAAGCTTTGCATAAAACAGTTTAAAATGCCGTAATGCTGTGTACCTGTGATCACCTTCAGGGTCAAAATCAGTTTACAACAGATTAACCTATTTATCTTTTTTTTTTTCTTTCATTCTTTCTTTTTGTCTTATAATTTGCACAAATACAGACTTGTTCTGATGAACAGTCTGCTTACTTTATTCTGTGAGAATCCTGACTTTGAGGGCACCCTTACCTCTGCGGGTTTTCCTGGGAACAGTCTTCCCGAGGATAGCACATGTGTGCCTGCCTTTCTTTACTGCTCTTGTCCTGCTGTGCATACCGAGAAGGAAGAAAATTGGCCAATGCGATTTGTTAAAGTTTTGGTAACATTGGTGCAATCACTTTGGTGATTGGTGCAATCACCCCAACTCTAGGCATAAAAACCTGTTTAAGCTTAGATTTTGATTTCAGCTCTAATGTTCACTAAAGCAATTGTATTTTTTTTTAATCCTTTCCTCAATTTTGGTATTGTCTCCCTCTAAAACAAACAAACAAAACCCACTCTGTGCTGTAGCCCACTGGAACCACTGAATTGGGGTAGATCATACCCCAATGAGAAACAAGAAACACTCATAAAGTAATTTGTGTCTGTAATAGTGAAGATAATGGATCAATGAAATTACCCAGTTATGTAACAGATTCTTTATTACTTGCATTCTGTAAAGCCATTGCCAATGCAAAATATATGAGTCCGAGGGAGGACAGATTAGTAGTTATTTTTGTTGAACTGGAATTAGTAGTAAATATAATGTCCCACCCTGCAGCTACCTTAAAAACCCATGGGGTGAATGAGCTCCCCAGATTACCAGGAAAATAAGGTTCTAAGTGAAGGAATTGGTCAGGAACTGTCTTGCCATCCTGTACCCCGAGTTAGTGGGAATGCTGACAGGCACATAGGTGAATGGCAGAAAAGTCCAGTGTCTCAGGAAACTCTGGGATTGTTACAGGTGATGACTTCCTACGGAGCCTCCTTCTGAAGCAGACATAGGTTTTCCACAGGTAGACTTCAAAATATTAGTGTTATCAAATATCTGATAGGCTTAATTCATGCCTGCTGAATTCAAACCACTCTTTTTTTTTCCATTTCCCAGAAAAAAAAAAAAGTTCCCTCACAGCCCCCTTCAAGCCATAAATACTTCCTTTATTGCGAAGAGAAGAAGATCCACAGCTCTGTCCTGCTCTTTAAGTTAATATTTTGGGATTATATTTTGCTGAGGCAGACTGGTCGTAAAGCATTGCAGTGTCCTGGTGGTGAGGACTAAAATCTATAGCTTTGAGGAGATGGCCTTGGAAATTCCTGCCGAGCCCTCTTTTCTGAACATGCCAGTCAAGAGTCGGGCTGGCTACTGCTGAGCTGTCTCCGCCAGGCCCCAGGCTACAGGCCGGCCCTGCAAGAGCAGTCGTAGCCCTGATGGATGGGCTGATCCTAATGGACTCACTGTAGCACTTGACTATTATTGATCCCTGTTCGTCTGTCCTATTTCCCAGAGCTGTAGGAGCGGAAAGGAGGTGTTCTGAAGTGGGTCAGGCCTCGTTTCTTACGCTCAGCAAGTGAAGGTCCTGTGAACTGAGGCTGTTCCTCGGTCACCAAAGCTCCTGCCCCGGCAGTGTCACGGGGCTCGCGGGCAGTATAGCTCTTTAGTCCTGTCATTTTCTGCTGCCGTGGGGGCTGATTCTGGTAGAAGGCCACCCAAAAGAGGGTGAGTACTTTTTTTCCCCAGTTTAGGGAGCTCAACTGCCTCCTGAACACATGCGATCAGCACTGGCACGGGAGATGGGCTGCGACTGTGTGTCAGGGAATACGGAAAGAGTTTTGGGGACCGTGGTTTGTAGATCAACTCAGCCATCCTTAACCCTCTGCTGCCTTCTCATATCTCTTCTCTGAAGCTTGGAGATGATGAGAGAAACAAATCAAGATAAAGCTCCAGAACTAGTCATAAAATGGATGAAGTTGCTGCCTCCTCTGTGCCACACATTCATAACATGATTTCGTGGCTGACATTACCTTAAAACTAATTTATTCGCAGGACTGAGGTCGTATTAAGTTAAGATGTGCCCCTGGTAGATATTTTAAGGAGAGGTAAGTGTTGGGGGTTAAGGTGGGGAGGCGTGGGACTGGGACAGGACTGTATGCAGCCGTGTGCTCCTTTTGAACTCCTTGCTGCTGCAGATGCCTACAACCCTGGCAGCAAATTCCCCTTTCCATCTGCCGTAAGAGGTGTCCCATTCAATTGGGCCTGGCTCTGACCAGGATGACCTATGCATTCCTGACCCCCGGACCATTCAGTGAGGCCACACATCCTGAAAATGTCAGCACAAAAGGCAGCCATCAGCTCCTTTTGCTTAGCAACAGTCACTGCGAGCGCATCAGCCTGATGCCCTGCACTGAGGACTGGCTCTCCTTAATGCTGAGAGCAGTTCAAGGTCTCTGCCTAAAACTCCAAGCCTTTCATAGCAGTAGCTTAATCAGGACAGCTCTGTTGCAGAGATAGGTAGTAAGGCCGTGGTGTTAAGATGCGGGGTGGCAGAAAGTGCCCCGAGGGGCCTTGGCACTGTGGGTGCAGAGCAGACGGAGCTGCTTTCAGGGGAAAATGACTCTTCCTAGGCTCTCCTTTTCTTGCTCATGGACGTACACACAGTGAAAACTTAAAGGCTGCCCAAGATACTCTTCCTTGGAAAGAAATGATGCTGAGTAACTGATGCTGTTGTTCCTGTTTATTTTCTTGAAGTATTTGAAAACAACTGTAATGGGACAATAAAAGTACCTCAGGAGAAGCCAAATATAAAGTACTGGGTTTGCTAGTCTGAGTCCATGAATGATGTAGTATCCATAAATCAAAATGCTCCAAGCAGGCCCTTTGGAAGGAAGCAATCATGAGAAACAACATTCAAACCTGCAGACTGTGGCAAAGCAATAAATCCAATCCTTGAGAGTTTTCCTTGACCCTGTTGTGTGTCGGCTGGCTGTCTAGAAAGGAAGTCTCTAAGGCTCTTAGAAATAACCAGATAGGAAAAGATTCTTGCTTTTAATCTGGCAGTGAAGTGTATCCTTTTTTCAGGACTTCTATCCTCATATAGAAAGCAGAAGTTAGAGATCTTCCAAGCATTTAGAGGAAACCAGAATTGTCTTTGCCTTACGTATGTTAACAGATATCACGCCTCCAAGAAGAATCATCTATCTCATTTGAATATAACAGATTTTTTTGTAACAGAATTAGGGGAAAACTCCTCAGTCCTTGTACTTGGAGAACCGAAGAAAGTGGTGCTGTGGAGGACCATCTTCCCTTTCCGGGTGTTCAGCTGAAGACTATTCCTGTTCTTCTTTTACCTCCATCTGCCGTCAGATCTTAATGTTTGGTAGTCTTTTTTGCTCAATGCTTATGTGAGTATTCCTTGTTTCAGTCTAATTAAGCTGAGTTAGCTTAAGTGATTTAAATAAGTTTTTTCACAAACTGATCTTGTTTTGACTGAAGTGGCACAATTGCAGGGAGAGGTAGGTGACCTTCAGCAGTTCAGTGTGTGATTTTCCCATGTTCAACATGTTCATGAGGACAACGGAATGGCCTGACACTGCACACTGTTGTGCAGACTTGCAGGTCTGGTATTTGGCTCCTCGGTCCTTCTAGGCATCTCTTGCACCATCAGTTAGTACTGACCTGCACCATCATTCATGCTAGGCGATGGCATCATTTCAAAACTCCAGCAACATAAATATTCCTCAGTAATTATCTGCTAATTAATAGGGACATCATGAAACTTATTCCTCATAAATACAGTGCTTGAAGAGGAGAACTCATCCTTTGTAAATCAAAAGACCTGCCTTCCTATTCGATTTTAAATAAGTCTTCTATCTGCTAAAAATCCATGTCGGAGCCTGATTGTCAGAGAGTTGCGTCCTTCCCTGCTGGGCCTGAGGTTGGGCCTGGGTGCCCGACCTGTCCCAAAGGCTCCACGTCTCTCCTCATTGCACTGCAGTGCAGAGCTACATAGCTTCGCTTGGTGGTGGCTGGTTCTTAAATGGTTGTATCATCATTTCTACTAGTCTTTCTAATGCTACCACAAATCCTACATATCTAACGGGTGGCTCTTTCAAGAGCAAAGCTTGACTTTCGGCTGCTCTGAACCAGATTATTAAATGGGAACTAATTATTAGTTCAAAAATTATAATGATAAACAAATTCTAGGGGAAAAAAGATCAAAACATAGGAGGAGTTCTTGCAGAAGGAAAAATAATACAACAGCAATAGTGAATTTAGCTGCTGGGAGTCATATTTTAGGATAGAAAAAGTCTGCCTACTATGACTTGCTTGAACATAGTTGGCTGGAATGGGAATGAGTATTTCCTCATGTTCTAAAATTACCAATGACTATCAGATAACCTTTAGAATTATTAGTAATTGCTAGTTTATAGTAAAGGAGCTTGATAATTAAGATCTCATCTTTCCTGCACAAATACTGTGTTTGAAGTCCTTCAGTCTCATCCTAGTTGCAGTACTTCACTGTAACCGCTAGATTAGAGGCTTTTTACTCTTTAGTACATGGGCCGCAGTAAGGAAGAGGACTAGAAAAAATCTGTGATGAGCTGTGAGAATAGATACAAGTAAGTTATGCTGATTGAAATCAGGAAAAATATGGTACAGGATAAAGTTGTTCATTCCAGCTTTCAGAAATCTGGAGTAGTTCCATTTATTTTTGCTAGAGTCACTTCAGATTCAGAGTAGTTGTTAAGACTGGAATCTGTCTGGCTGTGGTGCAGAAGATGGAAAACCATGGCAGATCTCTGCATTGTCAGAGGGGATCTATTTACTTTTGATAATTTCAGAGTACTTCACTGTAGACAGACAGTATATTTTGTGGGAAAGTCACCAAAATTTGGGAGAACTAGGGCTGGTTTAGTCTAGGGTTTTCAAAAATCTCTCACTTCTAGCAGTCCTTCTCAGTGGATGCTTGCTTGCTTCAGCTTTTTAAATGGATTTTTTAATTCATTTTGTGAAGCAGACTTTTGCAGGTGGTTATGTCGGTTAAGACTATTTTCCTCTCTTAAGCTGTCATTGGTCTTTTCTTCCTCAGGCTTATCTTGTGAAATACAAGTTTCCATGGAGATTTTATTTAAATAGCCCCGGGTCCTGTTTCATTCAAAAATCAGAAATCTGTAAGCCACACCTCTCCTTCTCCATGTTCAAGGATATTTTTTGAAGGACGATGTTGTTCATTGGGCTGTCAGTCAAACATGTATTTGCAAACACTGAGGCCTGACAACGCGGAGACTCGTGGTTTGAGCAGATGTACTGAGTTCATCAAACTGTGGGGAGAAAACACTACTGGTAAAACCGTATTAGACTATTAAAATACAGTTCATACAATTTCAGGGCTTTGGAAGTGTTTTTCTTTTTTTTCAAGCTTTTTTATTGCTAATTTGTGATGTACTCTGTCTTAAAATATTTTCATCTGAGTGTATTAAAATCTAGAGCAGAAGATCTTAAAAACATGAGTATACCAAACAAACCTATTTTCTGTGTGTTTCTGATGTTAAAATACGAGACTTTTTGCAAGAAAAAAGTATTTCCTCCTAATGTTGAGAATCAACCATAGAAACGTAAACTAAATGAATGTGTTTATTAAACACTTGCACAGGCCGAAACCAGTTTCATATTTTATTAAATGTGTTTGACCATTTCATAGCACACTCTGCCCATAGGTCTCTCCAGTGCAGAGTCATTAGCACATCTTTACAGGGAAGAAAGCTGGATGTGTAGCAGAAGTGGGAAGGTGGGATCCAGTCTTTTCACCCCTGGATAATCCCTCAGCTGATCCCAGCCCCCAAGTGTGTCAGTTATTTACCTGTGCTCTTGGAGCACAGGTAAATGTGGGATGTTAATGTAGAGAGAAAAGAAGAGTAGCAAAATAAGGGGCATAAGGCAAATCTTGGAAGGAAATATTGATCAAAATAACTTGAATTACTCAGGAAAAGGGGATAAACGTGCATAGAGGAGGAACAGCGGTTTGGATATTGTGGCCTCCTTTGGGTATTTGTATTTCATTCTTATGGTGTGAAAGTTACCAACTTCTAAATGGTTGAAGCAGGAGCTTTGTGTCTATGTTTCTGCACTCTTATAGCACAACATAGCCCCATTCACTGCTCTGGGCTAATGGGCACTGGGTTCATGCAAATAATAAATAATTGGGGCACATATACGGGTCAAAAAACTCATCCTGGCATAAATCTCAATTCATTCAGCAAAGATAATCAGGTACAGAATTTGGCCCTCTACAAATCCTCTATTTTTATTTATCTGTGGAAAAGAAAACAGAGAGACGGGGGGACAAAGGCTGGAAGGGGGGTGTATTCCTGATATTGCTGGACTGTGCTGCTTGAATGAGCTGGGTAGGTAGAAGAGCGTCTTTGCAGAGATAACTTCCACTGCTCTTGAAGGCTGTACTTTAGTTACAGCTCTTTCGTGTTTTGCTATGAATCAGCCCCACTGAGATCAAGCCAGGGCTTAATTGCTCATTTTTGATCCAAAGGGTTGACTACAGCTGTGCTTTGCCAAGAGGGCCACTTGCCTATGCCAGCAAAGCAGAGCGAGATGGATTCTCCTTTTGGCAGCTATTCAAGAAAGCCCCGAGAAATTTTGCTACCTCACAAAAAATGAACCTTTGGGCAACATTGTGCCCGTCCAAAAGAGAAGTCCCTTCTGAGCACTGCAGCATATCCTGGACCATAGTCTTTGAGACCACCTTGCTCCTCATATTGTTGCTCAGACTGTGCAATATCCTTTTCCAGTGAGATAAAAATAAATCTTTGTATCAAATTTTTCTTATTCTTTTGGATTGGATGAGAGAGGAGAAATAAAACTGCATTTCAGTTGCATTGAGATATTATTCTAAATATGTGTGATGGGGACGTGGGAAATACCAGCGCAGTGCAGTCATTTGCTCCATCAGTTGAACAGTGGTCCCAAATGATGGCTAATCAGAGATAAAGCAGGCACCAGCGGTGCAGTGTCAGTATTGCAGCTCCAGCAGATTTGCAAGGGAAATTCAAACCGACATGTGGTCCTACCCTTTGGCAGAAGGTCAAAAGAACATCACAACTTTCTCATCTTCTTGTTTTATCTTCCAAAGGTAAAGGGAACCTTTGAACCGTTTTTTTTTTTTTTTTTTTTTTTTTTTTTTTTTCTGCAATATTAACGGCCTTTTTTTCACAGGACACAGTTCCAGCATAGGAGCTTGTTCTTCCAGAGCTACACAATAAAGATCAATATCTATTATTAAAAGCTTGCTATGGCAGCATTTTTGACATCCTCTTTCTTTTTTTTTTTTTTTTTTTTGAGAGAAAAGAAGGATTTTGAACTATTGCTCGCTGGCACAATTTTCTCCTTGTTCAAGCCCTACCAGATTGTTTGTTCAGTTGCAATGTAGAGCAGTCAATACAGTCCTCAGTGCGCACTTGATCTTCCTGGATGCAGGGGCCAAGATTCAAATCCAGATTTTGGATCCTGCTTGGAAGGATAGAGCACGAAAGCCGCCCATTGCCAGATCCCTGAGTCAGGATGACTTTTGCTGCAGTTTTTTCCAGTCTAGATGAACAGCACCAAACTGTCCTCAATAGTAATATCCAAATGTCATCCCTTGCAATAAGGAGGACTCAGCCTTGCAGGGCAGACTTGTTGCTAGATTTTCTTTCTTGAAGTATTGCTGTAATTTTACTACTGGTGAAAAAGCATCAGGGCCTGCCTGCCCTCAGGGCACGGTCACATCTAGCCGAGTATCTCGTGTTTTATGTGCTGGAGACTGTCCCTGAACCAGGCTGACAGCGGAGACAGAAATCCCCAGCGGTTTGGTCTGCTACCTTCTGATATGGAGCAGGAGGTGCATGGGTGAACACGCGATAGCAAGCACTCTTAGAAATCATTTATTTAAAATGCAATTGAAGTGAAAATAATTGGATCATTGTCAGCTGATGAGGCAGGATCCTTCCTTTTAGAAGGTAATTTTCTGTGTTCAACAATGAGCCAAATAACAGAACTAAACAGAAATTATAAATGTTTCCTTTCTTTTTAAATGGCAGCTCCGTCTCATTCATTGCAGTGATGCACAGAGGGACCAGAGGGTACAGGACAGTAAAGGTGATTAATTAAAAGAAGAAGAAATAAAGGGTCAGGAGAGGCTTATTGATGTAAAAGGCTGCATAATTTGTCCTTCTTGTATTGCATAATTGTAATAGGTGTTACGGTTAAATTTATTGTCTAAAAATATACTTAATGATTTTTTACAAGACTGGCCGGTCAGCTTGGACTTGCAGCTAGCTCTTCTCATAGGAAATCATCCCCTGGGAATAGAGGAGATTTTTGTCTCCTGCTGCTTTGCCTGTGTAGGAGGACCTGGACCCCCGATTACCTTAACCTGGAATTTATAATATCCATAGTAAGACATCACTTGGAGCTGGAAACCATGATGAGCCTTCAGCAGCTGCCAGGCAGGACAATAAAGGAGGGATTTTGTCACAAAACAAGACTTACTTCTGACTGCCACCTTTTCTAGCAAGCAGTATAGACCAAAAGCTTTAGTAGGTGTTAGGTTTCAGCCTATGTTGTTCACCCTTTCAAAATCTGTTTTGCAATGAGGATACAAAATCATCGAGTGCTAAGAGCCAAAGTCTTCCCCTAACCATGCTGTAGACCTGATAAGATGCTTGATTGGACTGTGGGAGAGATGTAGGACTGCCTTGGAACATGGGATGTGTCTGTAGATTTGCACAGCCGTGGAGTGGAGCGAGGGCAGAATGAAGTTGGTTTTGCCCTGACACCGTGGTGCCATGCTGCCCGCCGTGCTGCCCTCCGTGCTGCCCACTGTGGAACCCCCCCGTGCTACCCGCCCTGCTGCCTGCTGTGCTGGCCGCCGTGCTACCCACCGTGGTACCCCCTGTACTAACTGCCGTGCTGCCTGCCATGCTACCCACCATGCTACCCACCGTGGTACCCCTCGTGGTACCCGCCGTGCTATCCGCTGTGCTGCCAGCCGTGCTACCCACCGTGGTACCCCCCCATGCTACCTGCCGTGCTGCCTGCTGCGCTGCCCACCGTGGTACCCGCTGCGGTACCCACCGCACTGCCCACCGTGATTTTTCTGGAGCTGCAGGATAAAAAGCAGTGGCAGCTCAAGGCTTCTCAAAATTGCCTTCTCTTCATGCAGATAGAGGAAGAACGCAATGTTGCATGCAGAACAGGGATTTTCAGTGCCACCTGCCTCTCTTTGCTCGCCTTTCCCTGTGCACCCCCAGGAGGCTCTGCGTACAGCCCGGCTGGGGCGCATGCAGCAGGATGCTCGTGCCGCAGCAGCGCGTGGACCCAGTACAGCGAGCACCTCCCGTGCCAGGAGCCGGGCAGGGTGGTAGGCGAGCACTGAGCACCCAGGTGGCAGGGCCGGGCACTGCCTGGCAGTGATGCCCAGTGCAACCCACCTAGTCTGCCCTACTGCTTCTGCCCAGTGGGGCGAGAGGGACTGTGTGCCTGCAGGGGCAGTGCCCAGGGCATGGTGGGCTCTGCTCCTGGTGTTATGCTTTTTCCTGGGAAATTCAGAAGAAATTCTGGTATCTGTTCTTACAGATAAATCCTCACTGAAGTGACATGTGACTTTCAAACGACTTGTTTGGAAAGGAACTGGAAGTTTATTAAAAGTGATCGGTCATGATGCCTTTTTGTCACCTGCAGTGGAACAACTGTGTTTTTTGAGCTGGTGTCTGTGTTTCAGATTTGTGCACAGAGGATGCTCTTAAATTCCAGTTTATCAAGTTAGAATGTAGTAGGTAAAGCTTCAGTCTGTATCTCTCTCTCTCTTCTTTCTTTCCTCTATTTTTTTTTGGGAGGGGGTTGTTTTTTGTTTAGGAAACAAAGGTAATCAAGGTAATTGGCATTCAACAATCAGTTTTTAGGATCTGACAGTCCTGCGATGTGGTTTCTGTCACTGCACTGGGAGAGCAAGACTAGGAGGAAACGGGAGCTCTCATGTCATGGGGATGAGTAACTGGCTCAGACAGAGGCTCCTTTGTATCGCGGCCTGAAGCCCCACTGCCGTCCCCGACAGCCTGTGGCTATCGCAATAAAAAGCAGGTGCAGAAGAGAAATGGGAATTTCTGTTAAAAATGACTGGTTTTGTATGTTCACATTGAGATTTTTTAAAGCTCTAAGCCTTGGAATATATTTGAATTATTCAAATCCCATCGAATAGATTTTTGTTTGCAGCATCATTTTCTCTATCAGCAGTCTCAGCATGAAGTAGATTTTTAACAGTCACTGTTGGCCATTTATATCACTCTTAATCACACCCAGGTAAATATTTATCTCTCAGGAAAGTCACTCACCTATCTTAGGGTTTTGAGCTAAAGTTTTCTTTTCTTTCAACTGAATGGAAAATATACAGTAACATTTAAACACTTATTTTGTTTTAAAACATAATTTATTTTTGAAGAACAGTGTAGAAATGAAATACAGGGTTCAACATGGAAATAGATCCAGTCTTTCTCCTATCTAACAATTTGACAAAGTAAAAAATCTTCAAAATGGTAGCTTTATGCATTTGGCTTCTGATTCAGTTCTTGTTTGAGTCTTGTTTTAATTGATAGGAAGAATTTAGCATAATAACATAGAAAGTGAGTTGCAGGGCCAGGACTCGTGCCCCTCAGATGTCTCTACCATTTGTTAGGCACCACAGAAATACAAAGAATCTACTAGATGGTTCTTTTGCAGGGCCTGTCCTGTTCTACCATGTGCTACAGAATTTACATTTTTCAAATATCTGTGCAAGTTGCTTTTGAGACCCCCTAACTGCACGTAGACTGATATTTCTTGGAAAATGGCTGTACCTGTATCAGCTTATGTGCTATCAAAGACAGAGAGATCCTAACTTCAGTTCAGACTTGGCCAGTGTTGCTGTAATGGGTGACCGTTTAAAAACAGAGCTTGTAAATCTGCCGTAGGTAGCTGATTACCGAAGTTACTTCCTCTGTATTTCCTTAGTAATGGGATGCAACAGGCGATGGGGACCAAAGAGGGCAGGAATTCTGCCGTACCGTTCCTGACGTAATTCAGCTTCTCACCATTGCTCCTATGAAGGATTAAGCTGTATTTATGTTCAGGCTGTTCGGTGATGCTGATTTTAGAAGCTTGGCTCACACAATATGGATTATTTTTCAAAGGTAACATAACCGGATTTGTTGATGCTTATTTAGAAGCTATCACCAAAGGACCTCAAGCTAGGTAGAAAGAACAGTGTGTGTTTTTTGACAAAGCCTCTGTTATGTTTCTGTGTGTGTATTTCCATCCTTAAAGCAGGGGTCAGCCATGCCTTCCTCTGCACTGCTGGAGTGTTGGTACTGGGCTGTGAAAACACTTAGCAGACACAGCAGCAATTCTGTCTCTTTGGTCTTCCGAACACCAGGATGTCAGGCCTCAGAATCAATGGGCAGCAGGTCTGGGCAATAAAACCAACTAGTTTCTTTGAAACAAAAAAAATGCATTTCCTAAATTGTTTGATTCTCTCCAGTAATATAGGAACAAGCCTAAATTAAACAATTAAGAAAAAAACAGCATTGTCTGTCAATGTGAACTGTCTAAGCTAAGCCCATGGAAGAAAAGATGTTTTTGGCAGCACCCTGCAAAATCCTCAGCCTTCTTGTCCTCCCATGGAGTACTGAGAGCTGCCTCGGCCTGCAGCGTTTGGGTAGGAATGCTAGATAGCAGTGAATCTGGAAAACGACAATATTCACATCGAGTATCCAGCACTTTCACACACCGTAAAAACTTTGATTTGGGTTTTACTAGTAAAAGGGATCCTTTCATTATTTTTATGCTATGACAACTCTGTGAATTGAGTGGAATTGCAAGAAGTTTGATAGGGAAAACTTGCCTCATTCTTGGATTCTGATACTGCTTTGAAAAGTAATAATAACCAAAGTTTATTGACTAATCTGTTAGTATTACGTACATGAGTACTAATCTGCTTGGAAATACTCTCAGGATCCTGGATTGTCCTTCCGGGGTATTTCCCAGCCCTTTTAGGTACCACGTTTAAGGTTTGTTTCTCCCTTAACGTCAGCACCGTCTCTTTCACATACCCCACATTCTTGAAATATTAGAAGGATTCCAGCCAAAGGCAAAAACAACAACAAAGCAAGCCCCGTTTACTAGTGCTTAAACAGGTCGCACAGTCTTGAAAATGTTATTCTTCTTTCTTAGTAGGTGTGAAAATTAGAGATGTGTCGCCAATAGGTTAATCATAACATCCTGCTATGGAGGGAAGACCTCTGAGTTTTAAATATTTTAATATATTTTTAAATATTCTCCAGTTCTACTCAGGAATAGCTGCCGCATATTAATTACATGCTAAGTGGGAAGTTTTAAAACAACTGGTACTGCTAGAAATTCTGCTTGTCACATTTGTCATAGTTTATTTAATTACAAGTATGAAGAAGAAACAACCTGGTAGCTTTTCACAGTCTCTCCCCCCTAGGGCAGATGGATATTAAAGCCAATTCAGTCTGTTTCCTGATTGCTTCAGGCTACAGAAAATTGTTCCCCAGGGAAGAGAAGTAAATCAGTTATGATCTTTAGTCTCTCGGAGGGAGATTAGAGCCACCACACTGGTGAAACAGCAGTAAGCTTCCTCTGTGTAACTGATTTCACCTTTAATCCTACCATTGATTGAATATTGCTAAGAACACTGCCATGCATTTTAAGGTCAAACCAATGATGAACACCCCAGGCAAAGGAAGTTATTTACACGAAAAGGTAAAGACAAACTTCTAGCTTTACTATTTCAAAAAAAAAAAAAAAAAGGGCAGTAAAACATCTACTTTGAAAAAAGGAACTTTCTCGAGTTTTTTTAAGCTGCTTTTCACTGTCGTAGCACATCTTCCAGCTAATGTGCAACAGCGAGGTCTTCAGTGGGCTTCCTCCAGTCTTGCACTCTTCTCCCTCTCGCAGGTAAGAGTTCACTTTGCTGAGAGACTTCAGCTCCTGATGTTCATTTTTTTTATTCTTAGGTAGGGATAGAGTAAAAGGTAACAGCAAAGTTGCATTTGTTATTTTATGGAAGGAAGTGATTTTGCAAAGGGGACAAAAAGTTTTTTGATTGTTTATTTTTTCAAGTTATGCCAATTGCTGCTGAATTTTCTCATAATTTATTATTTTGCTTTTCATATCACAGAAAGCACATATTTTCACCATGGTCCTTTTTTTTTTTTTTTTTTTCTGTAGTAAAAATCACTTCTGTGTCTGCTGGACTAAGAAGCCCCAAATCTGTATAGTTGAATGCACAACCTGTGCGTGTTAAAGCTGTAGGAAAGTCAGGATAAGTTCTGCTGCTTTTGTGTTTATGTAAGAGATGAAGAGCCATTTGTTTAACCTACTGCATGACACTCTGTTAGGTCTGAAAACGCAGTCTACTGAGAAACTTTAAGTGTATTGAGCAAAGAAAGATAAATTTCACCCTTTTGCTACTCTTTTGGGACTTCAAATACCCAACTTCACTACAGTTAACTTCCAGGCTCTTATATGTGAAACAACTTCTCATGGTTTTCTATCATGAGCTGTCTAGAATGAGAGCTTTTATTTAGATCCTGTAATTTTGCATTCACATCTCCGGATCTCAAGTTATCTGATCTGTTGGGTGACCGCAGGCAAATCACAGGACTTGTGCTTCTCTTCCCAAATGATACGTGTGCTCCTTATTTATACTGTAGGTTGTTGGGGGCAGAAACTTGGAGTCTTAGCCAGCCCTTAAAGGGACTTTTTGTAACACCTGGGAAATAAGCTTTTCAGGATACTGAATGGCATTTTCAAGATAGATACTGCAAAAATGAGGGAGATTTAGACACATGTGGCATTAATACCTGGGTTGAATAGGGAGAAATAGACAGACTCAGGCAAAGTCAAGAAAACAAAGTAAATGGAGCAGCCTGGGTTTGAACCAGCTTTATTGCTTACTGATTGGGGTTGCTTCATGCAGTCACAGCATTTCTTAGGAGACCTTGGATGGGTTTAATTGTTCCACCTGTAGCTTAGCACACTCAGTGTGTTTGTCACTCTTTATGCAGGACATGTGTCATGTCATACTGCCTGCTACCAAATATCCCTTGTCCACAGGGCACGTGTCTTTCACTTAATCCCACCATTGCTACTCCTCACATGGTGGGAATCCAGTCAGCTACTACTCTGTGTGGGAACATGGTTGTGTTCCTGCTACCAGAGCCAGCCCTGCTGGGCGCTCATCTCTGACGACACCTTCCTTGGTTGGTCGTCGTGCCACGCTGGCTTCTCTCCGTGACCGCCGAAGAGCCACTGGCTTGCACTGAAGCAAGAGCAAGCCGAAGAGCACTGACTCCCCTTGGGCGCATTGGAGAGACCTCCACTGGGCATTGGGGCTGCAGGGCTGCTGGCCAGTGCAGCGCAGAAGTGAGGTCTGCACGGAGAGCTGGCGTCTCCCTGCAGCGCCTGAAGACGCCAGACAGGACTGGGACTGCAGGGTCTCTGGGCAGCAGGTAGAGTGGGGATCCTCCCTGGCACGTGGGTTTTGCCAGTTCCGTTAGGCTTGTGACGGCTTCATCGCTGTCCCCCTTCTCCTGCCTCCTGCGGTGAAGCTCTCACTGCGGATGGGCTGCTGCCTCATGCCTCTTCAAGGGTGTCCGGAGCGGGAGTTGTGCCTCTCGGCGCGGGGGCCAGGCGGGCAGGATCTGTGCCGGGCCTCGCCAAGGAGGCTCCTGCAGAACCTCACAGGATCGCAGTACTTTTTGTTTGTTTTTCAGTAGTTATTATGGGAGGAGGGATGGTCTCCTGATACTGTATCCTTTTCATGATTTTTCCCCACTTTATCATTCCTGTTCATATTCCCAAGCATTTCTCTGGTTCAGCCACAAGGTGCCATCAGTAGACACTTATACACCAGGGCTGCATCTACTGGAAATACAGCGTCAGGCAAGAAATCCTTAGTGTTATGTAGAGGAAAGATCTAATTCTAATTAATGAAAACTGCAAGCAGGGAGAGATCAAAAAAATAAGGTAAAACATGTTGAGCAAAGGGTTTTATGGTGTTGTAATGATGATATAATCAGCTGCTTTTTTTTAACTGATTTAATAATTAGTTTCCCTAATGACAGTGGAATCAGACAGTATCCGTGAAGTCTTGTGTCCTGTTGTGTCTGCTGCTCAGGAGGACAAATCAAAGCCCTGGTGCCTTCCTCTGAGCATGTGTATTTCGATATGATGCAGAGAGTGCATAAAGGGCTCTGAGGACAAAAGTTACAGAAACTGCAGATTTTCTGGATCCTTTTCATGATTCTTGAAAGTGTATTTCCTGCTGACTTTTGAGCTACCCACTGTCAGACTTTTCTTGTAGGCAGATTTGAAGGAGAGGTCTGACAAAGAAGTAACAGTGAATTTGCACCGTAATTCTGGAAGGAGTCAAGCTTGAAGAAGAGCAGACAGGAAAGCAGCCTTGGACAAACTCGTTAGCGCAGCAGCAGATCTGCTGGGGGAGCCAGGTGGTGTTTACAGACAAGTACAGGGCTGAAGTATTTCCAAGTATGTGACACATCTGCAGACTGGGCAGCTATTTTTTTACAAGCCAAACTTTGTAAATTGGGATTCAGGTCCTGGGAAAACAGTCTGTAGTTTCTGAGAAAGCAGAGGACACTGGAAGGTTTTCCCAGCAACCATTATTATCTTTTTTTTTTTCTTTTTTGCTGTGTGGCAACTTGGAGGGTAGGGGCTCATTCCCAATAGCCCGTCAGGGAACAGTCAGAATGCACATGGAAGAAGTCAGGAGGATAAATATGATTTTGGAGGAGTTACAGTCCGCAAAAGCAGAACACTAGTGCAGATGCAGTGAGCTGAATGGGGAAGCTCATGCAGGATTGGGGGTCTGTGACCAGCATGAGAAGCTCTTTGGCCTCCTTGGACATGAGGAACTTCTTCCCAGTTGCTTCTCTGGCCGCCTCTGGTGCGGACAGCGTAGTTTGTTTGCTGGCTTCCCTTTTTTGGTCCCTTACAAATTGACCCATTTGCTTTACTTTGTGTGTTTTTAATTTTCCTTCGCAAAATGTGCCTGGTTTGGGTTCATTATGGTAAATTAATATTAGTGTTTCAATAAGGTTGCTATCAGTTCTTATTTTACACTAAATCTTCCCTGCAGATTTTTCTTCTTCCCTCCTCCTCTCTATGACTAATAGATATCATTTCAACAGTTTGACTAACTGCCGTGTTATAGAAAAGGCAGTAATTTATACTGATGTAATGGCTGTGATAAAAATCATTTGTGTGCTGATTTTATAAATTAGGTAGGAAATGTGAGTGCCTCTGAAAAATGAAGTGCTACCACATGAATTCCAGTGTTGTTAATGCTTCATACCTTTCTGCTTCATTAAACCAATTTCACGGGGAGATGAGTTAGAGGAGGAAGCTGTGCTGCTTAAGAGACGCAACAATGGTTTAGTGAAAGAAATGGGGATAAGATTAAATTAAGTGCTACTTGAGAAATATGGAAATACAAAAATATTCAAGCTTTTAGATGGCAAATTCAAAAATATGATAAGTTAGCTCTTTCATACCCAAAGAACTGTCTCATCAAAATTGCATAGGCTGAATTCACAGGCTACTAATTAATATTGAAGAGTTTCTTGAACCACTCTTATAAATGAGTCAGAGTGCCCTAGAGTGCCTAATTTATAACTGTTTCCTTTTGGAAATCAAGACAACTTAGAATTCTGCTTTCAATGCATTCCCATCTTCGCTGCTAAATCCTTTGAAATGATTTCTGTCAGTTTTTTAAAAATTTATTTATTATTTCATGTATTTCATTTATCAGCTGAATTTAAAAGTAGGAAGGGGGGCGGGGTGGGGAAAGGCATGAGATTAAGAAGCCTCCGCTAAGATCCTTCTAAGTTAGGCTAGTGATCCGGAGCAGCCTAAAATAAATTTTCTGAGCACTTTTGATTTGAATTCAGGTACACTGAGACTAGTATATGCCAGTTCCATTAATATCAGACTTTCTGGTAGAGGCTGAGGAATAAATCAGAGGAGTAACTTCAGAAAGCACCTCCACCGAATGCATTGAAGGCTGGGCTGAGACCTAAAACTAAAAGAGGCTAATTGATTTTTTTTCTACCACTTCCATAAAATAGCTGCAACTATTTTTTTCCCCCTTACTCTTCTCCCCCTTGAGGACTAGGAGTTTTCATTCTCAAACGACTAAACCCTATTTGTTCTGTGGATGGTGGAACATGTAAATACAAAGGGAGTCATTCATTAAATAAGAGGCTTATGCATACACAAGTTTTAAAAAATGCATAGTTTCAAAGCACAACGGAGAGGCTGCCATTTTACCCCCGATTCACAATGAGAACTCTGTGTACAAGTGACCCAAGTACTGGGATCTGGTCCAGCTCTCAGATTAGCACCGAAAACACGTAGGGACAGGGACGTCCCCATCCCCCTGCACTGCGGTGACGGGGCTCATAGCTGTGCTTATATCTGGGATCCTATAGCCAGGAACAGGAGCACTGTTACCTGCTGCGTGGGGAGACCCGTTTCTGCTTGAGTGCAGTGGAATCATTAGCGTTACTGCAGCCTTGGCGCTCACTACCCGTGTGCTCCCATTTCAAATAAATCACTCTGCAAACAGGACATGTGCCAGGCAGTGCTCAGGCGGGCTCTTGCCAAGTGCTGTCTGATCTGCGTGAGGGTGGGCAGAGCTGAGGACACGGAGCCCTTCTCCAGCACAGGCATGGGAGTGAGGACGGGCTGTTCCCGCGTGGCGATGCTGGCGCACAGCGTCCTCACCAGGCGCCACGCTCCGACCTCTGGGGATCTGGCGCCTCGTGGCACCATCTCTGGACGATGCGATCCGTGATCCAGCTCATTGGCAAGAGCATCTCCTTGTGGTTTATGGCTTGCTTTTTCTCTTAAAGTCTGTTAGCCAAAGAAGGAAGAGAGAAAATGGGGTAGGAATAGAAATGGAATTTCTACAGGTGAAAACTCTGAGAATCCAAACCTTTTGCCACAGCATAAAAAAAAATGGATTAGTAATTCTGTGAAAAATTCTGAAAAAAAATGCTGTTGATTTATAGAACTAAGATGTTTCAGTATAGTTTCCACAGAAGACAAAAGGAAACTGTACATTCCCATCAGAATTGTTCTTTCTCTAGAAGAATAGCTATTTTCCAAATAAAAGTATGTTCAGAAAAAGTGAACTCACCCTCATTGCCCAGGACCCACATGGCTTATCCTTCCTTTTACCTGTTCTGTGATGTTCTCCACTCAAACTCTGCCAGAATGGTTTTCATTATAGTGCAGATGTACATGGATATTTTCCTGTGCAATTTGATGAATTTTCAGAGGTCCGAGAACACATTTTTTCTCTGCATAAATTCTGCATATTCCTGGAAGAACTGGTTGCTTTAAGTCTTCAATTACTTTGTCTTTTGGCCAGTGTGTTCTGTTTGTGGGTGTTTTCTTGTGTTGAGTTCTTCCTTCTTTTTATTTCTCTTTTGAATTGGTGGAGTTTTTTTCTTCACTATCTTTTACTTGGATCTTTTTCTTGTCTTCGTTACTCTTCTTTTAGCTTGTTTTGAATGAGGAATATAGATGTTTTTCACTTTCCTTTTGCTCTACTCAAGGCATGTGTAAAGCAGCAGCTGATGTTGGCAGCCTTGTGTCTCTGTGCATGTTGGCTTACTGCTAGCATTGAGCGCAAATTGCAGGGCAAATTCACATGCTGAACAGTAGAGAAGGGTTACACCAAACATCTAATAATGTGACCAAAACTGCACACAGTTACTTAGGTATTTAGCTTAGCAAGACACTTAAAACGGTAAACATATCTATGAAAAGGAACTGTATTGCTGGATTGTGTGGAGTCTTTGACTCTAGTCTTTTTTACACTAATATCCATCTGGACTTACTCCACTGAAGGAAGATGACAGAGTAGAGTTTGTTGAGCAGGGGCCATAAGGTTTTGGCTCATGTTTCAGGATATATTATTCTTTTACATCAAGAGGCAACTGTGAAAGATTTTCCCTCTCCATAGCATTTTCCTTGCCCCCAGTATTACCCAGGTTGGTTTGTTTTGGAGGCTTTCTAGAGCACATTTTTTTTTGAGGAACAATCTGGCACCTGCTATTGATAGAAGGGACAAACTCTAGCTGCAGTGTCCCTTCTTCCACCATGCAAGGATGGGGAGCAGGTAGATCCGATAATGCTAAACACAAGCATAGCGTTTTATTTGCCCAAAGAAGCTGCCAGTTTATGTCACATTCAGTCCATGGGAAGTCTGGATGCAGTGAAACCCTTCCCTGCCTCTTCTGCAGGTGAGTCACTCACATCCCTTACAGAGGTCTGACAAGTCATAAATCCTCATGAGTGTGAAACAGGAGTTCAGAGAGGTACATGGCATTCTTCATCCCCTGGCAAAAATGATCTGCTTATTGAAGCTAGATGCTTCATGCTGTACACTGCACTTTTCGGAATGTTTTATTCATTCACTGAGCGTTTGGAGCTCTGGAAGTGACTCATGAGCACAAATCTCAGTACATTTAGCTTTTTTCGCCTTAGATCGTGTGCTTTCAAATGACTAATGTCTGTTGGATTTTCCTATCAGAACAGCAGTCTCTGTATGTGTAGATTTGGTGCCAGCATCAGAGCACACTGGTAAAAAAAATCCCTCTATCTGCTATCAGAATGGAGCAAACTTCTTCATTTTACTATTTTCTCATAAGGTAAAAGCTAAGGCTTTCAGAAGTTGCTTCTAAAGTTTCGTGTATGCTTCCACTTTATTGGGGCAGTTTTCACAGTCAAGCATGTGAACAGGAACTGTGGAGGTGTGGGTGCACCTTGTTCCCTCTGGGACCGTGACAGCCTCGCCCGCAGCTGGCTCCGTGCGGGCCCTTGCTGTGCCCTGATGCCAGCACAGGGCTCCAGCAGTCACCGCGCTGGAGAGCCAGCAGCTTTCGATCATTTTTAAATAATATTGACAGAGCTTGGTTAGCGGAAGTGTCGGGTGGTGGGTGGGACATTCCTAGCAAGGCGATATCATGGTGTCTCTGAGAAAAGAGCAGGAAAGGGAATGCAGAAAGGGACAGCAGTCAATGTAATTTGAAGGTGACAGGATGATGCCCGTCGCCTTCCATAGCCACTGAGCTGAACTGTTTCTTACTCTTGACATCAGACATCATATTATTAATACTCTTGACCTCTTGACATCATATTATTAATCCACAGGATGTCAAGACTGGAGAAAGAAAAATCCCAAACTGCTGCCATAGATGGGTGTGATTCTAGAAATAGGAGGGGAAAACTTGGTCTGGCTGAAAATGCAACACTGCAGTAGGTCATTTAACTAGTGAGTGGGCAGGACTGGCCCAGGTAAACAGACCCAGTTTAAACAGACCTATAAAAACTGATGCTTCTGTCCAGGATGGGCTGTTTGGTTTTGTTTTTTCATTTATTTTTCCCATGAAATTGTTACTATTTGCCTGTAGAGGTGACAGTTTTCACTCTTTTTGAAGGCTCTTATTTTTCCTAAATGTGCTAAAGAAAATCGTGTTGTGCCAGAATAACGGTTGGTCCTGCCTTGATTCCTGTGCCCCTTCTGGCACAGCTGTGAGGAGAAAGACTTTGCCTGGGTGGCCTGCAGTTCGGGACTCAGCAGTGCTGGGCACCTTTTTAGCATGTCCCTGTGTGGTCAGATGTCAGCAAAACGCAAAACGCTTGAGGAGAATAATGAATTTGGGTTTTTAATTCATTGTCCAAACATTCACAAAAAAAAAAAAGATTTTGGTTATTTTTAACATGGAGATTCTCCATTGTGAAACCATAAATCTTCCCTCCTCAAGACTTTGTAAACCAAGCTGCAGCCCAGAGAGCTCTTACTGCGCAGGCGGTCGTAGCGGAACCGAAGGCAAAACAGTGTCAGAACGGTGTTGCTTTAATTAATGCTTCCTTGGAAAGGAAGGAGGGATATTCTTGTAAGGCTTCTCTGCTTTTTATGGAGAAGAAATACAGTAATATCTTACCTCAGGATAGCACGATTCCAATGCAAATGGCAGAGACTGGTGGCTTATTAATAGGCCTCGCCAGTAGCAAGCCCCCTCTCCCCGCTTCAGTTCAAAATTGATTATTTTAATACAGAATTCCTGAATGAAAGAGGTTCTTGGCCTTTTCCTGGGCTGTTGAATAATGTATGTGGGAGAAAGCAAATAGAAGCAGAGGGTCTCAGCTGCCGGAACAATGGGCCGCGCGCGGAGCGGAGGGGGCACATTAGTTTATCATGGCCCTGTCAGTCCTCATAGGCCGGGAATCGTGGGATAGCCGGGAAAGAAGCAGCTGCTGAACGTGTGGTAAACTGACCGGGGCACTTCGGAGAGACGACTCCATTTACACGGCTGAAAACAAGATATTGATTTTCCCTACAGAGCTGAGGAGAAAGAGTCCTCCTTAAAACATATCTGGACCATGGCTTATTGGCAGAATCTCGGCTGCTCCAAGAGCCCAAGAGCCAGCGCGGAGCGGCTCGCCAGTCTGAAACAGAGGCCACGGAAGCTTCAATCTTCCTCTCTCAGTGTCTGACTGTCCCCCTAATCCTCCAGTGACGCATGGCAAATAAGTGCAAATGCAAGCAAATGGGCTTTGCAGAGTTTAATGAGAATATTTTCCCTGGATTAGTAGGGTTTTTTTTTAAGGTAGAAGTACTTTTAAAGCTATGTACCCTCCTTTTCTGTGAGTTAAATTACACTTATGGGAATTGGTGAGATAACCCTGAGATCCCCAGCACTGACCATTTCAAACAGAAGTAGGATTCATGTTAGAATTCATTTTTGCTTTGTTTTAACTCCTCAGACAGCGAGGTTTCTTCCTACTCGTAGGAAGTGGCAGAAATAAAAAAGCGAAACAAATTTCTTGAGACGAATTAAGAAAGATGATTACTTGAAATATAATTATTTTAAATAGTGAATAGTTTTAAAGCAGAGCTGGGCACATTTCCATAAACTCTGATTGCTAGGTCTGTGAGATAATGGTGTCTTGCTGTAGACCAAGTTATTAGGATACTTTTGTGAGACTAAGATTAGCATTTATGACTATTCTTTTAGTTCTCAGAAATCCTGTGATCCCTATGAGTTAGGACCTCTCTATGCTGGATCCGTGCAAGACTATTTTCCTAAAGTAAATCACAACAAATAGGGAAGTTCTATGTAAAACAGTGTGCCTAATCATAGTATTTTTATTCATGTAAATTATTCCTCTAATTCGAGGTCCACCTTTCTGTAAGTATAATGCGTTGGTTTGTGGTCCTTATCTGAACAGCCTAGATGGAGATTACGAACGTGAGAACATCCTAAACTTTTGTTTGGCTTCAAGACCTGCCTTCTCGGTTTTCCTAGTGAAAAACCGGGTGCCTCAACACCTCCTGGCAAATGTAATCAGTGTAGCTTTTAATACAGGGCCTACACTTTGTAAAACAAAAAATGTATGTCTTGTCATTGAGTAGGACCAACAGGACTCAGAAGTACGTGACTCCTCCAAAAATAAGACAAAATGAAGGCATTAATTTGCCTAGGGCATTTTCAGATTAATACAATATTTTCCATTTGAATAGGTGGAAGAAATGGAGCTGCTCATTGTTTTCCAGTCCAATATTGTAATGAGAGCAATAGAAGAACTGGATTAAAATAGGAAGATTTTACTGCAACTTTTTTAAAGTCAGGGTCAGCATGGTTCTCTTCCAACTTAAATGTGGTTCAAGTTTGAAATCAGTGAACTTTATGGCAAGGTGTTACAAAATAATCACTTAAAGCAGGTTTCTAAATCTATAGCTATGAAGTAGAATGAATGTTCAGGTTTTCTAATGTTTGTAGAAGCCAGGCTCCTGCTATTTCTTGCAGTGAGAATTTAGTGCTTTTAAAAGCTGGTTCATTTATTTATATTTAAACTTCAGAGTCTAGATTTAGACAACTGTGGTCTCAGTTAATTATTTCAGAATAATGTGTGTAAATCAAGGCAGATTTTGTTCTCCAAACCTGATTAAAACGTAAGCTCACTGAATAAGTGCCCTGTTAGGAGTTTGCAGGTTTCCCACATGAAACCAAAGGCTTCTGGAAAGGCAGTGTCTTTGTTCCTGAGATTTTCTGGTGGTGACACACCATTCTTTGCGTTCTGATTTAAGCTAGTCATTACTAATAACTTCCTTATGAACAATATCGCATCTGTGAAAATGTTAAAACTGTGGTCAGAGAATCCTGACTCAGCAACAAGAAGAAAAAGGCTGGATGACATCAGGCAAGAGGAAGTTTATCACTTACTGGAACTCCACATTGTATTTGCTTCAAGGGCCTCCCAGGGAAAGACAGAAAGCTCAAAACCTCCTGTCTGGCTTTGCTTTCCCAGTGACTTCAGTGGGAGTTTTGGCAAGGAAGAGCCAGAAAGGATCCTCTCAAGCTGTCATGAAATCCAGGAAAGGTATACACTTCTCTTCAGAATTAAACATTAAAACATACCTAACAGATTTAGTTGGGTTAATCGTATAGGGAGCAAGTGGTAACAGGACAAGATTAAGTCTCACGGAGAAAGATGCTGTTTTAGGTATCATCTTCCTCTGGTGAAATAAACTCCAGTGAAGCCACAAGAGCATTCATACAGTTGCATTGAATGCCTTTTAGGGTATCCAAAGAGTCTAGAATCATTAGAGTTTAGGAGGAGTGGAGTGGTGTGGCTGGCAGCTGTACCCACCTTCATTGTGTAGGCAAGTGCTCCACACTGTCACCTGGCCAAGACAGTCGTCAGGGGGATAATCTTTTAAGCAAGGTGTGCCAGGTTGTGTGATTCCGTTTTTCCTTAAGGTCAAACAGCTACCACTGCACAAGAGAGTTCTTCTGATAACAGTGGTCATGAGTTGGAAAATGGGATGCCTTGCTGTAGAGGCAGGACCGTTCCTGTGAGAGTTACCCAGAGAAATGATGGCTTTCCAGACAGAGTGCTGCAGACAAGGAAGCACTTTCTGGCTGAGAGGACTGTTTCTAAACAAAATATTTCTGGTATGTTTCAAATGTTTGACATACATGTATTTACAGGGCTATGTTTATTAAACCCCATTTTGATCATGAGTAGATATCAAACACTGAGAAAGCGAGGGTCATCAGACAGTATAACACACTTGTCCCCAAACTTTCCTGGACACAGAGGCAACTGTGATCTGCTTTAAGCCTCATTCAGTAGGGACAGTTTTACAAAACTTTGGTATTGACAGTTTGGTATAAACTGAAATTTAAATAACTACATACTTGGCAGATTGGCTTTTTCTTCCCTTATGTAGAGTGTCACAGAATAGTAAGAGTTGGAAGCATGGGTTAAATGTTGACAAAAGTTAAAAACTGTTCAATGTATGTAATGTCGAACATCACATGCCGTCTGGTAGGACATTTGAGGAACTATAGGTCGGAAACAGAGAAGGATAAAGAGAGAAGCATGACCATTGGAGGCTGTAATTCAAAACAGCCATCTTAATGTTATTCTCATTTTATATAATCCCATGGGAATAGGAGTACCTCATCTAACAACACTATTGAGTTCTGTATACTAAGATAGAATCTAAAACCCACAGAGTATGATGACTGTTTCATGAGGGCAAATGCAGTTCTCATATTAAGAGAGGCAGATATCAACATTCCTAATATGTCTGGGCAGTCTGGAATGAGATGAGAGTTGCTGAACAGATTGAAATAAAGCCTTGCTGAGCTGTGGAACTCCACAATTTCATCACCTCTGCTGATTCACCTCTTGCAAAGAGTAGCTGCCGTATCCTGGCATGCTCGAGTGCACTGCAGGTGTTTTAGGACATGGGGAAGCCAGCACATGAGGTCGCTGTGCAGCAGTGCAGTCCTGAACCTTGTGTTGGCCTTTGCAAAAACCCCTTGGACTCAATGTGAGCAGAACTGGAGCCTGGCTACACTGAGGGCAGTGTGAGGCAGGATCTTGTCCCGGGAGTGTTGAACAGTGACTACACGGTAAGGAGGGTCCATTGAATGCTCACAAAACACTGTGGCAGGGCGTAGGTATCACGCTGTCTCCAAGTCGTTTTCACAAGGAGTTTCCTTTTTGTCTTTTTTCTTTCAGTCTGGTTCCATTCCTGCTGAGCACTGAAGACATCCCAGCTTCACAAATGCTCAAGTTGTCCAGAGTGCAGGTGCTAAACCCACTCCACTAATCCATGTCATCCCTGATGTGTCTGCAGCAGACGCTTGGGACAAAGGTGTCAACACATTCCTTCCCATCACAGTTATTTACAATGAGAATCTTCCTCCACAGGAGGTTCCTTGTGAGCCATTCTGCCATGAAGTCTCAGGTGAGTCACTGACCTCCTCCTACCTCTGTTACTCTGCTGAGCACAAAATGCAGAGCTCTGCTAGAAGCCAGGTGCTGTAACTGCAAGGTCACACAGCCAAATCCTCGCTCTGGCTACTGCTTCTGCAGCTCTGCTAATGAAGGACCGTTCTGCAGGATAACTTGAATTAGGCAGGACATTATCAACTACACCGATATTTCCCTAATCCTGAAAATGACATATTCATTTTCAGGATTTTGAGTGAATTAATAGAATCCCACATATATTTAGGAAGGAAACAGAAGGTGAACCACAGGCCCTCAGGAAATAATTGCAAGGGAGCTATGTGTTTCTACCTCTGCTGGGCAAACCTTCGCTCCTCTTTCCTTACTGATCAGAACAAACAAGTCGGTGTTCGGGGTGTCCTGCTTCCCTGCCGTCTCCTTTCCTCAGCCCCCCTCGATGAGTTCACATTCTCCCAGTTCACAAGGCATAACACAAAGTTAAACACCAGGCTGCGTTTACTTTGCAACCACAGTAATATGCCACTGTGCCCTGAGTCCTGCCTTAGTAACAGGGATATTACAAGCAGAATATCAATATTAAAGTAATTTTCTCTGCACATTTCCTTTTGTACATATGTCGTGTCGGGGAGAAGCAGGAAGTAATACCTGCATTTTCATTCAGAGGAAATGTTGTTTAAATTACTCATTCTGCAGAGTAGCTAAATGCATTTCATGTTCCCCTAAAATCTTCTGTTAAAATATGTGCTGATATGTAGTCTCTCATTTCAAAAGATTTTTGTAATATATGAAAAGTTGTAATATATAGTCATTAGTCATAGTCATGCTTTGTTTCCACTAATGTTGTGGAAGCATTTAGATATTTTCGCAGATATTTTCCCTTAGCAGCATATAGTTTTAAGAGAGGTGTTCTGTGCTTTAGCGGATAGAAACAGGATTACTCAGAGCTGTTTCTGGAGGGAAAAATAATAAAATTTGAACTTCAAAAAGTGAGGGAATACAGAAGATTCTATAACACAGAATACTCATTCTTCCCTGTGTTTCGTACAGGCTGTAGTCTTTCTCTTGTCAGTTTTTTGTATGCTTTTGATGCATGTAGATGGTCTTGAAAGTGGTGGTAAAAGTGTAAAAAATGGAGTACTAGGGTTAGAATCTAAGTTAAAAAACTTATTTTTTCTCTTTAATGAAAAGTTTAAAGTTTCTCTCAAGTTCCTTGCTTCAGTGTCCTTGCTGCTTTGTTAATCCTGGCAAACAGGCAGCATGAGATCTCTTTTGCTCCTCCTTTGCATGCTACCTGTCTTTAAAGTTAGTGATGTCCTTAATCAGGTTCCCACTTATCTCTTAACAGATAAGGCTCAGCAGGTTGGTTAGTTAAACACTTGGCTTCCAACTGCCTTATTGTGATTTATTGACTTGTTACTGACCAGAGAAGATGTTCGAGTTAGTGTAGGGTGCAATGCTGAAAGGTAGTCATTTGCTACCTGAGTTTATGTTGCTTTCCGTTGTTAGTGCACTGCATTTTCTTACAATTTCACCTCTTTTCACAACCATCCTTGTCAACCCGCAGAGCTAAACAGAGCAGTAGTCAGGAGTGCTGACAAATGCTTAGTGGAGAGCTAAGCTTGGTTGTGTGAGAGCAGCTCTTGCAAAAGCTTTACAGAATGGGCACTCTGAGTTAGCAGCTATTTGGTTAATGTGGGCCTTGGGCCCCTCGTTCTGATAGAGCACTGCTTCACTCTTCCATGGGCTGACAGGGAAGCTGCTGAAGTCTAATTCAGATTTAGTCCCATCTGATGGAGTAGTTCAGTGCTTCTGTGGGGAATCTGCAGTCTGTTCTTACTGTCACATCCCAGGGCAGCCTTCAGACCTCAGCAAAGCAATCAGCAAAAGTTCTTTTCATGCAAGGTCCTATATCTGCAGATGAAGCTGAGAAGTGACTACAGCTCCTCTCTGCAGTCAAACCAACAGTTCAGCTTGTTGAACGCACCAGTGGAGTGGAAATATATATGTACATATATATATATACACACATATATATGAGTTGTAAATACCTCTGTTGCATTATGTATTGCTAAGTTAGGCAGCTTGCTAATGTTTTTCCTATATGAGCCAGACTGAAGAAAGGTAACTTAAATTGAAGTTAATCAATGGAAACTCTCTGTAAAAATACAGAAAGCATTCATTGCTTTGCACTGCTTGCACCCAGAAATTACACTGCTTTACTAAAATCCAGTATTATTTTACTGTCATAGACGAGGACTAAATCATAACTGTAAATCATTACAGCTTTTGGAAGGGGAACAAACTGGTTTGCTGTACAAAAAATAGGAAAATAAAGCATATTAACAGAGTTTGCACATATTTAACGCTGCCTATCTTCAGATCAACAGAAATGAACACCCAGGCTGAACTCCAGTAGAGTTCAAGACTCTTGCGGGAACATTTTCTTCCTTAATCCTCCAAAGGATCTTGAGAAGTTTTTAAGTTTTACTTGACTTTGGTTTAATGTTATTAAATGTATTTTTTTCCTTCCCCACCTTTGGGAAACATAGGTCCTTCCTGGCTGATACAAATCCAAATCAGAGATGCCAGCCACCCATTGACTTCACCTGGATGTTTAATGCTCCTGAGACTTGGCCATCCTTCTTTTCAGACTTCATTGCTTTCACGCTGATTTCGCTCCATGGTAAGTACCATCTGGAGAAGAGCAGGACACTCAAGATAGATAGTTCCTTCTTAATTTTCCATGGATAGGCCAAGGATCGCCCAAGTCCTGCCTTGGCTCCCTCACACTGGATTTGCTCTGCTACCCATTGCAAGATGGTCATTGTGGGTTGCCCAGTCATAATTCAATCAATAGAGACCTACTTTGACCTAGAAAAGTAATTAATGTTTAAGTTTTATATAGTGTAATATTTCTAGTCAAAAATGTAATTTTAAATATGGAAATATAAGAGGAAAGCTAATGGCAAAGCTAAAACCCCAGAATCTTGCAGGAAGCAAGGAAGTTATACTCTGATCGACCAAAATGTATCACATAAATGCAATTATTCTGTCCTGCTTATTCTTGTATTAATCAGTACCTGGGCATTTTTTTAGATTTTGGCCTGTTTCCCCAGTTAAACCCTAGTTTGCCTGAAATACTAATATTTTCTCTTTAATCCATAAAATTTAAACAAAATGAAAATATTCAGTGGATGAAAAAGCAGAGTTTAAAGCTGATTTTCAGGAAACTGCTAGGTAAGCTCATCTCATGAGGAATCTCCAAGCAGAGGAACAAGTCTTTATCTCTAGGCTCTTTACATTTTTAAACTCACAGCCTAAAGCATATTTTCTTTTGCCAACACTGGTAAAATGCAAGATGCATCTTTAATTGGTTTAATGGAGCCACAAGGCATTACATTAGACAGCTTTTTCCTAGTTCACAAAGGTCATATTGACATGTACCTCATGGTATTTCCTTGTTTTCAAGATAAGATAAAACAAAGGGGAAGTGTTCAGTTCCAGGTGAGTGGGAGAGGGCACAAGAAATGGAAAAAAAGATAAGAGTGTTTGATGCAGGTGGGAATTGATCATGCAGTGTCTTTTTGCACTCAGGTTGCAACTATATAGGAGTCTGCCTGCCTATAGAATCACAACATGGCTATTTCTAGTTTAAGGCAGAAAAATAGGAGTTAGAGTGGATTAATTAACAGTGGAATGAGTCAATGTCTTCTCTCAAATATCATGAGGTTATAGAAAGCTTTACTAATATAGCTGGGATGCAAGGTCCTAGTCACCTTGCATGTTAGAATGTCAGAATAAATCTAGTTAAAAGCAACTAGTGGCTGTTTTTCAATTCTATCTTCCTAGCAGAGCCAAATAATTCTGTAGTTGGAAAATTTTGGATTGAATTTTAGTAAGTGAATGCACCTTTGTTTCAGAAAATAGATTTGTAGCTCCTCCCTTCTCTCCAGGGAAGTGTCATTTGCTTCCAGCCTCTTCTACTCCAGTGCACACAGCAGCCTTGACTAGCAGTGATGGGCAGTAGTCCATCCTGGCCTAGCTGAGTGCAGCTAATCAATAGTGCAAGGTTCATAAGATTCTCTTGTTCCAGTTTCCCCCTTCCCACTGGGAACAATTATTCTTGAGCCTTTTGTGTAGCTCACGAAGGATGAACATGTTCTGCTAGTCTTTCCCTTGGGATTTTTCAGCCAACTCATGGCAGTAAGGGACAAACTGGAGTTCATAGTCAAAAGCATATACTCTAAAGGTGGTCCTCAGAATGGTTGCTAGTGGTTTGAATCTTGAATGTAATTTTTTTTTTATTCTATGTATAGGGTTTAATCTTCAGTGGGTGCCATGACTCTGAAGCATGATTGTGATCATCTAGCTTAACTTCCAGAGTAACATATGTTGTAGTGCTCCCTTCATCAACTCCTGCTGCAAGGTCAGTACTTGTACTTGTTCTAGAATATCTTTATGGTCACCCATGCACAGTAAATAGAAAAAAAATTACAGAATGTCCATATTTACCTTGTTATTCCAGCTCCTCAGCTTTGGAGTGAAATCTGAACCTTACAGTGAGTGTGAATGTATGAAGTTTCAAAATCCAATGGTCGGCATCTTGTTCTCTCTAAAACACAGCTGTCAAATTTCCCTTTCTTTAGTGTTTGTGTAGGGATTATAATCAAGCCAGTGTTTTCTGAAAGAAGCTAAATGGTTTGAACTCTTGGAGTCTTTCACTCCACAAGGTGTTTTTCCCCTTTCTGGATTCCTTTGTTTTCCAGTATCATTCCTGAAATATAAACACCGGACCTGGTTACAGATTCAGGAGCAGTAGTACCAAGTAAAATATGGCTCCTTGAGATTCTGCTGTTTAAATGTCCAGAAATTACACCGCCCCGCTGGTTACCTGTTCGTATAGGAAAGGAGTTTTCATCCACTGACTTCAGTGCTCCCCGGGATAGACTCATCAGCTTGTCGCCGTCTCTTGCATTCTTTGTTTTCAGATATTTGATTTTTATATTTTGCTCTATTGAAATGCATATTTGCTCACTATGTGTAATCTACTAAACAGTCCAGATTACTTTGCATTATTGGCCTAACCTTTCTTCAGTTAATGTTCCTCTGGTCTTCACTCCTTAGTAGCAATGCTTTGTGTTTGCTTTTTTGCTAAGCAGCACCAAACAGACCATTAGGGACCACATAAACTCAGCTATGATTCACTTTTGTAATTACATCTGGAAACCTGTTATTTAATTAGCATTTAATCCACTCAATGTATATAATTTTAGTCTTTATTGGTATGATTTATGCTCCCAGAAAACATCACATTCAGACAGCTTGTCTGAGCCGTTGGCACACAAACTGCCCTCCCTGCAGCATGAGATGTGGATGCTACTGCTGCTGATGGCTGCTACTCTGCTTGTCCCTGTGCTCTGGGTCGCTTACTGGAGGAGATGGCTCTTGGCAAGTGGGAGCATCAACCTCCCGTAGTCCACAGAAAGGCCCAAAGTGCAAGATGGGCTCGTTGCTGCTGCAATATTCGTTGTTTGGACCACCACATGGATTAATATTTCAGTATATAGGTAATGAAATTCTCCAAAGAATATCATTATAAACTGTTCCTTTTCCTTTACTTCTGGGTTATTTTTTAATAGATAGCAAATTAGCTGAAATGAGAGTTGTACAGATAAACTGTTTTTTTGAGCTCTAATCATCATGTATAGCAAGAACGTAATATTATTGTGTAATATGATAATAACTAGTGCTGCAATGCATTGCTGCCTACAGGGAAAACACCTGTATTACTTCGATGCAGCACAATTATTTCAGTGCTGTTAAGATTATATCTAGCAGATACCCAAGCTAGATTTTGTTAAAAGGGCACAAATTTATGTTGAACAATACTCACATATTGCTGTGTGTGTATCTCGCCCTGTTTAAAATGAATAGCAAATTACTTCCAAAATCACAGGAAAAATCTTACTTCTGAAAGAAAACATATCCTAGATCCCTGTCTTATGCCTCACTTTAAATAAGAAGGAGAAAGAACTGGCACTGCATGTGGCAATGTAATGTGATTCACCCCATCTTTACTATTCATTTTGCTAAACCATCTCATGTTTAGACAGGAAAACGTGCTCCTGTAAAACCAGGATCATTTGTGAATAGTTCAATCTGTGAAGTCTCTGCTGCTGTTTTCATTACTGTAGGTGTGCAAGACCATTGCTAGAACTTCTTTGCCTTAGAGATGAGCTGCATGAGCAAGTATGCATCATTTTGCAAACTAAAGGGCTGGGTAACTGAAACAGAGATGATCTGTCCTATTTATTCCATGTGACTCTTGAGCAAAATATACTGGATTTATAAAAAAATAAATATTTAGCTGAGAAGAGCTATCATGAGGATTATTGAACCTCTGTCTGGTGCATTAATATGAAGTCAAAGACTCACCAGCTTATTCCTCCGATCTTTTACTAAATCAGTTCACTTTCTGAAAAGCCCCACTTCTTCCTTACACCTTCAAGTCAACGGTCACCCTCTATCATATCACCATAATGGGAGCATGCTAGTGGAATTTGACTCTGAGCATTAAGGGTTAAGCTTTTTGAGATGTGCTTTGTTTTAAGTTTCCCAGAGGGTGAGTCATCTCGCAGTGCATTGCGTGGAGGTGCATCAGTCATGTAGCTTTATGTCTTGGAATCATAAAGTCACCTAATCAGATGTGACTGACACTATTAGACATGACAAGTCACCCAGGAAAGTGCAAGAAAACAGAAAACGTGCCTTTCTGAAAATTCTGGTTAAAGCTGCTGTCTTTTCCCATGTTTTGTTTTAAATTGCACTGAGGAAGCATATGTTTTATAATGGGTAGGGGGAGGGAAAAACACATGAAAAGATTTTCTGATCTAGAAATAAACAAGCTATTGTTATCCTGGCGTGGTAGAACTTGCAGCGAAGTGTTCTTGAAGTCTTTTCATACCGAAAGCCTTTGGGAATATTGTTTTGGTGTGGACATGATGAAGAGGCGTGAGACTTGTAAAGCTTTTCTAGCATAGCGACACACACACGTGAACGGATACAAGATCCAGAAAAGAAACTAGACACCTATGTAATTTTATATGACATCACATTGTGCATATTCTTAAGATCTCTTTTGCTTGCAAGAATTCACACAAAACACTTATGACACTGGAACACTAAAATTATAAATATACAAGATGACCTAAGGAAAAAGGCTTATCTTACATAAGGCTTATTATATCTGTAATCCACTTCAGTACCATACTCAAGATACTATAAACAAAATTTTTCAAAAACTTCTTCTAAAGTCATTCTCAGGCTGAATTGCTGGTCTCTCCACCTGCTTCTTTGCTTGTGCGTTTGTGTACACAGACTGTTGCACAGCAAACATTGTAAACGCTTGTACGTATCCCAAGTGGTGTGTTCAGTTCTCCAGAACTACTGCATAAATACCCAAGTTGCTGGAAATATCCTACAAGTTGGTGCTAAGAATTCAGCGCAATGGTCCTTTCTTTTTTTTCAATGATAATTAGTATCTTTTCTTTAAAACTGGTTTCTCAGGAGTTATATAGATTTTGCATTATGACACTAAGATAAATACTTCAAAGGGGTCCATAAGAATTCAACAACCAAAAGATAATAATAGTAATAGTAATAATAACAATAACCATGGATTATTTGAAGAGCTTGAGCATCTTGACTGTTAACTTTTTAATGATTACAATGGTCAATAAGAAAAATTTGGAATGTCTTACACTAGAAATTTTCTAGTCCTAAGAATTATCCCATAAGCAAATGGTCAGGTTCTAGGATCTGTATTTACCCATCCTATTCCCTGTAGCTCCTTTTCCTAACACCTCATTGACTCTTGTAGAGTTAAGTAGCACCTTACAGTTTGAGTTCGTGAAGGTGTGAAGTGTAGGTATAAGGTTAAAAGTTCAGTTTCTTACAGCCAAGTAGGGAGAAATTAGCATTGGAAAATAGAGTTACTTGTTTTTTTTGTTGCATAAATACAGATTTAGGGAGCTAATTGTAGATCCTGGAGTTGACACTTTGAGCCATGCATCAATAAGATGTGATAAAACACAGGAAGCAAGAAACGGAGCCACGTTGGGGTATCCGCTTTCAAGAAACTGCCTTTCCTCTGCTGCTGCAGGCTCCCTCCAGGTACCTCCTGCCAAGCCTGGCAGGAGCAGCCGCTGTTCTGACCAGTTCCGGTAACTGTGAATGCACTAGCAGGAGTAGGGGAGCATGGCAGAAAGTAAGTGATTCTTTTAAGACTGGACTTAACAAGATTTAAATGCAGCAGATGGGGAAAAATATATATACATATTATAGCACATAGTTCTCTGAAGAACTGAAAATGTACAGCCCTTTTTATTGTCCATGTGCCTGGTTTAATTCCCTCTTAACATTACTCAAGAGGGGGAATCTTGGTCTACACTTACTTTCTCTGATGTGGATAATACTTTTCTACTTCATTTTACAAGTTCCTTATGGGCTTGAATGGGTGATCCTGGTACTGGTAGCTGCTTTACTAGCTCTGGCACGTGTTGTTCTGGCGGTAGAAGATCCATTTGGTAGAAACGTGCTTGAGGTTCCTGTAGCCTTTCTGTTTTCCAGGCACGGCCTTGCAGCTGCCAGCACATTTCCTAGCTGTGCACTCAGCGTGGAAATAACTTGACGGAGAGCCAGGCAGTTAGGAAGTGGCTGCCGGATTTGCCGTGGGTTGGCTTCCAACATACCCGTTTTTCAGATAGACACTGACACAGACCATTCTGGTTTAGAGGAATTTCTGTGGAGTTTGTTCCCGAATAGAGTGGAACGCTGGAAACCTCTAGTTTCCCACAAAACAGTTTCTGTTTTGAGGCAAGTGTATGGAGTGGTTTGAGTCTATGCCATGGTGTACCTGCAGTGAGGAGGCTGGGAGATGGGGCCGGTGCTCCTAACTCCATCATGTTTGGCTCTCGCAGTGGGAGACAGAGCGTTACTCCCCCGCCTCCCACTGCCCTGCTGCAATTGGCCCGCTGCAGGGTGCTGTGTCCTTCGAAAGACCCTCGTCAGCCTCCTCTTCCCCCAGGGACTGGAAACCTGAGATCAGGAGCCTACAACTCCCAGCAGGAAGAATATCACATTAGCCTGGAGTGATAACCTGGCCAGTCGTGTTTTGCTTGGGGTCACTTACAAGATATTATTTCAAACCTGTGGTCACCTTCTCAGAGCTCTACACTTATATCCGTCTGGTCTTTCAGAAATATGTGGGTTCTTGTAGACTGTGCAAACTGATTGCATTGCCTTTCCCAGGGTTTTGCAGAAATACTGGTTTTGTGTGTTTCTCCCTGTGGAGTTTTAAAAAATCTATTTGAGTAGAAAACATACAAATAAGGCACTGTCAGGTGGAAATGACAAATTTTAAAGAGGACACTCACGACCCTTATTAAGAAAGATTCTATTTCACTTTTGTTTAAGTCAAAGAGACAAAGATCTTATTTTAAACAAGTCCTTGAATACTCTCTCAGAAGCACTGTAGTATCAAAAGGAGTTTTCCTAAAATTCTTCCTTAAATTTTGTTTTTCATGTGTGATATAGTGATTACTATGTGGATGAAAATAAAAACTCTTTTGCAGAGCGGCTACTGGACATGAAATCCTAGCCTGAGAGATCAAAGCAGTGACCTTAATTACTCTGAAAAGTATGCACATTAAATTATTTTTATCTCCAGAAATAATAGACTTATCTCAGCTAACTTGTCTATGTCCCTGTTTTCAGGGTGGATCGTTTGTTTCCTGTTTACACATGTTTGGATTTTGTTACTGTGGTTTGCTGTAAGGTGGGTTTTTTTGTTTTTTCCCTCTTGTTTTACTCCCATTAGAAAGAAGTACTGCAACTTATTTGTTTAAACAATTATGTTTTCTCCCAATATGCCATCTGATGAGCTATTGGCTTCATAGTCTTTATTAAAAAAAAAAATCCACATCGGGGTACAGCATTTGGCTAATTAATTTCTGATAATTTGCAGTGTTAATAGCCAGCTGCCATGGGCTTGTGTGACTGTTAATCTGTGGAAGAAGCCATGGTGAAATGATTGGAGATCTGCTCCTGCTGGTTGCCAGATGAATTCTTCTTATGACAATGTCACTAGGTTAATTAATTCAATTAATGACTCCCAGTGCTATGTTTTTCTTTGTCTTTTTCATTTGCCACAGGCTGCTGAACAGGTATTCACATGGATATGTTCCAAAGTTTTGTTGCAGGTATGGAATAAGATTCCATTTTTATTTCTAGCTCTGAAATGCGTCTCACTTTTTTACTTAAATTTTGTAGCGGTTAATTCCATTAGAAATTAGTTTCCTTTTTTTATAAATACAAGCAATCAACTATCCATGGCTTTATTTTCAGGAGTAGTTATGATTTTCAGTAACTTTAATGTTAAATATTTTACAGTTCCATTTCCACTCAGAATTAGTTTGGAATTTTCTTCTTATGATGGCCTGAACTTATAGTTTTCTTTCAAATTTTCCATCCTTCAACAGAGTAATTGCTGAAGGGGGTCAGGCTGCAGGTGCATCCTTCTCATCTTAGCTCTCTTAATGGCACTGTACATTGCAGGAACATGCAAGAACAAAGTATTTTCAGCGTAGCTGAATTTTTGACTAAGGAAAGTGAAGAAAATGGGACAGAAGCTCAGAGCCACCCTATCAGACTCCTTGAAAGTCCTCTCACTCAAATGTCATCTCACTTCTTATTTTTCTGAGAAGAATGAGGAGAATCTGGAGACTGTTTTTAAAAAAACAAAGCCATCGTTTTTCAGAGTAACTAATGTTAAAAATGTAAATAAAACACAGGGCAGATGATAGTAAAGTTGAAATGAATATCAAATTTTCCAGGAACAGAGCAGTGAGGACTGCTGAAAATGAAAGAAGAATCTCTCAAGGGCATTGCAGCAACCTAATAAGCTGTAGTCAGGAACAATTTGAACTAAACCAGGAGATTCATTTGGGATGAGAGAATCCCCCAAATAGCTGAAGTGTGGGTATGGGTTGATACTCCTTCTGCAGTAAAGACACCAGTATGGAGAGCTGGAGCTCCATCCTCTGCGTAGGAGTCTCTGGCATTCCTAGTCGCACTTCCAGGGCCTTGGCGTTGTAGCTGTTCCCTGTGCCTTCCTGGTCGTGCTGGGCTCGGGATGCTGGGAGAGCTCAGAGCCGGCTCTTCCCTGCATGGTTTGGAGGATGTCTGCTCTGTCTAAATCCCATGCGCACTTCAGCAGCCAAGTCAGGGAGAGAGGAAGGGACTTTGCAGTCCCCTGCTAAGCTCTCTGCAACCCTTAACGTTAACAAAGGCTGCAGTGATGTTTATGACATCTTTTGACACTTGAAAAGGCTATTATCCTTCTAAGGCGGAAATCACCATGTGCTTTTCTTTAAATTCAATCCAAACATATACTTCTTAAGTAGAAACACTTTTTTTTCATGTCAGAGCCCTTTAGTATAAGCAGCTGCCCAGGCAAGCCATAAGCAAGAAGCATAATTTGAGCTGTCAGTTCCCTGCAGTAAACACTGTCCTTTGTCTCCAAGACCTGAGTGATACAAATCAGGATATGTAAATTTGGGCAATAGATCTTAATTATGAGCAGCAGGTGTCTGTGCAAGAGTGCTCAGGTGAGGGAGTTGCACAGCTACTGTCACTTTGTACACTTGTCAGTGTACAAAGAGAGGGCTGCAAAGTGCCAATTAATTATGCACATTAATGAGCTCAGCTACCCAAGTGAAAAGAGAGTGCCCTGTTTGCTGCTACTGTTTAGTCTTCTCAGTGGACATTGCTTTAAAAACCAGTTATGCAGCTCAGGCTCGGAAGTGCACCAGCAGTAAGGATTAAATTACCATGATAAGCTCTGAGAAATTGATTTGCAGGAGCATAGATCATGATGAATGAACCTGTTGGAGAAATGAATTGGCTGATATTTCCTTAAGCTGTCTTGGGCAGAGGAGGATCTCTGAAACTTATTTCTAAATGTCCTTGAGCAGGTAACACTGTTTAGCTTTTACTGATTTGAAAAGTAGATAATTACTTATTTTGCTTTTTTTTGCCAACACACCACTAATATTAAAAGCATCATGATCAGGCAAGTTGGGGGACACAGTTCAGGCCTAGTGTGAGCTGCAGATTACTCTCGCATCTGGATAGGCCCAGGTACGTTAGAATATTTGTGAGTGAAGCCTCCAGAACAGGTGAGGTCCATACTCTGAAGCACCAGAAGTTCCAGAAGAGCTTAAGGAAAAATTTCTTGACAGTGAGGGTGCCAGAGCCCTGGCACAGGCTGCCCAGAGAGGCTGTGGAGGCTCCTTCTCTGGAGATCTTCAAACCCACCTGGTTGCCCCCCGGTGCCCCTGCTCTGGGTGTGCCTGCTGGAGCAGGGGATGGACTGGGTGATCCCTAGAGGTCCCTTCCAGCCTTAACTGTTCTATCATTCTGTGATTCTATGATTTTGACTCTTAGAGTAGGTCATTCCATTTCTGTGCTCATTCAACCTGTGGCTTTTCTACCAAGAATGCTAATAGTGTACCACTTACAGCAAAATCAAGTGCTGTTTATTCTTTTTGCTAAAGTCACATGTCTGGTTTGTAAGCAGCTGTGTCAAGTTATGCATTGTGGGCTGAGCTAATCTAATGTTTTGCTGGAAGAATGATTCTTTAACTGGATGTGTGATTCTTTCTTTGTGTTGGTCGTGACTTACATGCCAAAAAAAAATCTAGGAAAACTACAGCACATGATTTTATGTCAGGTTAGTGGGTTGAATTGGCTCAGTGAAGTTTTGACAACCACTACAACTAGGAAAGTGGGTGAGATGGAGGGGTGAAAAGACACAGTGAGCAGGACCTGCCCTTCGATGAAGCAGCACTGCTGGTAGATCCACCTTGTTGGTAACTGAAATGTCTGCGGGGCTGCTAACACCAGCTCTCTGCCATTCAGCAGGGAGCTTTGGCTCTGATCTTCACGGGAGCCAAGTCAGGCACTGGGCACTAACCATATCAACCTGCAGCAGGGTTATTATATCAATAACACATGTTGTATAGTGAGTTATTTCCCAATCACAGTAAGAGCTGATGGATAAAGTAACACTGAGCAGCACCCCTGTGAATGTACAACAGAGGGCACTGTATAACTCTAGAAAGTTTAGAAACTTTCAGAGCTTCCTCCTTGGTGTTAGACCATCCTTTCTCCATTGAGCAAAGCATCATATTTCTCTTGGGCAGTTTGAGTAGTAAAGCACAGAAGCCACACAGGCAGACAGTTTGTCTTTTAGCCAGTATATTTTATTTTCATCAAGGGTTTCTCCCTTGCAATTTGCTTCCTATTCTCTGCGCTGATGAGTGTGGGACCCCCAGGCTATTCCCTGGGTAGTCCAGCTTGGTGCCACTCCTGACTCGGAGCAGATTGCTGTTGGCAGCCCTTCAGGCAGTCCTTCCCAACAGGTTTTTCTTTTTGCCCCCTCTATCTCTGGCAGTATCTTATGGGACATATGGAGCCTCATTATGCTTTGTCCTACACCTTGTGTGGCCAAAAGAGCGTCATTCTATTGTGCCAGTGTTTTATATCCCCTCGGTGAATGATTACATGAGATCTAGAGAAATCAAGTGTCATCCCCCAACATGTAGCTTTGCTAGGAATTTGAGACATTATATTTAAAAGAAACCCGAAATTTTCCTCCTCTGAACAAAGAAACAAAATCTCATAACCACTATTACTGCACTTGGTTAGGTTTCAGCAGATCAGAAAAACTTGATGGATGACCTCACATGTCGAGCAATATATATAGCCAAATACTTGTTAAATCAAGTCACTTGGCTCCTCTGCCTCTACTGCTTCTTGCAAGCAGTACTCACCATTTGCTATTCAACAGCAAATTTGGGAAATATGGGTTCATGTTTAAGTTTGTAACATCACGTAGTTTTGTAAATCCTATAGATTTCCCGAACCAGGAATATTTCTAAATAGGAACTGAATGTGCCTAATTGTTCAGAGGAAATGTATTACACAGTGCAGGGCAAAGCAGTCAAGCCACTTTAAATAGAGTCAATGAATGAAGGCTTCAAGGTAGGATCAGCTGTTTATTTACATCCATTGTCTGCTTGTTTCCCACACAAATATATTCTGTGTTTAAAATTTATAAAGCTGGGCAAGCCCTTCTCACGCTGTTCCCCGTAAAATATTGCTCACCACATCTCTCCGAGGGGCTGCTGACAAATAGGCTCTTGTTGTCTAACTTTCTCTCTGCTGAGGTTAATGATTAAGTGGTTCAGAAGGTTAATTCCTGGAGATAGTGTTGTCTTTGGCTCGAACAGATGTTGGTAGTGCTTTAATGTGGTTATCAGACTGGGCCGTGCTCTGTGCTGCGCTGCGCGCGGGCCTGCCCTTTGTGGGCAGCACATTCCAGGCCCGTGCTATGGTGATGAGCGGAGCCACCACCATGGCCTGGCTGCGCGCGCGCGCCTGCATCAACCACCATGGGCGCCGCAGAAACCTGCGTTTTCGAAAGTTCTGTCAATATTTGTCATGCACAAAGATACAGGATATCTTTTGATGCTCTTATTGAACAATTTGTAAAGTGACTAACGGGCTTTGTATCATCGAGATGTTCAGTGGCCTACCCAATGGAGTAGTGCACCGTTGGGTAAACTCTTCCCTTCCTCTCTTCGGAGCCTCTCGTTTGGAGCCTCCTGTCTTGTGAGAGGATCTGAATCCCAGGGTGTTTGAAGTAATCTGTTATGTAATCAGTACCGCTAACAGGCTCATAAACCACTGGGGGTCAGCCCAGTAAGCAGTATTTACAGGATATGTGTGGAAGTCCTTTATTCCCACCTCCACTCATTGTAACTATCCATCATTATCTTGCATTAGCTACTAGGAAGAGTAGTGACAGGGAGGCTCCGTGCCCTGGAATTTTGCATTTTTGCATTTTTCATGCAAGTTTGGCAAGTATCTTCCTCTTTTCCTCCTAGAGGCCGCTCCAGACCCGTTAACAGGAAAGTTGCTGACATAAAAAACATCTAATCTCACTCAGACTGCATATAAAAATCTCATCATTTTAATTATTACTTTGATTTTTTTTTCCTGTGTGTTTTTTAACATCTCTTATTCACTGCGTCTAGAAAAATAAATGCAATACAAGATAAAGTGTCATGTTTTATTTTGGGTAAAAGTTACTGTTAACTGGCATGAGTTAACTATTCTTTGGGAGTGAGTTGCTCTTAACTGACTCACGACGACAGTTCACGAGGCTTCTTTAAAAAAACTCAACATGATAAAAATATAAGGTTCTTGTGAACTGAAATTTGGGGTTGCAAAGAGAATTTTGGTCATGTGACCAGAACACTCACTGGTATTTTAAGTAGCAGAATGCAAAAAGTATATTTAAAAAAAAAATCTATTAAAATTCTCCTGATATAATTGATTCTATGTCAGCCTCGTATCAGGATTCATAATATGTGAATGTCAATACAGGCAATACCATAAATGAGTCAATATCTTTATTGGTTCTGTACTAAATGTGACTTGTAGTTAGAAAGGTTGCTCTTTGTTTTTCTTTCATTGTCAACTGAGACTAAATTTGAAATTAATTGTGATAATCTGAGTCCCAATCCAGTGATGCAGTGCCTTGCCAGTTGGGTGTTCTGGCTTCCTGATGGTTACCAGTGCTGAGCAGCATCATGCCTCATTTTTACATTATCTGGGACTGGCTCGTGTTTTAAAACTGAGGAAGAAGCAGCTGTGTTGATAATAAGTGTTGTCACAGGCAGTGTCCTGTGGCCAGAGACTTCCCCAGAAGTGGAATATCTATATGTAGCCTCTTGTTACCCCAACCGAGTTCGCCCATAGCAGTGCCCGTGTGCGGTTCTGGAAGGAGTTGTTCTTCAGTCTTTCTGCTGGAGTCCTGCCATGGGCAGAAGGGAGGTTGGATTCCCAGGGCCAGAAAAGTAGAAAACAGGGATTATTACATTAACGAGGGCACTTTTTGCAGAAGTAGCATGAGATCCCTAAGCCCAATCATTCATCATCAGCAGTTTAATTTGCTTTTGGTCAGATTGCCCTTTCTCAGGAGCAGTCTTTGCTCTCTCTTATGCTTTTTCTTAGTATATCTTTAAAGAGCAATTTGTATCCCAATTCAGTTGCAATTTGCAAGAAGTGCTTAAATCTCCTTACATAAAAGCTCTTTTTCATTTCTTTGCACTGGATTTATTTTGGATTCCCCTTAACCAGAGCTATGCTAGCTTGGGGGTTCATATTAGTACCTCCCTATAGCTAGCAAACAGCTAGCTGGCTCCGGGGATCTCCTCTGCTTTTTTTTTTAGCTGCATTGCTTCAGTAATTAAACCATTACAAAATTCAACCAGGGATGTGCATGTATACATTTGATTTGATATGGAGTTTTGAGGGATTTTATCAAAAACTGACTGAATATCCTCCAAATATTTATTTATAGAGCCATATGCACTCAGGCATGAGATAAGCAAAGAGAGGGCACTGAAGGCAACAGCAAAGCAGCTTAAAGAAGTTTAGGAAAGCAGTAGCTCACATTCAAACAAGATGTAACTAGTTTTGCTACCTGCTTTTCTGCTGTCTGTACAGCAGAGGGAGTGTGAAGGAGCTGCCATAGCCAAGACCTGGGGGAGTAAGTTTGGGGCAGCACTGGCTGAGGGTGAGGACCAGAGATCACAAAAGGCTGTGGAAGAACATTCTTGTGGAAGAAGATTCAAAAAATCTTTTTTTTGGTGTACTTTAAAAATGCATAAACCAGGGAGGGAAATGCAATAAATAAGCAATTAAAAAATTTGGTATTTTTCATGAAGTTTTTCATGCTTTTCAAGAAGATTCACTGAAGAAAACTTCCAGGATTCTGTATTTTCTTTGCTGTAGGTGTGAATTCTCGAAGTCATCTAAGAGAGTGAGGTGAACAAATCACACGGAAAGTCAAAACCTGCTAAGCACTTAGCCCCTTTAGAATGCCCAGCTGTGGTTGGATCTGTACCTGTCTATATTAAGCCATTTACCATCACAAAAAAATAAATCATGCTGTGCAAGTATCACACATATCTGAGAGTGATACGGTGAATATACCTACCTATGGCCACAGGGATAGCAGCAGCCAGCTGGATTGTGTGTGCAGGGGAATCACTGCGCATAGAGTGAGCGCAAACAGAAATGGATTTGAAAAATACGGGATTGATTTCCTACAACAGAATGAGCCCTCAGGACCTGGGAGAGTCTTTTTCAAATTATGGATCTTAACAATACCCGAAAGTGAGAACAGAGTGATACCCCCGTTATTTAAAAGCTTGCTGCTCTCTAGAGGATGAAAATATTTGTGGTGTGTGTGTGTGTGTCAGGGAGCCTCTTTTCTTTGTCTCTGTTTCTTAGCACAGTATTTTTATACTTTGAAACGATGGAAGTTCACAACAGATTTGTTCAATTAACTGTTAAACACTCTCATCAATTCAGGGATCATTTCCAAATCTGATGGATGAGTTCAAAATATTCAATTCATTCTAACCATCAGGCGGAAAAACAATCCAACTCCTGGGGAGAATGCAGCAGATAAATGCTGAAATGAACCTGCATATCTGTAAGAAGTATGGTACAGAGAAGACATTGAGTTATGAACGTGAAAACTCCACAAGTGTGCACTCGAAGTAGAATAATAATGGCAAATGTCTCAAGCTAACCGTGTTCTTTCACGGGTTTCATTTTGCTCCAGGTTTAAAGATCATGGCATTTGTGTTTGTGTGCATGCAGAGAGTCTCATACCCTGCACAATTCAGTTATTTCCTACTACAGTAAAGGAAAAATGCAAAATGCAATTTTAGTTAAAAAGTATGCAAATAATAAAGTCCAACAGAAAAGACTGAAGGAAGAAATAGGACATTCTTAGTTAAGTGAGTGGTTTTAGAACTATCAGGAAAAATCAGGAAAAATGTCCTTTCTAGTTAAGTTTATTTGGACAGTTAAGATTTTGTGTTGTTATTTTTGATTTCTAATCATTTTTGTTCCTTGCAGATGCAACCAATGGATTCATGCCAAAAACTGTAGAATTCTGATTTGATGCGAGTCACTGAAAAGTGAGTATAAATAAATGAAATTTCCTGCTGGTGTGATGGTATGATTCTGTGTAAACAGTGCTCTCAAATTCAGATATTCTCTTCTGATTTTTTTTAAACAAGTTATGTAACAGGAAAAAGTGCTATAGGGCATCTTATACTGAATTCAGTTACAGTTTCCTCTAATTCTGCATTAAGTATCCATAGACTCATTTATACTTCCACTAGATTTTTAGGTTTCATTGGTTTCCATTCAAAACTATTTTTTGCATCTGATGAACTCTTCATCAAAATCAAGGCCAATAGGAGGTACACTGGTAGCAGTGGAACAGGCTGCTGCATGATGATTTAATGTTGTTACTTTTTCAGAATTCTTGGAGTTTCCATACCTGACCTGCTTCCACTGCTGTGGAGCCCTGCAATGAACAATACAGGTGGCCTACTTAAAATGTAAATTATTAGATTTGCTTAAATTATCAATAAGAATATTGATAAAAATGTATCACAGAAGTTTTGAATGGATTCCCTGGAAGACAGTGTCCATACTGTGCTAGAGATCTTCATATGTGAAAACTCAAGAATTTGGAAAAAAAAGGAAGAGTTATTCTCCCCATTTAGTGGGTGGAAAATCCTATAATTGAGCTATCAAGTGACACATTCGTGTTCACTCTGGAAGTTTGTAGTGGAACGAAGGACCCAAATCTTGCATGTCTCAGGGAGCAGTTATATGAGGCATCTGAGCTAATAAAACTGCAGCTGCCACTGAAAAAGGGGATATCGATACCTCCCCTGTGCTCCCTGACGCTGATGTGGTGCTTGCTTGACCGTTCATTGAGCCAGTTAAGGGAATCCCCCAAGCAAAACACCCGTCTCAGGTTTTCCAAGGGATGGGGAATGGAGAACGGGAACCTCCCTGATTTCTTCTCACTTTCCCTTGCGGTATCTTTTTCACTTACTGCAAAGATGTCATAACACTGTGTGAGGCTCTGTCAATACCGTGATCCAGGGTACCAGAGGTTGGAGCACTGAACAGGGAACCTGCCCTCTCTTCCACAGCTGTTGCCCCTTGTTCTGGCGGGTTGAGGTCTGGCACGGTTCCAGCGCAGCACCATCCAGTAGAGCAGCATGATTTATCAACAGCTAAACATGGACTGGGTTTCTCCTCAACACCTGGCTAGTAAGTTGTGGGTATATGAACATAAGTGTGCAGAAAATGTGACTTGTGTGGTACGTACGTATCATTCCCCTCGTTAATCAATTCTATAAAATAACTAGCTTCATGAATTGATCCAGTGTAAAAAAAAAAAAAAAAGCTGTACTTAGCTCTATCTTTATAGAATAAAAATCTGTTATTTATAGAGCCTAATCTTTCTGTTTCCCTTGTTACACTAGCCCCTCTTTACTGGTCCAGTTATTAGTAACACTTACTTTTGGGAGATTGTAATGTTGCTGAAAGCACACAAAGTGCAATTCCTCTAGCCATTAATCCTTGTCTTGATGCTACCTCCACAGTACAATAACTCTCTCTTTCACCCATGACTTTTTTGCCTTTTTCCCTTTTTTTCTTCCTTTCTTTCTTTCTTTCTTTCTTTTTTTTCTCTCTCTTTTTTTTTTTTTCTCCTTCTTTTATCCCTTCTATTTACCCCAGTGCAGCCACTCCAAGAGGTAATTCCTTTTGTTGTAAGATTGCCACTAACTAACTCCTATTTGTGCTGGCTACAATTTTCAATTAAACACAAGAAATTAACTTTAGTAGAGGGTGCTATAGAATCCGCAGAGTCCAGCGTTTGGGACTTAGATTTACTTTCCCATCTTGAGACTTTGAAGTTGAGAAGCATGAGAGAGTGCTTGGAGGAGGTGGTAAAAGTGTCTTTCAAATAAGAGCTTTAAAGCAGAAAAAATGTTAACCCAAGGGCTGTGAGGCTAAGGAACAACAAAAGGTAGGAAAACAAATCTCATACTGAAATGATGTGTTGGCCTAGTATCTAGAAACATGGTTTAAGGCAAACAAGTTGCTTGGTTAGTCTTTGTACAGTGTAGTAATGTCTGAGACATAAAAACAGGACTTCTGTTAAAGGATATGTCTAAGGTGTCCAGTCTAAACCAATTAGGCTTTAAGCAGAAGACTGTGAAATGCCACTTAACATGCTGGGTTTAAGCTTTTAACAACCAGCTGCAGTAAGAAGAAGCTGTAAGCTTTTCATTTTGTTAAATGTCACACTAGAAACTATAATCAGAAATTGAGAAGAATTCCAGTGCTAAAAAAATTCCCATTATAGTTTCTCATGTAACTCTGTGTGTATTAAAATAGTTTAGTGGACTAACTCTGCAAGCTAGTTTTGTGTATAAAAAAGACCTATATGTGTAAGAGCTGTTTTTATGAACCTATCGCACTATGTCAAAAAAAAAAAAAGAAAAAAACAGGATTTTCTGGCTTCATGGAATAACGTGTGTCTTAAGGCGGACAAGAAACAATTCTGAGTATTTTTAATTCTCCCCATCGCAGATGTGTCCAGCCATTTAGCAGCCATAACTAAAGCATTTTTTTACCTACTTTTCTATTCACTAGTCAGATTAAAAAAAATTTAGCACGTTGTCTGCAAATAAGATTTAAATAGCATAGTAAACAGTGAATAAAAATACGAACAGTACAAAAATGCAGTGCTGTAGTTGCTCAACAAATTTTATCATTATTCAGAAGTGCCCAAGAAAAAAGGGATCTGAAAAGACTTAAATCTGATTTAGGTTAACTACTTTTGACAAGTTTACACATGAGGGATATTGAGACTGTGTGTTCTACTTGCTACTTTAAGTTTCCTTCTGGCTTTCTGTTTGAAAGATTCCAGCCAAAGTTAAATCAATCCGCTCTTTGCTGATTTCCAACATTAGACATGTCCCAACTTTTTTTTTTAACCCTGCTTTCAGACTGACTTTCTCCCAATTGAAATTCAGTCCTTCAATGGTTGTTTTTCTCCTTGCTTCTAAACGTGGATAAAAAGAAGGGTTTTCTTCACTCCCTCAATTTGATGTGACAAGGCCCTGACATGAATAATGGACGTGTTTCTTTCACAGGCAAATCAACTTAATTTAGCATGCCTTTATACTTTCAATAGCAAAGCCACAAGCCTGTAAATTCCATGAGATCCTTTAGGTTTGCAGAAATCTTTAGAATTAGCAGAAAACGTATAAAGTAAACAGCACTTATTTTGTCAAAATACTTGAATAACTTTTATGCAGGAGTTAGAGATGAATATATCACTTCCTAATCAGATTGTGATTTACATGCAGTTGAGGATGGGCTGCCCAGGCTCAGCCTGCTCTTTTGCTAAAGGAGGAGAGAGGCGTAGGAGGAATAAATCATCACAAACATTAAATAGAAGTAAAACCCCAAATTCTCTGAGGCTAAGGGAGAGAAGTGGCATTAGGAGGAGAGCTTTATGCACAGTTCTGCCCATCTCCCTGGAGAATCTCCTGTAGCAGAGTTGTAGCTTGGCACAGGGTCATGCTGCACAAGCGGGAAGCAATGAGGGGAGAAAAGGAGAGTTATTTACTATTTACTGAAAAGTTAGGGAGTAACTGAGTTTAGAAAACGACCTGTGTGTATACAGCTGTGTGCCTCATGAGCATCATTTTAGCGAGATGAAACTTGGAGCCCTGCCTAGCTGTGATGTTGTTATTTTAAAGATTGCAGCTTTGTCTCTGGCTATGTGCAGGTGAAAAGGATGCTCTGGTAAGATTTACCTTAAGTAGACTGAGTAACAAAAACCTTCTTGGAGGCTTCAGAGAACAACTTGGAATTTCTGCTTGGTTGTGTGGTTTCAGGGTGAACCAGAATGGACTTGTACCTCCCTTGTCGCCTGGTATAAATCTTCCATGAAGCCACCAGCTGCAAGGGTAACTCTGGTCTTTCAGCTCACAGAACTCCAAGGAGAGGAAATTATGGTAACTTTCTCAGCTTGCCCTTTTCACCATTGGGACTCATCTACCAGGACTACTGCTGATAGAAAGCAGCCGGCTAACGCTATGAAAGGAAAAGAGAGGTTAATTCTATTGTCATTACTTATTATCATAGCATCAAGCAGCTGTAACAGCTCATTCATTAGAATACCCTGACAGTGTTGATAATGTATTGGTGAATAGTAAATAGGCTTGTTTGAGGGGTAGGAACTCCATTTCTAAAAATCATTCTGTTTGCATAACAAACCATTACAAAAGTCCTTCCCTTTCTTTGAGCATTAAATAAATAAAATAGAAGCTATTTTAAAACAGAATCTTCTCAAATTAGATGCTGCTTGATTCTAAGGAATCAGACTGAGCCAGAGAGAAATGGGGCACACAGATGCTGTGCTGCATTCAGCCTTACTTCAGTAGATGAACACGTTCCACAGCTAACAGAGTCTGCATACCTCCAGGTCTGTCTGTAATAAGTAGTTAATCAGCCAATTAGAGGAACCAACAATTACAAATTGGGAAGTAGAGGGAAAGGAGAGGAGAAGGAGGGAATGAGTCAAGGTAGGTTGTAATCCCTTTGAAAAGGTTTCTCCTAACTCCTAAAGAATTATGTTCTACCATACCTTGACTGATTTGTTTTCCCCCTTCCTCCCCCTTCCCTTCCTCTTTCCTACTCATTGGGTCAGTTAATTGGCTGATTAACTAGCAATTACCTCTGGGACCAGCACTATATAGAGTCCCTTTTAATCTAGAATTTTATTGACAAAGGCAGCAGAGCAAATTCGTCTCCAGTGCAAGCTTGTTGGAGTGAATGGGCTGACAAGCAGGACAAAGTTGATCCATTGTATCACAGACCCTGTGTTTTTAAAGCATTTGTTTGACTTGGGACTTTTAAAATTACATTCCTATTTTGCCAAATCTGTTCGTTTTGGTTAGGAGTGGGAACAGGAACCTGGGAAGGAAGTTGGTGAGGTGGCAGATAACGGGCCTAGAGTGGCAACATCCTCCAGCCCCAGTGTCCGTGTAGCGATTTAGCAGCTGAACAACATAACACCTTCCTTCTCAGCCCTAAAAGCAGATGGGAATCCCACTAGGTTGGCACTGCCTCAGTCTTGCCAACATGGAAATACTTTCCTTAGTATTTTCTACAGCGGTTAATTTGCCTCAGTTCTAGTGCTTCTGCCTCCCCTTGTCCCTGCAAGGCCATTCTGCAGTCCTCTGGAAATAAGGCCCAGAGCGTTTTGTGCAGCCCTCGAAGGAGCAGAGGAGGTAAACGGGACTCATATGGGAATCCTTCCTTCCTGCCATCTTTGGAGGCGGAGGGAGTTAGTGCTCGTGCGGTTCCCATGGGCTGCCCCGGGCGAGGGTGCCGCAGGGCCGGGCCGTGCAGAAGGAGGACACGGAGGGACGGAGATCCTGCCCAGGGAACCCGCCAGGCAAAGGGCTGTGCAGGGTGCCGGAGCCGAAAGGCAGAGCCGTGGATTATTCAGGGATCTGGCACATTCCCTAGCACACTGGGACCTGGCAGGAACACATCCCTTCCTTCGTGCTCTGAAGGGACTCTGTATTTTGAAGGCTCAAACAGTGCGTGGATTAAAAATAGGAGAGTCGGGGAGGAGAAGGGAAGATGAGTAATATGGCTTATATACAGGGGGCAAGTGGGCGAAATATATGCATATTTTTCCATCATATACAAGGGTGTAAAATCCTGCTGCTAGGTTTTATTTTTGGGAGAGGCACATGAAGTGCAACAGTTTTATTAGCAGATCTGTATTTGTCAGCTGCAAATAGCATGATTTCTACCTGGTGGTCACGTCCATTTGGGAATGCACTGTGAGTGCTTTGTCAGGGCATAGTGTAAGCTCTCTCTCTCACTTCAGACAAAATCTCGTAGGTTAACACGAGCCTTTTTGTTAAAAATCTGTAAATTCATCTAGCTGTTTGCGTCTGGAGCAATCTGAGAGCACTCAGACAAAGCATTCTGCAAATGAAGCAGTGATGGTAACCTCTAGCAGAGGAAGGTAGCAACAGCTGCACAGGAGTAGCTTCTGGACTATGAAAACAGCTTTTTGCAGAGCGAACATCTGTCCCTATCTCCGAGGACCGCAAAAAGGCCTGGGTGCAGGAGCTGCTTTAATGCAGCGTAAGTATGGGTTAAGTTTCCAGAGATGTAATTAATGACTGGAATGGAATGGCAAATTTCTAGCCACGGACCCTTTATAAAGAAGCTGTTTTTGAAGGACAATCAAGAATCCGTCTGCAGGACGGTGCCACCTGGGAGCTGCGTGCGGGAGCAGTCAAGAGCTGCACAGCTGCATGAACGGTGGCTGTTCTGTTTCTGTGCAAAAGTATTTGGGTTAAGCACATGGGCTAGGAGTTTTACAAGTCCCTGAATTACGCTGCCACTTTTGAAAATGCCTAGTTTTTCTCCTTCAAACTTCTGTGTTGTGGTATTGTACCTGAAATGATCGGAGATGTAGGCTGGAAAAAGCAAAAGAAAGAAGGCAATTTTTTCAGAGTGAGAACATGCTATTTGGCTCAGGGAACAGCTGAGAGAGTCACTAGGTGGGAGGTATCAAAGGGAGATGTTAACTTGGAATATCATTGGATCAGTTTCAATTCAATGCCCTTGCTTCTTCACCCTGTTTTGTCCCTATCTGCATTCTTTGTACAATTAATAGCGTTTTTTCTCTCGCTATCGTGACAGAGTTTGAAGAGCACAAATGGCACGTCCAGGAACGTAATCTCAACCTCTGATAAAATCAGCAGGTTTACCTGTAGACCAGAAAGGTGCTACCTGTCCTGAGCTATTGAGAGCTTCATGGAAAGAGGTGGATGCCCTGCTGGGCTATGCACTCACCAGCTTGCCTTCCTCCTTGTAAAGGAAAGGAGGAAAGATGGTTTTGGTCTAAATGGCTTAATAGAAGACAAACCAAAGAAGGGGCTGTTAGCCCTCTGTAGAAGGGAAGAGCATCAGTTGTCTCGTCTGTCAGAAAGCATGACATTTTAGAAGTGATAAATAAGATTTTTTTTATCACAGCTTTTGAAGCTCCATTTGTCGTGAGCGAAACAGCTGTGGTCGTAATCACAGTGAAAAAAGCATGAGTGCCATTTCTGAGGCTTTCTTTAGAGATATGAAGGCAGTTGCAGTATGTAGAAATAAAAAGGGAATTTTTGTTTGTCCTGTCCTGACTTCCTACTCATTTGATGTCCTGATCTCATCTTGCATTTGCTGGTTGCTTGTATGAGGAGGAGGAGAGGAGCCTTCGGTGCGTGCCAACCTCCTGTCCTAAAGTGTGTCGGAGGACAGATGCTTGCAGGAAAGGGGCTTGTTTCAAAGGTGTGGAATTACTAGTTCTCTTTCAGTTTTAGAGTGAGCTCAGGCAGCTTTTGTGCACTGCTAAATATGGGTTAGAGATGTAAAGAGAGACTGCTTTAACAGCCCATCATAACAGAAATAACAATATTATGAAACAGGACAATAGGAAGAAAAACAGATTGCTCTTTAGGTACTCAGTTGATCCTTAAGGCCATGCACCATGCCTCAGCCATGCTCTTTTTCCCTTTGATACTTTCTTCTCTCACACTTGCAGAAGGTGACCGCAGTAGTACAAGAGCAATGGTAAACGCTCATATTTGGAGAGTTAAAAATACAAAAATCCATTCTTTTGTTTTCCTTCTCATGCCCCCGTGCATCATTGTACAGGCTCAGAACAGACAAGCCCACTATTACAATGTTGTCAGGGCCCTGCTAGTTTTCTAGTTCAAATCCTTGTTCATGCTGTTTGCTAAGTACTTGTTCACTGTGACAGCTTTCAGCAAAACAGAACACACTGAATGCTTCTTTCCAAACAGCTCTGTCCTGCTGGGCTTCAAGTGAAACAAGCCCTTCAGACTCCATCATGTGAACTTTTCATAAGGAACAATCTCCTTTAGACAATTCCTTTCAGAGATACTATCCGTGAAACTGGGACTTGGGGATGAGGTGACATCACAGCCTTCTTCCTCTGGCCAGGGTCATGGCCACCAAAGTTGTATTTGTCAGGAGGCCTCCACATAGTATGGTGCATGGTTTTCTTAATTACCTAACATTTCCCCATTAAAAAAATCCACAATAACTTTAAAGTCTGTTTTAATACTTTTTCTATTGAAAGAAAAGCTTCTGTGCCGCGATTCATCAAAGGCTGGGTTGTGAAAAAGAGAATTGCTTAGTATAAATGTAGCTTCATGTGCAGTTAAATCTTAAAAGCTGGTAGACCAAAATTAAGGGATTGCATTGATTCTCTCTGTACACTGTGCCATTCCCCTCTCGCTCATCTACCTGCGCTCTTCTTGGTAGCAACCACACTTGGAAGTGAACGGGAGGCTTCCTAGTAGAGGAGGGCTGCTATCTTCTTATCAGCGCGTTAGCAAGTAACTTGGGGCAAAATGTGCTGTGTTACGCAGTCTGGCAACACACATGAGGTTGTGTGCCCTTCGGTGGCAAGAATTTAACCCCCTAGGTCTTATCCTGTGATTCTGTGATAGAAGTTGCAAAGGTACCACTATCTTTTCAGGAGATGGAAGTCAAACTGACAAGCTCAAGAATGTCACTTCTGCCACCCTTCTTCACAAAAATCAATGAAGCTGCCTCTGTCAGCCCATCTCGCCATAACCCCAAGCATCTGTCTGTGCTGGGCAGGAGAGAAATAGTAATGGATAAAAGCACAAGAGAAACAGCTATGTGTAGAACAGTGAAAGGAATGGGAGGTTGAAACTTATATGGTGTAGAGTATGTTACTCCTTGTAGTTGGGTGTCCTGTTGGTGGAGGAAAGAAGTGGTCTGTGTTTTTCTCTTCTGATTTATTGTAGTTTTTTTTATATAATTCTATCAAGGAATTCTGGAGTATGACACTAAACTTTGCACTTTAACCAGCTGTGCCCCAGCCAGAATCAGGTGAGGCAGGTGCCAGTGCGGAGGGCTCTGGAGCTGCACATGAGCAGTGTGTGGGTAGCTCGAGGTTGCTGCCGGAGGGTGACGCTCCTAGCGCTTCCCTTGGGCTTCCCTTGACGCTCACTGGAGCACAGCCAGACAGGAACAAGAATAAACACAGGTACAATGGCTACGGCACAAGGTCCACTAAAGCGCTGGATTCATGATACTGAGCACCCAGCAAAGGGGAACAGGACAGAGAGCAGCTTGGGCCCACACAGGTCAACCCAGAGTGGTGCCTGTGCAAATTTGCACAGATCGTCAGGCGTCTCTGAAAGTTTCTTCCCTTTCTGCTTTTGTAAATGTTACTTTTAGATCAAGATTTTATTTGTCTGTCAGACAGGGGGCATTCTGTAGGTTAGACAAACTCAAAGGACAAATGATTTATATGATGATTTGGTCTACACAACGTGTATTCTTTATTTCCTGTGCCATCTTTGGCTGAAATTCAGTGAATATTTTTTTTTAAGTGCAGAAAGAATCATCTTGTTATTCTGATTTTTCTGTTCTAACTTGTAATTTTTCATCTATTTTCAGTCAAGACAGGGGATGACACTCATCTGTGTGAATCTGGCCAATAATTCAGGGCTTTGGAGCACCTCCTGTGAGTATGCTATGATAAATATCCTGGGACAGTCATACAGGATAAGCCTCACAAGACTCAACAAGGACCTCTCTGGGGAAGCCCAAAGGGTTGGATTGGGGTTTTATGGATATGGGGATGGGCAAACACTTACAGCACCAAAAGACCAGGAAATTTAGTGGATATCACAAAGGCAGCATGTCTTGTGCATAACTTCCACTTTCTGTTCACCATCAGGGGGTTCTATTCACCTCGACCACCTCTATCCCTAAAGAGATGAGGGGATGGGGATACTGGATATGGGCAGCTTCTTTTTAGGGTGGTAGCATTTAGCTCAGCTACCCATAGCAGAAGGTAAAAACGTTTCCAGCGTTCTTTTGCATCTGAAGGACTGACCAGGAATATGCAAGAGAAAGAGGTAGGTTTCTATTGCACACGCTTCCAAAGGGATGTATTTACTTTTGAATGCCAGAAACCGTGCATTGACTTTTTATGCCTTTGGATTCTTGATTAAGTTTGTAAAAGATGGAGCATGCTTGGAGTAACCCCATAAGTTATCTATAGACCTGCGTAAATGTGTGGGCACATAAGAGTTACTCTCCTGCTACTGTAGAAACCATTCCTCTTTCTAGTTGCACTTTAAATAGAAATCAATTCCATATGCAATTTCACAGGTTTCCTTGACCAAATTCAGAAGGAAGCTGAAGCTGATATTTAGAGGTATGGAATAGGGACTACTCTGCTAGATTTTAGATGTAACTGCTTCATCTAATTGTAGATGTGGATGTAATTGCTCTATACCAGTGAATCCCCTCACTGAGATGAAAAAAGGGAAACGATCTTCATGTTCAGGTGTTCATGTCTGTTTCTTTTCACAAGTCAGGATGGCACTGATGCATAATTCTCATTGAGGGTACTGAGAACTTTCCCTACACAGCAATTTGAGATACTAAAATCATTTTAGCAACAGTCAGTCACTAATCATTAATCCCTGCTAAGGAAAGAAAGCAGAAAGGGGAAAAACTCAGAAGAATGACAGAATGTTTATAAATCGATTTGCTGCAATGTCTACTTTAGAACAATATTATTAATGTCAAGGGTGGGTGATCTTATATAACTAGTTTTAATGTAATTTGCCTTAAAATGCTCTTCATATTTCATGCTGTCTTATTCACATTCCCCTAGATTAGCCTGTGGTTAGCAACTAGTTTTAGGGTTAGCTGTGTGTGGAAGTTGGTCATATAATTTAGGCTGCATAACAGGTGATTCTGCTGCAGAACCTCATAAAGAACAACCAGCTTTTACATAGTATTTGTCCTTTAAATTCATCTAAATGCTTATATAAGCACACAGAGAAAGAGAGAGTAAGAAAAGACTCCACCCAGGAGATGCACTTCAGGCAGGAGAGCTTTAACACAGGAAGAGTTGAGTACGATCATATATTGTGTTTGTTCATGCTGTTTAGAGGCACGTAACTTATGTGCTTAACTATTTTTCTTTAAATGTGCATATCACAGACTTCAAGTGCAGGCTGTAATAAATGCCAACAAACGTATTCAGTCACCCTTTTCTCTCCTGTCCGCTCTTCTGCATTCTCTCGTCATTCTCGAAAAATGAGAAATGCAGGTTTCTGAGCGGGGGAATGAGGGGGCTCAGGACTGAGCTTTTTCTTTGCATCCCTTGCTTTTTCATGATTCATTAAACCCTTTCTCCCTCCTGTGTAATTGGAGCCCTCTCATTTACATGCACGAGAGCTGCATAATTCCAAGAGCGGTGTGGGCACTCCGGCCGGGGAGCTGGAGCAGAGCCGCACACGGGGCCCAATCCTGCATCCAGTGCGGGACAAGCTGCTTGTCCGGGTCCCCGCGAGCTGCACGATGCTCTATGCAGCCGGAGAAGGGCCTGGGAGCCCCAGCTTGGCTGCCTGGGCTGCCCTGCTCCCGCAATTCCAGCAGCTAGTGGGTTAGTTAGTGCAGGCAGAGAATTCAGTGCTGCTGTGCAGCCTCTGGGGTGTAAATACAGGCTCAGTGAGGCCGGATTGGCATCTTTTAGGAGGGAGAAAGGGAGGAGACCCTGCCTTGCTCTGTCCCTGTGCTGCAGAAAATAAGTCTTGATACAAGTTGAGGCTTTTCTCTTGCAAGACAATGTCAGGTTTAACAGTTCTACTTCCTGGAGGTCTCCATTATTTCAGGTGTCCGGCCAGAAGGTGAAATACTTTAGTTGGCATTTGATGGAGTTAAATACTCACTTGGAAAACTACGCCCCACGGGTAGCAGGAAATGTTCCTCTCTTCTGCAACGCTGGTTCTGGCACTCGGCCCTCGAAGCTGCTAGGCCAGTGCTGCACTGTGTCCAGTAAAGCTCTGGGTAGCAGGCCTGCTCTGGCAAGTCCTGATCTCAATCGGCAATGATTAAATTATGATCAAGCTCATATGAGCTAGATCCTGAGCAATAGAGCTTTTTTATTTTTTTCTGCCTTTTTTTTTTTTTATTTCCTTTGTTTTAAACCATGGCTTTAACTGTGTAGTATCTACACCGGTCAGGCGCACAGGGGGCCTCGGCATGCGCCCTGCGCAAGGGCTGCTGCCTCCCGCGTGGGTCCTGGGCTGCTCTGTGCTCACACGTGCACAAACGAGCACAAATTTACACTTCTCCTGATACAAACTCCAGTGGCGACATTTGCTGACTGATGCTGACTAAAGCGTAAATAGCTCTGCATTTCTGGCTGAGATATTTGTCACAAGAGAATCTGCAGGATGGCCAGCCTTAGTAATCTACTCCTAGAAACGGCACTTCACTATAGAGACCTTAAGAGATTATGTTTTATGGCAGTTATAAATTTTTTTTCAAACAGAAAATACGATTTTGATACTACCTCAGGGCATAGCACGTGGGACTGTGTCTATTGTAACATGTCAAACCTTACTTTAGATTTTTTTGTTGTTGTTGTTCTTGAAAATTTTATTGATTGATTGATTTTTATATGAACTAGTCGAGTGCATTTGATGGGAGAAAAATATTTCAAAACTATCAGGACTAATATTTGTTTGCACATTGTTTACAGAAAACTTTTTAAGAAGTGAAACAAAGAATATATAGAGATAGATTAATGTGTTTCTTCTAACCTCGTATGTTATATGCTCATGCCCATCTTTTAGGTTAACTTCTATTTAAAAAGTAGAAAAAAATGGGGAAATCCCTGCAGAGAACAGCCAGCCGCAGCACTGAATCTCCATGCATCATTCTAGGTGCATGCCTTTGTTTTTAAATGGTAACGTTGTTGCTTCAATCAGGAGACAATCCTTATATATTAGTTGTACTTGCCTATAATTGTAAGAGCTAAATGATACACAAAACTGGATACACATCTTTGCAGGCGGATTAATGGGAAGGGCTGAAAGCAAAAGTAAACACTAACTTTACAAAATAAAAGAAGTTAAAAGATAAGTGTTAAGGACCTTTTTCTTTTTGGAGAATAAAACAAGATTTAGTAGCTTTCCACTTAATTTAAATGAAAAGAATCACTACCTTACATATTGCACTGATAATGCAGGGGAGAGAGAAAACAAAAACGTCTTTGTAGCAGTGACACCTCCTATAGTTGTTGTGAAGAAACTTTTCCCCTCAGTATCTGCTAACCAATTCTAATTAATGCTGCGCATTCCTCCACTGAAATCATTTAATGCATAACAAGGGGGACGAAAAAAAAAAGGAGAGAGAGAAGAGAAATTCTCAATGCTCGTGATTGCCCTGTTCGAATTATGGCAGTGAAAGCCCAGGCCCCCTAACCTACTGTCTATAAAGCAGTGCTTTGAAAAGGAGCTGCAGCCCACAAAAGCTGTCAATCTTCCTTGCCCCCAGAGCCCGGGTTCACATGGATTCAAGTGACAGCCTCCTCCCCGGCGCACAAAGCATCAATCTGCCTCCGCGCGGCACCCAGGCCCATTGTGCGAAGCGCAGGTGCCGCCGGCACCCGCGGCTGCCACCCCCGGGTCCACGCCAGGGCCTCGGCGCGATGCCCAGGGGCTCTGCGAGGCCTCTGTGCTGAATTTTCCACTCCTCACAGCGTGTTTCTGCTTCAGGCCATGTTTCCTCCTCCACAAACGTGCCCCGGGACTGGGCTGGCTTGGGGCTTGGTAGAATCGTGCTTCTTGGTGCCTTGAGAACAAGGTCCCAGCACTGTGCTTCAGGTTTAAGAGGTTTAAGCTCTCCTCCCATTGCCCTGATGTTCTGCAGCAGGGAATTTTGGACACAGACATGCCCGGAGCCCAGCAGCCTGGAGGGGTAGAGAGTCCTGAAGGACAATCCTGGAGGTCCGTGTTGCTCGTAGTTTGACTGCCCATTTAATACTAGACTGTGACTCGTGATTATCATCTGAACTACATGAGTGTCCAAGGGTTTCTGTAGGCCTTCAGTAAGTTGCTTACCCACTTGATGTCTCAGTTTCCTCTCTGTAAAATGGAGTGCAGCAGAAGTCTGGGGACACCAGGATGTCCCCAGCAATGGGGATCTGATTGAGCAATGCCCAGAACAACAGGACAATTCTCCTGTAATACAAGTAAGTGGTAATGGTAGTGTAGATGATGAAGATTTATTTGACATGCTGCAGCATGCTAACACACACACAAAAATGTTTCCTCTTGTCCTGCTTTTCATCTCTGAAAATCTGGGATTTTTTTTCCTTATAGATCTGCATTATTGAGTTGAAAATCCTGAGAGAAAATCTTGCTGACCAAAGAGAATTTATCAGGAAACTACACAATGAAATGGAATGTAGAGAAGAGGGAGCTCATCTGTTCACATGCCTTTACTAGCAGTGAGTAACTGGCTGTTAATGGTTGTTTTCTCCAAGACTTGATGCACAGATCTATCCTCTTCTGTTGCAGTGAAAGCACACAGCTTGCTGCTGGGTAACCCAAGGAGCCTTCTAAGCCCAGAAAACAACACTTAATAACTTTGTCTTTCCTAAAGCTAAAATTTCCCTGAAATAAGATTCTTCGAGCACCCTTTTATTTATCATAAGATATCAAAAACAAACTTGTAAACAATGAAAAGAAAATCATCACAAGCTTGACTCCTCAAAGTTTCACTCCAGATTTTCGTTCTGAAATCATGCTGTTTGTTCCAGCAGGTCTCCCGTGCCTGTTGCAGAGGGCACAGCGCTGTCATTCGGGATGCGCTTCCCACCACAGGCCGCGGCGGGCGGCGCGGCCGTGCGGGCTCAGCGGCCTGGCCGCTGCTGGCCGCTCAGAGTCGAGTGCGGGCGACTTGCTGCAGTTTTGACTTTGTTCTTGGTGAAGGTTTTGCTTCAGTGACTACAAATTAAAGTGACATTGCAATTCAAGTCAGCACAATGAAATGATGTTTTTGGTGCTTTGATCTTGCTCTTTAGATAGGTGACTATTTTATTTTTTAAAACAAAGGAAAACAAAAAACCTAGTAATTCGGTACTAAGCGTTATTTGGAAATAGAAATGCCAAAGTGCAGAGCATCCTTGGAGATGTGATAATACTGTCTCTAGGTGAAGGCAGGTAAAAGACATCTGATTTTTCAGAGCCAATTAAGTATGTTCCACTTTACTTCAAAAAGCTACATTTCAACTTTCATTTCAGACAGATATTTTAAAAACAACCAGCAGGGGCTGGGACTGACAGAAATACAATTGCAGCATAGTCCAACCCACCCAGGTAACCCTACTTGGCAGAACTTTTGTTTTGAGCTAATTTTAAGAAAAATCAAAGATATAGGATGCCAAATCTGTTACAGTGAAATGAGAAGCTGAGCATCTGAACAGAAACAAATGTCTGCTGTTACTAATTTTCTCTCAATTTGGGCCGACAAATTGCCTGCATACAGATTCTGAGCATCCTACCAAAATATATGACAAAAGTGATTTCAAACTGGCATTGATGTATCTCAGCATTTCTTCACAATATGTGATCAAATAATCATGTTGTTCAATACTTCCGGTTTTCTTCACTCTTCTTCATGACTAGATGAAATTAGTGAATTATTCAGTATATTGGAACATAGAAAAACTCAGCTACCTCAAGCAAAGCTTTCACTATAACAGTTTCTACAACTGATGTCAACAGTAAAAATTCTCTATCTTCAAGCGTAGGATCGTGTCATTAACAGGGAGTCTTGCTGAAAGTCCCTCCTTCCCTTCTGGGAATGCTGATGTCAATTAGAAGATTTTCTTTCCTCTTCTGGGCTGAGTCAATTTCAAAGTATCTTGAAGAGTCAGTGTTCAATATAGTTCATTTAGGACAGGGATGCCAACCATAATTGGGACTATAGCACAAATGAGAAATGATGTGGGCAGCATCATGCTTTGCTTTCCTCCTTAACCTCCATCTTTGCTTTAAAATTCTTGTGCCTAATTGTGATATTGCAGGAACTTACAGGCAGATGTTTCCTTGAAGCCAGCATTTTGAGAGTCACTCTTTTGACTTGAGCAGACTTTCAGCTGGGCAATCTGAAAATAATCTGATGTTCCTGACCTGATTACCTGCACACGAAGTCATGGTCTGGCCGCCCCGGATAAATAGTGGTCTGAATCATATTCTTTTTTCTTAAATTTAAACAGTTCAAGAGAAATTTAAATCTGTTAGGGGCAGATAGTCTGAATGTGATCCCGCTCCTTGAAGGCAGTTGCTACGATTGAAAAACAAACCGGTGTCATGTAAGCAGCCTCCTAAAAGCACATGAGTGATTTGATGTGATTTGATAGAAGCACTTACAGTTAAAAATATAAGAGCCTGCAAGTTAACATTGAACTTAACTCATCTGAAATACATTTTGCAATAAAAAAAGCAAAATTGAACTGTGGAAGTGATTCATTAGCCATATATTCAATTCCAGCACTGTGTTGCAGACAGTTATGCTGGGCCTTAATTGCCTCTGTTAACATCACATTCTAGAGCTCATTAGTGATAAACAATGTGTATTAATATAATTCAGACAAGAGCTAAAGATTAAGGTGGAAATCCATTTGCTGTGATGGCCATTAGTCAATTCACAGCTGTTGAGTGATGCTTGAGAATCTAATATGAATTGGGAGGGTCAGTATTCATTAGGCAGATTCGCTCATCTTATTGTGAAAAGTTCTTTGTCTAAAATAAAAAGTTACATAATTAAAAATGCACCCTTGGAAAGGCCACGTTTTATATATTGCCCTGTCGGTCTCCTGACCAATTTACTTTATAAACAGTGGATAGGACCGATATTGAGTCTGACAGAAGTGTGTCAGTGTAGAAGAACTGTGTTTCTTGACACAGTGGTAAATTTGGCTCAATGTTTCCCACTTAAATATTTTCAAATGTAGAGGGTTCCTAGTTTCAGTTTCATTTTCTGGCTCCGGGGACATCACCTGTTTTTATATAAACATAAATACATAAGTGTATGTTGGGATTTTTCCAGATGTGTCTTACTGAGAGTGCAGTTTGTGACTGCGTGTTGTTAATTCGTTGCAGTAAGATCCCACAAATGACTGAGCAGCAGATGCCTTCCAGAACATGGAATGGGCCAGTAATAGAAAAAGTGTTATTCACATTCTGAAGCAGCAACAGAGTTCACCTCTCTACCATTTCTACCATTTCTGCCATTTTGCTACTATTTCTTCTCCTACGTGCCAGAGTGTCAAAAAATGAGGTCCATTTTTTATGACATTGGTTTAAATGTTTTTTTCTTTAAGATTTAGAAGACTTGCCTGGAGAGTTGTGTGAGCTGAGAAACAAACATCATGTGAATGAAACAGACACAGGCAGCAGCTTTGTTCCTGCAGTGTGGCTCCTGTTCTCAGGTCTGAAAAGAGAACTCACCTTCTTCATCCTTACAGTATTTGTTCTTGCTACTAAAACCTACTGCTTATCAAATTCTCTCCATCTCCCGCAATATCCAAGTACAGAGAGTCAACAGAGGTAGCTGTGCAGGGTACCAGAAGCAGTGCCCTTGTAAAAGGGTGACTCCCTCCAGACAAGGAAGCAACTGTTTATTTCCTTTCAGGAAACATGAAGTTTATCAAAGCTTAATAGCCCCAGTGACAGAGGAATTATATTTCCCCAAATGCTAGTTCTTAGAGAAGAGGGAACACAAATACTGCAAAATGCATTTGGTAGTTGCTCCGGGTGTATTACTGCATCACTTCAAAAAGGTTATTTCTGTATACAAACTGGGGGCATATGAATTTGAGCTTGGTTTGGCTTTGCTGTCCTTAGCACTCCTGATCTCCTGCAAACATCATGATATATTTACAGAAGGTATGCAAAGACTTGTGCAAAAAGAAAGTGCAGGGTAGTGCAGCTGTGCATTAGCTATTTTAGGTTTGCAGTCAATAAAACACTGTCAGATTAGATGTCGCTTGAGTTACATGTGAAGCCCAGTCTGCTGTTGAAGTCAGCAGTCATCTACTCATCTAGTAATAGATGCTAAATTAGCTGTTAGGACAGAAGAAATGCATTTTATAGACATTTCTACTTTTCATTTTGATTTTGCTTTTCATTTGCTTTGTTTCTCTTGTGCAGAGGTGGTGTTCAGGAATTATTCATATATTCTGACATGTACCAGTGCAGCTGGCGGCCCAGCGGCAGTATTTTCGAGGGTTGGAAGTGCTCGTCGTACACAAATGCCTGCACATGGCCTGTCAGAAGAGCACTGAATGGTAGCAGCAATGTTAATGATGACATTAGGTAATGACAGGACAGTGATCCTATATTTAGCCCTGCTTTTTATTTATTATGTAGTGTATTCATTTCTTTTTCTTTTTGGAATAATTCGGAGGGCATTTCAGTTCACGGAAGGTAGCACAGCTGACTGAGGGCTGTATTTGCCAAACACAAGACTTTCCAGAACTCTAAACATCTGAAGCTACCCTTCACACTTAGTTGTCAAAAAGGCTCTAGGATCGCCAGTTTGCAACAGTGTCCAATACTCACCACTAATCCTGTCTTTATTTCTCTCAGCTGAGAGCTGGATCCAGTTCGTGGCTTCCGCAGTAGTTCCACAGTGCAGTGCTTCCCACCGTGTCTGGCAAGGAGAGGGAACATTTGACCAAATTCTTGTTTTGGAGGGTGCACACAGGGACTAATAATCTCACATTTGTAGAAGGGGAGCGCCCCCTGCTGCAGGTAGGAACCTGAACAAGATGCTTCAGGAGCAGGCAGGGACTTTGCCCTAGCATTTTAAATTAACCTCCCCTTCATATTTTTTTTCAGCTGCTCAACTCAAAGCTGGAGCCCCATTAATGCCTTCCTTAACAGTCACCCATGTCCATATTGCCACAAGGGAAGAAACATTGAGTAAAGGTCACAAAGAGCACAGCAACTGCAAAACATCTGGGGCGTTTTCCCTCAAAACCAGTCCTGGAATTGGATTGAGGGATTTAGTGAAACCCAGAGCAGGGTCTGCGTGGACACGACAGGACTTTTGCCTGACTCATGCACCTGCTGGTGCAGGCAACCAAGGGCTGGCGTGAGGCCAAGTCCTCACAGACAGACTTGTGTGTGAAACCTCTGTTTTTTGACGGTCTGGCCCTCAGCCTTGATTTCTGTTGCTGCGAAATCGGGTTCCTTCATGTCTGTGTTAGAATCCCCTTGTCCCTCCAAGGCTGGAAACCAGCTCCCTCTTGTGCTCTCTGTTGTTTCTCACAATTGCTGTCCCTGAGTGCTCCTAAGCCCCACAGCCAGTGAGGACCAAACCCTGCAGTTGTATCGTGTGCCGTGGGCTGTTTCTTTATCCCCGATAGCATAGGTGGAGTTCTAACACCTGGAGCAGATGGTCTGTGGCTGACAGGGCTAAAACAACCTGTCCAGGAAAAGGAATTCAATAGGAACGAGCCCTCATCTGTGTGTATTTTCTTAGTTTTTCAAAGAATCACAGAATGGTCAAAGTTGGAAGGGACATCTGGAGATCATCTAGTACAACCCCGCCATGCAGGCGGGGTCACCTAGAGCACAATGCACAGGATCACACCCATGCAGCTTTTGAGTATCTCCAGGGAGGTTTATTATTATTATTATTTTGTTAAACAGGAAGCAAATCTCCGGTTGTACCACAGGTAACAACTTCAGAGCAAGCAAAATGCACAGTGCCATCTTTACTGCACGGAGTCAGTGGAAGTTTTCAAGGAGGACAAAATTTTTTAGATGTTGCGCACTATTGAATCTCAGTAGAGAGCAGGATGACATGATGCAGTTTTAATATAAAAGCTGATACCTATTCATTCTTTTGTAGTAGTATTCTCAGTCATAAAGGACATACTGTATTTCGGATGTGTAATTTAGTCACTGCTGAGGTGAGAAAATGGCATTCCTGGCAACAGAGGGCTCCAAAGAAGGGTGGGAGTTAACTGGATTTAACCTGTTTACGAGCTCTTGCCTTACTTTCCTTTACCCCTGGGCCGGAGGAGAAAAATTACACGGAACATGAATCAGCTGTGAAAATCACCACTCTTGTTGCGATGAGGAGCGTGGTGTGACTTAGGGTGGCTTGGTCATCCTCCTCAAAACTCCTGCAAAATAAAGGTCAGACATCGGAGTTGATAGCAAAGCTGGTGCTGTGGGAGGTGAAAGGGAGGAGGAGGAGGGCTGCAGTGTGAGGAGCCCAAGCAGCGGCACCCGCGCTGCAGCCGCGGGGCCTGGGCATCCCGGCGCATGCGGGATGCCGTGTGTTGGAGCAGTTTGGTGCTGTCCCTGAGGAGACTCTCCGCTGTTCTCCCACACCCTGTTCCTTTTGGGGGGAGCTGATTCTGCTTCCGTGCAGCCTCCGTTGGCATTGGGGAACAGGGGAGCAGGAGCCGGTCTGGAGCTGGATCCAGCAGAGCTGGGACGAGGCTGGGCAGACGCTCTTGTGTGTCCAGTGCGGGGCACCTGTGAGCGAAGGGGCTCTGTGCCCCGCGGTCCCTGTTGGGGAGAGACCCCTGAGAGCTGCTGCGAGGAACCAGCGCTCGGCCCTGCGAGCTCGGCCCCCTCTGGATCGTTATTGCTCAGTGCCCTATGCAAGCAGCCGTGCGTGGTGATGGTGCCAGCTCGAGATTGAAACTGGGGAGCTCAGTACGGGGAGGCCACTGCAGGGACAGGGCCCTCCTGGTGTTGGCACAAGCTCTTGGTGGGGCGGCCGCTTGGCTCTGGACGCCAGCAGATGTTACGGCCATCGAGATGTTACCAGATGGCCAGCCAGGCGCCCAGGCTGCTCCCTGCATCACAGCTGTGAAACGGGAGCAGAGGTTGTGGGCACAGCCCCAAGGGAGCGGCAGGATCTGCCGAGAGCTCCCCAAGAGGCCCCCAGGGTCGCCCCGTCCCGAGGGGGCAGCACAGCCGGGCAAATGGCATGTCTGCCTTTGTGGGGTCATCACCTGCCGAGAGGGGAGCGTCCGCAGAGTTCGAGGATGGTGGCAGAGATGAAAGGAAGAGGCCACTGTAGGAGTCGACCTCATCCTCCCAGCTGCTGCCGAGCTCCCCGATGTCCGGGCTTGGTAATGCATAGCTGGAGCAGGAGCACTGCCGGCCCGGAACCTGGGAATAAAGCACCAGCGGGTGAGCTCTGTGTTGAATGCAGTGTGAAGAGAGGAAGGTTTGAAGGGACACGATTGGGTGGAGGTTTGTGTCCCAGAGACAGAAGTAAACGCACCTCTCGGCGGTGGCCACTGAGATGGTAAAGCAGGTCCTCAGTGTCCTCCTCAGGACACCTAGGGATCGCACAGAGAGGTTTTACTTGTCCTTTTGAAAGGCAGAATAGCAGGGGGTTGGCTTGAGGTAGGCTAAAGCCAAGGCCTTTGTTCTCCCTGGTCGGGAACTTGTGCTTTGCTCCATGTGCCCTTAGAGACTAGTAGGGCTCTGCATCTCTGCTCAGACAGGTCGCCTTTAGAAAGGGTGCAGGTGCCAGCCTGGGCACTGGGAGGCCCTGGAAGTGGAGGCAGGCTGAACCTAAGCACCTTGTGACCTTTGTAATAGCGCTTTGGAGTTGGGCTGTTCCTTGTGTGTGTCCATGATAGCAGCCCGGGAAGACAGGGCCCTGAGCAGGGTGGGAGTTAGCTGGATTTAACCTGTTGACGAGCTCTTGCCTTACTTTCCTTTGCCCATGGGCAGGAGGAGAAAAATTACACGGAACATGAATCAGCTGTGAAAATCACCACTCTTGTTGCGATGAGGAGCGTGGTGTGACTTAGGGTGGCTTGGTCATCCTCCTCAAAACTCCTGGTGGACATGACTGCAAAATAAAGGGCAGACATGGCAGTTGATAGCAAAGGTGGTGCTGTGGGAGGTGAAAGGGAGGAGGAGGAGGGCTGCAGTGTGAGGAGCCCAAGCAGCGGCACCCACGCTGCAGCCGCGGGGCCTGGGCGTCCCGGCGCATTCGGGATGCCTTGTGCTGGAGCAGTTTGGTGCTGTCCCTGAGGAGACACCCCGCTGTTCTCCAACACCCCGTTCCTTTTGGGGGGAGCTGGTTCTCCTTTCGTGTCCCCTCCATTGGCGCTGAGGGGAAGGGGAGCAGAAGCCTGTCAGGAGCAGGACCCAGCAGTGCTGGTACGAGGCTGGGCAGACACTCTTGTGTGCCCAGTGCGGGCAGCCTAGGAGGAACCCTTGACAATTCATCCCCAGCAAACGTTAGCAGGCAGAGGAGGTGTCCCGTTGGAGTAGGCACCTTCACGCGATGCTGAAGCCTCTCCTTCCTTAAGAATTGGGAACCCATGCGCAAAAGCACCTAGGAAAACACACATCAGGGCAGAGAAGAGAGCCATGGCTGCTGCTTCTCCGAGAGCCGCGTGCACAGATGAGACCCGGCCCTCTGTTGTCCTCGCAGCCCAGTGGGGGAAGCAGTGACATTCCCATGGTGTCCCGAACTCCTCACTAAGGGCCACTGAGTCTGCATGTGGCCTCCTGACTCCTCCTGAGTCTCCCCAGCCAAGGTGGATCTCAGTGCCACCGTGTTTTCTCTTGTCTGTGATTCTCTGGCAGGGGTGGAAAGAGAAGGGGAGTGTTTCCAGAGGGAATTGTACCTGGCCTGCTTGAGCGTGACCCCAGATTCCTTCTCCTCGAATCCTGCGTCTGCAGAATGGTGTTTGTGTGTGCAGTCTGCTGCACTCTAAGCGCAAACTGCTCCTGGGAGTGTGAGGGTGGCATGAGGGAGCACCGTGACTGATAGGAGGTCTCTGTAAGTGCGGTGGGGCCGTAGCCCAGCAGAAGAGAAAGGAGCAGCTGCACCACGTGCCTGTGTCCGGGCTGCTGCTGCTTGTAGCATAGTGTGTCCAGGGGAGACCTGAGGGTTTAGCCCCTTCTCCCTGGAGCAAGGTGGCCCTGGAAGTGCAGTGTGGCTAAGGCAGATTTTGTGGCTGTGGTGAGCTTTGGGTTGTAGGAAGTGGGTGTGGATGCATTTATGTGCCCCTGGGATCTGTGCTGCCTGGTGGTGGTGAATGGTGGGTACTTTTGTGTGCCCTGATGTGCTTGCGGAGATGTGGTTAGTGTGAGTGCTTAGTGGAGGCGCAGTCTTGTGCAGACTTGGACAGTGGGCGGTTTGCAGCTTGTGCAGTTGTTGCTGGCACGAGGGGAGCAGCTTGAGGGGCAAGCAGAGCTTTGTCAGGCTGTGTGCCGTGCTGGGGCGTTCCAGCTGGTTTGTGCTGTGGGCAGCTGCCCTGCGACTCGACGTCGCGCTGGGGTGGCAGCGCAGCGTCAGTAGCAGTGTTGCATGTGGAGCAGCTTGTGAGAGGCTTGGTTGCTGCAGGGGAGAGGGTGCGGAGCTGCTGGAGCAGAAGTGCCCACA
>VWPW01014722.1:0-35538 GCA_013389825.1 Crypturellus undulatus
TTGCCCCAGTGCATGTATTTCATCAAGTTGTAAGAAAGAAACTCTGAGGTCTTCACTCCTTCATCAATATTCTTTTCGAATTCACTGATGTGTGGGAAGGAGGCGATTTGACAGAACAACCTATCAATCTCATTTCTTTCTCTTTCTCCTCAATTTGAAGATGAAACAGAAGTTCTTATGAACAACTGAAAATTGCAAAAAGCAAACAATAAACTGAGTTTCCCAAATGCTAGCAATGCTTTGCTCAAAATAAAATGAAATAAATGTTGTTACTACATCACTAAGTTTTGAATTGTTATTTCTTTACTTAAAAATGTTATCAAAATGTTGAAATGAAAAATTACTTTGAACTGAAACATGAAAACATTTAATAAAACATTTCAGACTTTTGAGTGATTTTTGTCAAATTTGTCAACACATTCTCTTAACATTGCTAAAACAGAAAAAAATGTGTGAAAATCTTCCCTACTTCAGATAGATTGATTTTGACTGCACCAACCTTTCGACCGTTTAGAGCAGTCTGAAAACATCTTTTTTTTTTTTTTTTTTTTTCGTTTTGGTAGAAAAAGAAGAAGGTAAACCTGGATCTACACTCTAGAGTTAATGGATGGAGAAATGGAAGGTGCCTAAACTACAAGTGACTAAGTGTTCATGGGGTTGCAAGAACTGGGACATGAACTTCTAGGCTCGAGACAGAGTGAACTGAAAAAAAGTGAGAAAATAGCATTACAAATCATCTGTGATGTTGCTCTCCAGAGACAGAGAAAGGAGTTTGTTGCATGTGTTTTTAGGAGCTAATTTCAGGATCAGATTTCCTTTTTTTTCTTTTCAGCAAGCAAACCATGATGCAGGAGCACTTTATTTTACTTTAAACATCCTAGCTTCATTACTACAGGCCTCAAGATTCATCAGGTCCAAAAAGCAGTGTGAATTCTCCTTCCTCAAGCTCTTCAGCTCCATATGTAAACTGCTCCTACTATCCAAGGTGAATCTTCCATAATTAGTTAGTATTAAATTGTTGTGTAGTTCTACACAAAAACATTTTGCATTTTGATGTTAGTTTTTGCATTTCTATTAATTTCTTTCCTGGAATAACACAGGGAAAATATAGCAAAATCTTCATTGCATATGCTTATGTTAAAGGAGTGCTTGCTGGTGGGAAAAGGAGAGACGAAGGAGTTTGATGTGGCTACTAGGAACCAAGAGAATTGCCTGTATCCAAGGGGCATGGCTAAAAGAAATGTAGGGACTTGAAATATGAGCATACGACATACATAAAGCAAATCATTTTGAGAAAACAGAAACATGGCCGAAAAGTGGTCACTGGAGCGTTCAGACGGATAGTGAGGGATGAGCAAACGTCAGCACTGACAAACAAAGGAAATGCTGGCGGGTTTATTGGTTTAATAACGGCTTATTATTACCTGGCTGAAAAAATCGCCAGCAACTTTTCCTGTGCCTCCTGTAGATAAGCTCAGTAGCAATTCTGACCCAAGCGTTTGTGCCTGGAATTTAAAATTCACTCTTTAAATATTTGAATAGTGACTTTAAAAATTCCTGTTCTATAAATATTCCCAACAGGATAAGGTGGATATTGAAATGTTTGCACACAAAAGGTGTAGTGACTGTGAAAGCAAATCCATTAAAAAAGTGTTGAGCAAATATTCAGAGGAAATGAGAATAAAATGAATGAAAGCCTCTTTAAGGCAGCTTGGAAAAGAGGCAGGTGAAGTCATTGTGATAGTGCCATGTCAGATTAGTGCTCTGAAAGGACTGTAGGGTTCAGAGTAGTCCAGACATTACTTGCCCTTGCAATAAAACAAGTATTATTTTTTCTCACATTAATCAGTGGACTTGTAAACCCATTAGAGAACATAGCCCATGTATAATAGGAGGGAGAAAAATCAATATAGAATGGTAAACTAGTAACAATAAGTGAAACTAAACGAGTTTCTGCAATTTCCTACCTTTTCAAATTGCATTACTTATTAGAATAAACCCTTCAGGGAGCTTGCTGGAGACCTGACTGAAATACTGTAGAGCAAATTGGTAACTAAACGGGGCATCAAAATAAAAGACTAACTTAATAATATAAACCTTTATCCAGAAGTCCTAACTACTAATCTGACTCTATCACCAGGTTGTCTGATTTGATACGCTTTTTTCTAAGTATATTCAGACTCAATTAACTTGATTGGAGAATTGCATGGCTCTTGGCTGGATGTAGCTCCACGGCAGCTGGGGAACCACAGAGTCTGAGGAAGCAATTGCCTTGCTCATAGATATGTTTGCCAAGAGTCTGCAGTCAGAAGATGGCTTAGAAGGAAACTGGTGGGCCTCAGACATGTCTAGGAAGTGAACAAGTTAATTGCATCTGTGACCTCCAAGAAATGGTCTCCAGACTTACTTGAAGAAGCCTTCATGGAGCCACCATGGTTTGTAGGAGCTGCAGAAATTCCTGCAACCTCCTGCATCACCAGTAGTAGAAATAACGGGATTTTAGTACTGATTATACCAACAGATCATCAGGTAAGGGCCTATAGTTAGGGAGGAAAACATGTAGAACTAGGAAAAATCCAAGGGCTCACTAGTGTGGTAAAAACACAAACGAGTTAACCAGTCTAAATAACCTAGGAAAGCAAGGAAAACTAAAAAATAAAAGAAACTATTTCATCAATATTCTGCAGTGAGAATCAGAACTGTTAGGAGAAACCAGCTCCTTTGACTCCTTCTCTACTTTCTCTTCCAGCTGCTGGAGTTTGGTCCTTTCACAACAGCACAGAGGAGAAAAATGATCTAGCAGTCCTTGCACGAAAATAATAACTGAATTTCAAATGTTTCAACAAGCTCTGCCTTCTAGTGCTGGCTTGCTTAAAGGGCAGTGGAAATAAATCATTTAGCAAGCAGGCGAACGGTTGTGTCATATATCTGCTGTCCCTACCTTCGCATTCGTGTGGTAATTTTGCATCTGCAAGCCTATATGTTGCAATAACTCATGAATAAATAACCTCTACCCAGACACACACAATGCTGCTTTAGGAGAATGCCATTTGGCAGATATGCACAGTTTTAAAGATTGAAGAGCATTTCTGCAGTATGGGGTGAGGAGTAACACCTCAGCTGTGCTGTGCTGCTGTCCTGCATTTTGAAAAGCTCTGTGGTCCCTGGCTCCTGTGATATTAGAACATTTTGAGCTATAATTGTCTTAAGAAAGTCAATTGTCTTTAGAAAGTCTCCTTCACTAAGCAAAATGTACGTTGGATATGACCAGTGGTAATGCACTGCCCTGACTGTGGTCACATACATTTGTCTTTAGTTAAATGGGTGACGCCTTTCAAATCTAGGTTTGTTAACTGTGTTTCTCAGCACAGAGCTGGCTAATACTCCCTGCTTATCCCCATTAGTTTTAAGACGATTTTCTCTGACATATATATCCAAAAGCGGTCAGATGGGGAAAACTTCTAAACCTGCAAAGATGATCTCTGAGAGTGAGTCATCGGGCCGTGGCAGCACTTTAGGTGATCGTGACTCCGTATGAAGAGTAGATTTGAGAAAGAAAGTCCTGATGAACTGTTTTTTAATCATTTTTGTCTGCTTGAGGAAAGCACTATGTGCAGCCTCAGCATGACATGGAAGACAGGTAGAAAGGACACACAGTGGTGGGGTTGTGAGTGAGATCCTCTCTCATCCCGTGTGCCTGATGGTCACACAGAGGCAAAAAAGGCAAAAGGGAGTATTAGTGTCCATCAGTGAACAACACCGTGAACAGCCAAGGGCATGCCACGGCCTTCAGAATGACATCACAGGGGGAAAAAGTAAAGCTTTTCTTCCAAGGGTACATCAGGATAACGGAGTAACAGTGGTTATTGTGGAATAACTAAGTGAAATAAATAACTAAGCAGTCGGAATAATGGGTGCTTGAGCAAAATGAGATCAAAGTTTTCATCAGCCTCCAGCATGTTGCTACCATGTGTCATGGGAATAACAAATTCCTGGAGAAATTCTGGGAGGAGTGAAATCTCTTATTAGACTACTGCTTCAGTTTTGGAAAGATAGAAAGCTGCTCTGAAATAGTAGCAAAATTCAAAGCTAAATACAAGAAGAGTCTCCCTTCCCCCTCAATTCTGATCTTCACTAATATATTAATGAGATAGTTTTACTAATTGAGAAGGCAGATTACCCCCAGAAAGCAGGGAATATATAAGCACAAAGTAGATGGTGCTGCTGAGGATGGGTTTTTCACCCAGGGGTTCATGGGTTCCTGTTTGAATTCAATGATATTTCTCACCATTTTTCTTGCTTTGGAGAATACTGCTTTTATCTCAGACCTGACAAAGGGCTGTGTGCCTTAAACCTTGTCAATTTTTTTTCCAGCTCTATAGCCGGAAAAAAATTATTGTTATTTCTCCCTGCAAATGTTTTCTTGCTTATCTCTTCAGATCATAGTGGCTGAAACAAAAATTATTTCTGTGATTTTTAAGGTGTGCTCTGGATGTGCTGAAGGTCTGACCAGTGAATATCTGACTTTTTTGGACAAATCAGATCTGCCAGCCCAATATTTGCAGTGAAGTGCATGTTCAACGTAATGGAAGAATGATTCCAGCAGCTCTTGGACTATCCTGGCTATTCAGTTCAGTTTCTTATATTTCAGGTAAATTAAAAACTCTCATAATACATATGCCTTATGCCTGTTTCTGCCATCTATTATAGATGTACAGTGTGCTATGTTCTATAGCATGGTATCAATATAAATATCATGGAAAATATTTCAAGGACAGACTTGCACAATAATAGGTCAAGCTTACAAACCACATTACATAAAAAAAAGAGAAAAAAAAAAGAAGAAAGAAAGCAAAAAATACTTAAAGGACAGTTTGAATTACCGTCAAGAACTTTAGTGAAATAAAGATATTATTCTGGAGAAATCACTTAGATCGCTTTTGGACATGGAATTTTATCTGACCCAAATAAATGCAGGACTTAACAATAGCCTGAATGCAATAATGATGGTTCTAACACTTATAAAGACACTAAGATAATCGTCTTTGTACCTTTCTTGTGCTTTTTTTTTGTGCTACCACTATACAAAGGCAATAGATATATGGTTAGATTAAATTAGAGAAAGGAAAATCCTATCTATCACTCTTGCAGTGATGACATGAATCACGTGTTGCACTTGCTAGTGCTTCTTTCTATCCATGTTCAGCAGAAGAACCAAAGCTTTCTGCAAAGGAGCTACCTTTGGAGTCTATTCCAGGTTTTGAATGAAGTTTTGATTAGGATTTTCCTCTCTAACACTGAGCATAATATTTTCCATTGCTTAATTTCATCCCATTATATCTAATTACACTCCCCTGAGCAACTTGAAACTATTCTTATCCTTCCCTTCAAATGCTTGCAGACAATTATCTTGTTCCCTGTTCCTATTTGCCAAGTTACAGTTATTTAGTTGTTTTAACCTTGTATTTCATTAATTTGACTTCCCTGTAATCCAAAGGCTATACAGAATGCTATTTAATAAAAAAGAACGACTTGGAATGACTTATGTGATTATAAGCATAATAGGTTAAGTTTGCAAAATATATATCTCCTCCTTGTAGTTATAGTCACTAGAAAAAGTATGCCATCACATTTGAAACTTCTTATTTCTGGTATTGTGTGGATGGTTAGCAAAATGACTAGACCTTTCAATAATTTCATAATTGATGTACAAGTGGGCTCCTGTTGAGTATCATTGACTTTAAGAATTTATTAGGCCTTTTCTTCTAACACACGAAAGAAAAAAAATTAGCAATCCTACCGCTCCACTTTGGTGATGTCCTCTAAAGATTCTTGACCAGTACTTTGGGATATTAATCAAGGAAGATATTATCTAAGGTAACTGTAAGACCAGACTTACTGAATAACTTCTGTAGCTCTGCATATCTGTGGCACAGTTTGTAGATCACTGGCTTTCAAATATTTTGAAATTCTTTTGAATAAAAAAATTTACGACAGGGAATAATTGTTTAGTAGATTTATTATGAACTAAAAAACTAAGTTTTGAGTTAATAGAGATGTTCTGTTCAACGCAACTTCATATTCTTAACAATAACTAAATCTTAATCAATGAGGCCTGGCCCATGTCACCTAAATGCATAAGATGAACCACACCTTGCAGAAGATGAACATTTAGTCAAACCTAGTCCCTCTGCAGACATCTCTGGAAGGTGAAGCATTTGACCCATCAATCTTGGTATATAATGTGCTCCTAGAGCCTATTTTTGCAGCTTTAGAAACTGCAAAAGCAGTTGAGTTGAGTTCTGAGAGTATTTCTACAATACTCTCAGAAAACAAGTTAATTCATCAACAGTGCTGCTAGTGGAGCTTGTTGCTTGACAAACTTTGGGTATTTATTCTTCTAACCAGCTCTTTTTTCCTCATCCCACATCATCTTGCAGGATGGAAAGCCCTGCTGCCTTTGATGCCCTTGGCATTTCCTACCCCACAGCTATGACCTGGGAAATGGAAGTGTACGTAGCGACTAGCAATGCAGGGAATGGCCAACCAGTCTGTACCTAGTGGTTTGATTTAGATCTCTTTCCTACCACTGAATTGCCACATAAGCAACTCAATATTTACAGGAAATTAAAGAAGAGGTATAGATTCATCTTCAAATCTGACTGAAATGAACCAAAAGTTCCCAAACTTATTAAATGGAGAACACAGACGGAAAAACGATAGCATGATCACAGAAGCCTTGTGTTTTTCAGAAACTCAATGAAGGGCAGAATCGACCCTTTAAATATAGTTAAATCATAACTTTTTTTTTTTTAATCAGTGACTTGCTATTGTTTTCCCTCTCTCTACCATGAAAATTGAGAAACTGGGAATCCAATTACATAGCCTAGATAAAAAGTAATGATAGTGAAGAATTTTAATTGGATGGAAAAGATCTTGAATGCATGTTCACCATATACATGCTTCAAAAGCCCTGGCACTACAACCCACAGGCAGTGGTCAATATAGAAAGCGTTGTTAAACACAGAAATAGAGAAGCAACTCTAAGTGCAACTGATTACTGTGAGAGATAGCAAATAGCGACCCTGACATTTATAATGCGGCCAAAACAAAATTGCTCATCTCTTTCATCAGTTTTATTTAAAGTGTTTGGGACTTGGTCCTGAATGGTCCTTACTTTTTAAAAATCTCTTTAAGCTACTACAGCAGAGTAAGAACTCTGCTCTTTTGTTTACAGCATGGCCACACAGAATCCTGATGACACTTCAAATCAGAAAAAATAAAAAATAAATCAAATTAAGATAAGTTATTTGTTTTGAAATAATATTTGAATTTTTGATGGACCGAGTTCTAGCCACTTGGGTTCTACTAAGGTAATCAAAACTCTTTTGTAGGTAGAGACTCAAAATTCAAATCTAGCAGAGTCAGAGCATTCCCTAGAATATTTTGATAAAATTTAGCTTGGGGTATCCTCAGATTCATGGGATGGAGACTTCTGCATTAACTACAGTGTAAACCTAATGGCAGAAACCTTATGATTTCAAAGAGGTCTGGATTTCATTCATAATAATGAAGTAATCTACCAAGTCTCCTTGTCCAGCCCCTGTAAATACAGGAATATGCCACCTGGTTTATCCTTCTCCAGCGTGGGCTGAAGTATGTGGATTTAATCTACTTCTTTTGAGAAAACAGCCCAGCATCTGACAAGATTTTGGAGTCAGGATATATAACATGAACTAAATTCCCTTGCTGCTGGGCTCTGTTCATGGGGCAACTATTTACTTCTTAAATGATGCACTTTCTCAGGCCTGTCACTGTAAAGCAGACCCACATCTGATTCTATAGCTTCTCTTAATGGACCTGAAGAAGTTTTATGGGAAGGGTTGCAGGAAAACAGAAACAGCCACACCAGATTTGATGGTCCATCTTGTGGAGTTGTTGATGCTAGACGGTGCAAGGAAAAGATATAAACATGCCCATAACGGGTACAATAAAGATCCTGCCCACAGCAGAAATGTCTTCCTAATTCATCTCTCTGCAATGTAGCCAGATACTGCAATTCTTCTCCTCAGATCAGGACACGGAGCCACCTCCTGTCGCCCCTTTCAGATATTCTCGTGAAGAGAGGACAAGAGATGCTGCTGCTTGTGCAGACTGAGACCCTTTAAAGAGAGAGCAAGAGTCTGGAAACACCTGAGGCCCTGAAGAGAGCCTCAGATCTATTTATAAATATCTATCTCAGATATTTATAGCCAGGAAGAGGTGCTGGGGCTTGCACAAAACAACCCACAGCTCTGGTTGCTGGTGCTATAAAACTATTGCTATATTGCACTTAGCTTCATTCTTTGAAATTAGGGCGAGTTAAAGCTGGGCTGATTTTTGCATGGTAAGGGTGAACTCTGCTACAGGTGGCAGATGGATATTTAGTAGTTTTATGAGAAAAGTCTTGCTACTGTTTCCTTGTTTTCCTTTAAAATAAAATAAAAAAAAAGATCTCTAAATGAATATAATTTAAGACAGCATTTCTGGGGAAGGGAAGGCAAGGCCAGTGCCATTGGTGTAGCAATGTGCCATGTTGGATGTGGGCTGGCAAACACCACCTCTGCTCTCATAATAAGATCAATCCATAACCCACATGATCTATCTGAGCATACTAAAGAGCTGACTGCATTGCTTTTTTGGAAATGGCTTTATGCTTCTCAACTGGCTTAAAGGTCAAACATCTCTGAGCTGCTCAAGTAATCGGTATCAAGAAAAGATTCCTGAAGACTGTTTTTTTTTTTTTTTTTGTGCAAATTAAAACGTAAATAGAGAAAAGAGAGATAAAATTATTAAAATGAACACTTTTAGCACTTCTGTTCTCACTTCCATCATTTTACCTTTAGCTCTAACAAAAAGATGATGTAAATACACAAAACTTGAGATAATTTTCAGAAATCCGTGTATATACAGGAAGGTCCAAACCTATTCCACAGAGACTGGAGATGAAAAAATAATTATATCTCTATCTGTACCTCTGTTTATCTCTATTTCTATCTTATCTAAATTAAAGCCACTAAAGCCTCTTCTCTGATTATTCTTTGTAATATTTTCTAAATTAGTTTTTATATAGACATTATTTCCAAGTAAAACTTAATCTTGCTGTAATCATTTAAAACTATTCTTACTGTCCATTAGAAGAATTGGAAAGAGACATGTTGATACCTGTACCTTTTTCAGTTGTACCTTTCTTTCCCCAGCCTAGATGTCATTCCAACTCACTTTTTTCCTTTCCAGTTGCCAACTGCAGGCACTAATGCCACCAGCTCTGAAGATCCTCAGTCACTCTTTTTGGAAATCAACTGTAAGTGTTACTCAGATCCACATGAATCTGTTCAATTCCTTTCCTGTCCTGCCTTTTCTGTGGATCTACTAGTAACTGCTGTTAAAATACACACCCTCCTTATCTTGAAGGAATCAAGCACAGCCTTTCTGAAAACAACGCGGATTATAATACAGCGATAACTGATGGCAACAAGTCAAATAACATTATAGATGTCATTTGCCAAAAGAGTTTTCTTACAGTTGTGAATGTTGAATTATGCCATAGGATTTGGGTTTTTTTTTTTTTTGGTTCTGTTGTCTTCATTATAGTGGCAAAGTCTTTCATAGGCTGTAATTATTTTATTCTCTGTAGCTGTTCCTAGAAGTTGCCTTAAGGACCTGACCCATCCATATGATAGACATATGGATGAGATAATTAATATGAAATCTTACAGATCTTCAAGTATTGATAATGGACTGATCTGAACTAGTCACCATGAAGTCCCCTTGGAGACAATGGACAGGAAATCACCACCAAATGGCAATTCATTTGACCTAGCTCGGATATCTTAGCCTAAAAGGAATTTATCCTTAAAATGTCCATTTCCTTTCACTGATTATGAAAGAAATCTAGACAACTAGTTTGCAGATACACTACAGACAACTATCACTTTGGGAGAATAAATCCTCTAAAAGACCATCAGGAAATTATTTGGAAGGGACTAGAGACAGAACACAACAGCAGCAGCTATAGAGACTTACAGAGATGGTTCTGAGTCATTTGATTAGTCACAGAGACAGTAAAAATCACAGTACCACAAATTACAAAATTAGTAAACACAGTGACTTTTTGCAGACATCACAGCAGCAGAAAATTTTTAGGAGAGAATGGTGGAAGGAAACAAAACAACTTCTGAGAATGTTTACAGGGAATGTCTTCCATGCTCTGGGAGGGCATGACAAAAATATCTTGCCTGTGAAATGTAATAAAAAATTCCATAACTGCTGGCACTACCAGCGTGAGGGCGTAGGGAATGATCATATTGATAATATATGAAGAAACATTGATTATTGTGGAGGTATATCATAAAGATTCTTAGATAGAAAGAAGCTGGTCCTGAAGCAACAGAAAAGGAAAGGCTTATGGAAGGATATACAAAAGGGAGCGATGTTGTCAAAACAATCGGCAAATAAAGTGGTCTCTGCTGGAGTTTAGGAAAGAGTACTGTGAAAAGCAAATGCTTGTTTCTCCTCAGATACTGGATTCCTGCATGACTTTACAATGCTTGTCTGTCTCACTTTGTTAACCAATTACATTTGCATATATTTTAAGTGACAAGCTCTGTTCTCAAGTTACACCAATAGTGATGGACTCATAAATGTGTTTTTATGCAAAAAAAAATCCATTGAAAAGCTATAGAATTTTAGCCAAGACACTGGAGTCTTCCCCCATGGTACCCTGCTGATCCCTCTCCATCTTTGAGGAAATATCTGTGGGAAAGGAGACTATCTGGATCTTTGAAGATCAGTCAGTTGTTCATACTCTTGCTGATACCATCCATCTTGTTGGTAGCCAACTGCTAAAGAAGCCTTCTGCCACACCTAGCATCTATTTGAAATTTCCTTTGTTGCATTTCTAGCCCACCACTACTTACTTCAAGCACCAGGTCATGAAGCACAAATGCTGACTTTTTTAACTTTGTAGGAGTCTTTTATGTATTTTGGGATTGTTATGCCTTCGGTCTTCTTTTCTGTAAACCAAACAACCCCAAATTTTCAATACTCCTTTGTAGATCACACTTTCAAGACCTCTAATCATTCTTCCTGATCTCCTCTGAACTGTCTTCAATTAGGCCACATCTCTCTTGATGTTTACTGAACAAAGTCATCTGAATCTGCTGAATTTGAAGTAAACACCATAAAACAGCGGTGCAAAGCTGTGCTTGAGCACAGGAGGCAAAAGCTGTGGTTGAGAACAAGACAATTATGTTAATGACTTCTTATCCTCAATCTATGTGCGTTTTTGGGAGTTGTCAGTTGAGCCGTAAGAAATGCTGAGCCACTGGTATTTATCATCTTTATTCAAATTAAACCACATAAATAAAAAGTGCCAGCAGACAACAGCCTTTGAAGATACTAAATCTCTAGTGCGTATTACTTTTCGGTGCTCTTCTTTATTTTCACTTAAATATGAATGAGATTTTGAAGAGGAGATAAGGCTGGGGCACACCTGAACTTGCACCTGGGAAGTGCTGGGTTCTGGGCATCGAAAGCTGTGGACCTCAGCCATGAAAAGAGGTGGTTTTGCCTCACTGCTCTACTCTCTGTGAACAACTTGACTTCTGTGGTTATTGGCAACGAACATACACGACAGCTGAGAAGTCTCACGGTAAGTCAGTTACGTAGTGGGAAGAGTAAATAGGTTTTCTACAAAAGCTCCACTTTTCTGGAGCTTTTAAATCTCAAATATGTCTCCATTTTTGGACTGCCCTCCAACTTTCTTTAGATAACAACTGGTGCTTCTGTGCTCCCTTTTCACACCTCTCCTCTGCTCCAAACGTTGAGATATTCTCTGCCAGTGCTGTCAACATACAGTGAAGAGTATCTCAACTGGTGATTCATGCATATATATACTTTCCACACACGTTTTCCAGTCTTGTAAGGCACAAGTTTCCTGCCCTACACTATTTTTCTCAACATATCTCTCCTCCAAAGCAAAAATGCACCTAAATATCCATAAAAATGCTCCCTGACCCAATTTAAACCCAATGTAAACCATTGCCCAAAGGTTGCACCCAACTTTCAGTAGCTGGCATGTTTTTGCCCTTTTCTAGCTGACTACCGAGATCCTAGCAGAAAGGCCTTTCAGGGATCTGCATTGCACCATGTTAGAGATCAAAGTCTTCACTTTGATCTCCAAGGAATCACTGTCTCCTCCCTATAAAAAAGCCTCTCTGCAGTTCCCCTCTGCTGCATCTTAGCTTCACAACACTTGGAGAGAGGCAGTAAAATTGGGAAGAGAGAAAAAAAGGTAAAGTGGAATTATTCTGGATTTCCCCTATTCCCTCAGGACATACTGGATGCCTCTTTCCCCTCTTCCCAAGAGTCATGTCCTCCAGTCTCAGAACCGGTCTCCTAACATTATGTGATCTCCATACACAATGGTATATGAAGCCATGGCAAAGCCTTGGGCATCGTAAGAAAAAAGACAATGTATTAACTACTTAAAATCCCAACCAAAGCAGAGTCATTATATTTTGCAGCATAAAGATCAGTTGCTGCAGAATATAGTGAGAGGTAAATTATTGTTTGTACATTACCCTAATAACCCAATGGACACGGTAAATATTTACAGCAATCTAATAATGTGAGGAATTCTGTATGATTAGAAACGAATACAGCCACTATTTTAGGTTTGAGTAAAATATGAGTATACTCTCACTCTAACTAAATTTTGAGGTGAATAATGATTTATGCATTAGTAACTTCATTAGGTTATAACCCAATACACCTTTTTCTGTCTCTGTTTTCTGATACTGGCTGGATGTAATGCTAGGAGAAGCTCTGCAGGTTGGAGGCAATAGATCCCAAGCAGGTCCCATGCCTCAACCGCAGTAGGACCTGCATGTAGCTCCAAGACACTTCACTAATTCCTGGGTTGAGCGGTCATGCAACACAGACAAAAACAGGAACACCCCTGCTAGATCCCTTGTAAGAAGTACAGAGCAGTTCAATCTTCTCTGTTGGGGGCAGATCCCCACCAAGGTCATGACAACCTCCCTCGCTGCAGTCACACAGAATGTATTCCTGCGTGGGGTCAGACAGCAGAGAAAACACAACCCGGTGAGATAATTTTAATCAGCTAACAGCACCGCAACGTGTCGGTTGTCACTTATGACAGTGCATGCTGTCCAATTTCTCTCAGCTGGGCTGCTTTAATGCTCTTTTCCTATCATATTTAAATATAGGTGATGCCTAATTAATTTTCCCTAAGATGTCACCCTCACTTGTGCTCACTGTAAGTGTTATTCAGTCCAGATATTTTTAGGAAAGGACAGGTTAGGTCAATCATCCTTCCAGTTATGCATGAATGGGGTCACTGGGAACATATACACCTTGAAAAGTTTGGTCACCTAAGTGCATGCCTCTGGCATGCATGGTTTCTTGTGTGCAAAAAGAAGACTTAAACCTCAAATCGTACATACAAATGAACACCTGAGTTCATGAATTCTGTTATTCTTGTTTGGATCTTTCATTCTTGGGCAGATAAGGCCATTCAAAAAGAGTCTGTATTTCATACTAGTCACACAGATGGTATATACAAGAATATCAAAAAAGAACTTTTCAAGAGCATCAAAAAAGAGCCAAGAAATCTGCACTTTTTCATTTTAGTCACAGTTTTCTCAATTGCTGTAGCCTCCATTAGCTTCACCTTTTTTTTTGATATGATAATTGAGCAAGCGGTTGCACTCACAGCCAACAGCAGAAAAAAAAATAGAAAACATATCAAAGTTTGATCTTCTTGAGTGATATCACAGATACTTCATCAGGTCCTGTCTTGTCCAAGAACATCACCTCACCCTTTCTAATCTGGCTCCAGTTTTACAATGCCTATCCATGCCAACAACATTCTTTAGGTTTTCTCTGCACAGTTTCAAGTCTGCATATTTTCACACAGAATACTACATAAAACGATCTGCACACAATTAGAGATCAGCTTGAATCATCAGATTTGGGTCTATATCCCAGCTACCTTTGTGCTTAGGACACATGGATCTGGGTAACACAGGTTCTACATAGCAATGCTTTCAGCCACTGGCACAAGCTCACTGACGCCCATCTTTTGCTGTGCTGATTCTTCTAAAGAGACATCAGAAAAACTCTTCCTTTTGCTAATTCACATCTGTCATGGTTTCTCATTGAGATCATAGCACCGCTCGCATCAGAGCTGTCCCTGATAATTCCAATAATGTAAATAAGGCAAAGGAAATACGTGCAGAAAGTATAAAATGTGAGGAAGATGAGGGAGAAGGTAGGTTGAAGCAGCGTTGGAAGGTTCTGCAGGATGCCATTTTGACTACTGTGGAGAAGGGGTGATAGAGGCAGAGGCAGTAACTGCCCCGTTTGGGAGCAGCAGCACAACAGCAGTCCCTGACCCACATCGCTCAGCTCCAACCCGCTTTTTCCTCTATGTTGGAAGCAGGAAGACCTAAGATACTTGGCTGGGCCACATCTGTTTTTCCCCTTCTCCCTTGGTCTTAGCAGCCTCATTTCCATGGTAGTTGCCTACCTTGCCTGTGCCCTGGCTTCAGCACCAGGTCAAGCAAGAATGGTTCTCTCTCCTAACCAGCATCGGAAGACCTTAAAGCAATGGAGTCAAAATTCAATCCTGAGATCCCATCTCCATCGAGAAGTCATCAGGCTGAGTTCCACTGGAGGGTTAACTGGCCACAGACAGGTTAAAATATGAGAAAGAATTAAGTGTTTTCCAGTGCTCTTAGTGGCAGTTTTCTCTGTGAGGCAATGCATTCCTGTAGTTTGCTACTCCATTTTGATCCTCTGCAGAAATGAGGTCTCTCATAATTAGTGCCTGGAAAGATAGCAGGTGTCCAAGTCCGGATTTTTTTTTCCCCTTTCTATTCTTTCTTCTTTTGTAGCACAAAGGTGAGTTAACAACACTGTCTCTGTCGCTGAACTCAAGCAAGATCCAGCTGAACTTCAATTCATCTCAGCAGCAAACTGTTTATTAAAGACCTGTCAAATGCCCATATTCTGTGGATCATCATGGGAGCTGACAGTGGCACAAAGGCTTGAAATCCAGTGCATATCACTGGAGGATACCATTAAAATGAAAGTGAGACCAAAATCTCCCAGCTGTCACTCATTATCTAGGACATTCTCACACAGTAGATCTCGTGTGCTTCCCTTTATTTAACGTGAGCCTCCTCTTCTGACTTGCCCATTTTTTTCCTGCAATTAAGCATCTTTCGAACAATAACATTTTGAAATACATAATAATAAAAAAAGCCCCTGAATCTCTATTCACATGTGTATTTATACTCTATTTGATGTTCCCCAGCATGTCTAGTTAATCACTGTACTGCTCATTGTGGTAATCAGCTGATTATTTTCCACACTGCTCTATTTTGCAGCTTGAAAAGAGAGATAAATAGGAATGGATGAATTTCCACAACTCAGAGTCATTTCAAGAATTGTCCTAAGCCATTTGGCCTCATCTCAGAGCAAACTTGGACATAACTTTATTCAAGCTAAAGTAGGACTGACTAATAAATATTTCAGCCATCATTATTTTTTTCTGATTTTTCTCCCAGTTTTCCAATTCTGGTTGTGACTGGGAATTTAATGGCCGAGATAGATAAAAGTCATATTGGTGCTGACACTGAAGAACTCCGAATCATGATAAAACGCTGCTTTCAGTCGCGTTGACCATAAGTGGGAAATGCCAGAGGCCTCATAGGCTTTTTCTGAAAATGGCTTGGTTTCCAACCTGTTATACCAATTTTACACCAATTTAGCTCCATCTACATCAGAGGCAGTATGCCAGAGTACAAACAGGGGATGCTGAATCAGACTGTGATGATTTTTGAGTCACTCATGACTTACCTCAGACTAGTGTGTTTAATTGCATGATGTTTTCACTCTTGAACCTGTGTTTCAAAGAGGTGTTCTCCTTATAAAGCCAATGGCCAAAGAAACAGCCAAATATAAGAAAAAATCTACAGTTTAACAACTTGACTCTGATCTTATCACATGTCCTACACAATTATGAAGTGGTTCCACTTTTTATATCTATAATTGCTACAAATTCATATTAAAAAGCTCTTCATTTTAGCACATCTTTCAGNCTGTCTTGTCCAAGAACATCACCTCACCCTTTCTAATCTGGCTCCAGTTTTACAATGCCTATCCATGCCAACAACATTCTTTAGGTTTTCTCTGCACAGTTTCAAGTCTGCATATTTTCACACAGAATACTACATAAAACGATCTGCACACAATTAGAGATCAGCTTGAATCATCAGATTTGGGTCTATATCCCAGCTACCTTTGTGCTTAGGACACATGGATCTGGGTAACACAGGTTCTACATAGCAATGCTTTCAGCCACTGGCACAAGCTCACTGACGCCCATCTTTTGCTGTGCTGATTCTTCTAAAGAGACATCAGAAAAACTCTTCCTTTTGCTAATTCACATCTGTCATGGTTTCTCATTGAGATCATAGCACCGCTCGCATCAGAGCTGTCCCTGATAATTCCAATAATGTAAATAAGGCAAAGGAAATACGTGCAGAAAGTATAAAATGTGAGGAAGATGAGGGAGAAGGTAGGTTGAAGCAGCGTTGGAAGGTTCTGCAGGATGCCATTTTGACTACTGTGGAGAAGGGGTGATAGAGGCAGAGGCAGTAACTGCCCCGTTTGGGAGCAGCAGCACAACAGCAGTCCCTGACCCACATCGCTCAGCTCCAACCCGCTTTTTCCTCTATGTTGGAAGCAGGAAGACCTAAGATACTTGGCTGGGCCACATCTGTTTTTCCCCTTCTCCCTTGGTCTTAGCAGCCTCATTTCCATGGTAGTTGCCTACCTTGCCTGTGCCCTGGCTTCAGCACCAGGTCAAGCAAGAATGGTTCTCTCTCCTAACCAGCATCGGAAGACCTTAAAGCAATGGAGTCAAAATTCAATCCTGAGATCCCATCTCCATCGAGAAGTCATCAGGCTGAGTTCCACTGGAGGGTTAACTGGCCACAGACAGGTTAAAATATGAGAAAGAATTAAGTGTTTTCCAGTGCTCTTAGTGGCAGTTTTCTCTGTGAGGCAATGCATTCCTGTAGTTTGCTACTCCATTTTGATCCTCTGCAGAAATGAGGTCTCTCATAATTAGTGCCTGGAAAGATAGCAGGTGTCCAAGTCCGGATTTTTTTTTCCCCTTTCTATTCTTTCTTCTTTTGTAGCACAAAGGTGAGTTAACAACACTGTCTCTGTCGCTGAACTCAAGCAAGATCCAGCTGAACTTCAATTCATCTCAGCAGCAAACTGTTTATTAAAGACCTGTCAAATGCCCATATTCTGTGGATCATCATGGGAGCTGACAGTGGCACAAAGGCTTGAAATCCAGTGCATATCACTGGAGGATACCATTAAAATGAAAGTGAGACCAAAATCTCCCAGCTGTCACTCATTATCTAGGACATTCTCACACAGTAGATCTCGTGTGCTTCCCTTTATTTAACGTGAGCCTCCTCTTCTGACTTGCCCATTTTTTTCCTGCAATTAAGCATCTTTCGAACAATAACATTTTGAAATACATAATAATAAAAAAAGCCCCTGAATCTCTATTCACATGTGTATTTATACTCTATTTGATGTTCCCCAGCATGTCTAGTTAATCACTGTACTGCTCATTGTGGTAATCAGCTGATTATTTTCCACACTGCTCTATTTTGCAGCTTGAAAAGAGAGATAAATAGGAATGGATGAATTTCCACAACTCAGAGTCATTTCAAGAATTGTCCTAAGCCATTTGGCCTCATCTCAGAGCAAACTTGGACATAACTTTATTCAAGCTAAAGTAGGACTGACTAATAAATATTTCAGCCATCATTATTTTTTTCTGATTTTTCTCCCAGTTTTCCAATTCTGGTTGTGACTGGGAATTTAATGGCCGAGATAGATAAAAGTCATATTGGTGCTGACACTGAAGAACTCCGAATCATGATAAAACGCTGCTTTCAGTCGCGTTGACCATAAGTGGGAAATGCCAGAGGCCTCATAGGCTTTTTCTGAAAATGGCTTGGTTTCCAACCTGTTATACCAATTTTACACCAATTTAGCTCCATCTACATCAGAGGCAGTATGCCAGAGTACAAACAGGGGATGCTGAATCAGACTGTGATGATTTTTGAGTCACTCATGACTTACCTCAGACTAGTGTGTTTAATTGCATGATGTTTTCACTCTTGAACCTGTGTTTCAAAGAGGTGTTCTCCTTATAAAGCCAATGGCCAAAGAAACAGCCAAATATAAGAAAAAATCTACAGTTTAACAACTTGACTCTGATCTTATCACATGTCCTACACAATTATGAAGTGGTTCCACTTTTTATATCTATAATTGCTACAAATTCATATTAAAAAGCTCTTCATTTTAGCACATCTTTCAGATTTATTACACTATTCTGTGACTGCTTTGATGTTAAAGATTTTGACAAATATATTTAATATAAAGAATCATATTAGGAGTAATTATATTATTTACACCCAGAATCTAGTGATTTAATAATTTTGTTTTTAGAGTCTGAGTGTACAACTGCAGTGAGTGTACACTGCAATTATTTAGAAGTTTTATTTTTGTGTTAATATATATGTAACTACTACATATACACTACATATACATATACTACTACAAAAAATGTTAGAATAATTCTAGCACAACTGCAGGTTAAACTCTGCTCTGGTGAGAACAGAGAGCTAATAATGACAGTCATGCACTTAAACTTAGGGGTAATTATATATGCTTAAAAAAATTCTAAGTGTAATTACAGTGGAATTGCAATAGAACTGCATTGCAGTGAAAAGCACATTATCCTGTATACCTGAGGCACATGAATCTTAAATGAAGCCGATGACTTCATATTTAAGTCCAGGTACTTGGAAAGTTTTTTGGGACACTGCAATTAATGTAGATCACCAAAATGAGATGGATATGCTTTTTCTTTTCTTTCTTTCTTTCTTTCTTTCTTTCTTTCTTTCTTTCTTTCTTTCTTTCTTTCTTTCTTTCTTTCTTTCTTTCTTTCTTTCTTTCTCTCTTTCTCTCTTTCTCTCTTTCTCTCTTTCTCTCTTTCTCTCTTTCTCTCTTTCTCTCTTTCTCTCTCTCTTTCTCTCTTTCTCTCTCTCTTTCTCTCTTTCTCTCTTTCTCTCCTTCTTTCTTTCTCTTTCTTTCTTTCTTTCTTTCTTTCTTTCTTTCTTTCTTTCTTTCTTTCTTTCTTTCTTTCTTTCTTTCTATCCTTCCTTCCGTCTTTCTTTCTTTCCATCTTTCTTTCTTTCTTTCTTTCTTTCTATCCTTCCTTCCGTCTTTCTTTCTTTCTTTCTTTCTTTCTATCCTTCCTTCCGTCTTTCTTTCTTTCTTTCTTTCTTTCTGTCTCTCTCTGTCTCTCTTTCTGTCTCTCTTTCCGTCTCTCCATTTTCCGTCTTTATTTCTGTCTTTCTGTCTTTTTTTCCATCTTTCTGTCTTTCCGTCTTTCTTTCCTTCTTTCTTTTCTTGATGCTGTTGTGATTGCTTTTTGTTTGTTTGTTTGGGGTTTTTTTGTTTGTTTTTTTTGTTTGTTTAGGCTAAAAACACATAGAAGTAAAAGATACATCCATGGCATTGATAGTGTAATAGATCCAAAACAAGTCTTAGAAAACTGGACTAGTCAGACGAAAATCTTTGATTTAGGCATTGATTCCTAAGTGCAGTTAAACGCAGTAGAAGATTTGAGAGGGATCAAACAGTAGCTGTTTAGGCTGGAGAAAGAAAACAAGATGCTACAAGTGTGACTAATGCTGTCCAGAAGATGAAGTGCCCACTAGAAAGATGCTTGTAAACATGGAAACTGTTCTGGGTGCTTTCTGCTCTGCTCAGGAAGATGAAGTATATTTTTGCATATTCTTTATGACAGAAAAGGATGGCACTCGTGCATTACTTTACTGTAGCAGCAATGCTGCCTCCTGACAGAACAACCCTGGAGGCCCCAGATACTGATTAATTGCTCATGACACAAGGAGTCGTGTTAGTATCAGCAGCGGGATCCGGTTCCCAGGGAGAGAAATTGCAGCCTGGTAATTCCTCTTGATCCAAGCTGGAACAAATAACGGAAATGATCACACAGATCAGATAATCTAAAACAAGAACCCAAACAAGAGCTGAAGATGAAACAGAAGGGTTTAAGAGGAAGCATCTCTGAGAGCACTTAGAATAAGAGCTGTTTGGGGAGAAAAATATATACATTTTTATAGCACAACAGCTACAAAAAGCCTGAACAGACCATAGACCCCTCCAATGAAGCTACAGTCCTTCTGGGCAAGACAGATGAGGGAAGTACAAGCTGTCCCTAGACCTCGTAGAGGACATGCAGAAAGTCATGGCATGGTCTGAGGTTTGCTACCCAAGATGAGCTATTATGTGGATCAAGAGAGCTGAAAACATCAGCCTCTGGGAGAAATAAAAGAAAGGCAGGCTAATATGCCTGCATGAGTCAGCGGATGAGGAACTGGGCCAGTTGGAAGATTTGGTAAGACTGGGCACATATATCTTCCACATTGTCTGTAACCAGCAGAGAGCTGGAACAGCCAGACTGGATTATCCTAGCCTGAGTAACACAGAAGCCAATTATTTTTGAGGGAAAAAAAAAAAGTAATCTCCCTGGGAGTTCTTGCTTCTGTTTAATTTCATAGTCCAAGCGAAAAAACTTGGACAGTGGATAAAAAAAGTGTGTGAGGAGGAGAGGGAAGGGGCAGGGGCATTTTCAAGCAGCCAACTCGCTCAACTCGTGTGTAGGATCAGTGCAGCCCTGTATCCCGAGGAAAGATGCAGCATTATCCAGCCCTGGTTGATTCCTGCGATTGGCAGGCAATGCCAAGGACTTATCTCAGCTTGCCAGAGCACACCCAGTAGAAGGCTCTGTGTTTAAACGTGACTGGTTCAAAACGGATGATGAGTTTTTCCTTAAAAAAAAAAAAAAAAGGAAGAAATCTGTGAAGGATATAGGAGTAACTTGTCAAACCGCAAGAGCTGATTTTCACACGGTTCAAGAGAAAACGAGGACGAAGCCATCCACAGATGGAGACAGTGACAGGAGGGCAGAAAAAGAAAACAAGGGAAACAAAAGGATGTTAGGATAAATTCAGAAGCCTTTCCAGATAAGCAAATACTCAGTTTGATTGCATTTTTAGTAGTAATTGTGTCATAAACATGAAAGGAATTGTAAAAAAAATAGATTTAGTAAAGTTCTTTAAAGAGGTCAGTTAAGTAACATATATGACTTCTAAGTATTTAAGTGAGCAACTGTGATACATCTTGAGAAGTAGTTATCACAAAACTGCATGGCTATGCAGAAAGGAAGATAAGACAGGAAACAGGATGATATTGAGGAATCTGAGATTCCACTATTAGCAAGACTATTAAGTCTGGGAGTCTAAAGTGATGCTCATTTTCTGGATGTTTCTGGCTGAAATGCCAATATGAGGATTTGTGTGGGGAAAAATCCCCCATCATTTCCATGGATCTTTTTCCACACAGTTCTGTGAATTTTAGTAAAGAGCAGGAAAAAAACAATCAAAATCGAACCCAAAAAACATTACAAAGCAACAGCGTGGCCCAAAATACATTCTGAATTTAACTGCAGAGCTATAATCCTGGACCCTTGGATGATGCTGACCAACCTGCAGGCTCACACAGCAGTAGGCATTGAATATTTACTCCGTTGTAATACCAAAAAGGGAAGAGTCTGAACAAGGCACTGGGGAAATGCAGCAGCCTGGAATGAATCAGCTTTCAACCAGGCCAAGGATCTCACCATATTTGTGGCTAAAATGCGCAACAGAAGTAGATTTTATTTGGAAGATAGAAGACAAAGTGCTACAATCTGCTTTTTTCCTAAATAGATGTAGACTGGATGCTATAGCTGGTCCAACCAGAGTGTGAAAACCTACCCAGGGACATAGAGTTACAGCCTGCAACAAGGAGAGGGATACTGAGACAGGATGAAGCCTGAGGCTATTGAAAGTTATTTAAAATGAACCTAGGTTGAAGTGTACTGCATCCACCTAGTTCCCAGGCCTAAGGCCCCTCGGTTTGCCAGGGCTGCAACACAGCTCATGGACTCGTTGAGAAAGGGGAAGCTGTTCTGGAGGTCAGGACTCATTAGCTGTGAGCTGGACTCTTGTGACTGCTTCTGTTTACCCTCGCCTTGCTTCAAAACTCCTAATAATACTGGTCACAGATGGCAATGCTTAGGGATCTGAAGCAGAGTCCAGTGGAACTGGAATGGTGGTGACACAAGAAAAAAACATGGAAAAAAAGGAAAAAAAAAATGCCCCAAAGGGAATTCTGGCTGTGGTTAAACCTCTAGGACATTTTTGCCGTGGGCTGCAAGCCATCGTAGCTGTGGTCAGATCAGACCTTACTTTCTTGCGCTGGCTCTTTTAGTTCATAAATATTGGGGAAACTTGCCTGGTGGTTGGAATACTTGTTCTGATGGGATTTCATGGTTGTACTGAGACCTGGGTGTGAAACATGGTAAGGCCAATACTCTTCCAGATGGTGCTGTTGGGAAACTAATTGCAAGCACTGTCTCAAGCAAGAGTAGAAGGAACTGGCTCCTGGGGAAAGCTGAGTCTCTCTCCTCTTTTAACTTTTTTATTTCTCTGACTAGGGGGGAGCAAAGTGGGGTTGCAAGAAAGGACTCCAGAAAAGGACTTCCAGATCTTGGCACTGAAATGAAGTCACTAGAAAATCATTAGAAATCCAGACCACCAGTATTCCCTATATGTGGCTGCTCTACGTATTTGCAAGCTTTCCTCAGGTCTGGCTAAGTGGAAAGAATGAAGAAAATGAACCAGTTCAGGCAAAATCTGCTTACCTAGTTTGCCCCTGGAACAGGTATTGTGAAGTAAGAACTTACCACTGAATCTAATTTTTTGTTGTTTTGTTTTGTTTTGCTTTCTTTTTCAGGGTGTGCATCTATCGATTAATTACCAATTTTTTGCCAAGGTAAAGACATCTCAGAGTGAAAAAGAGAGTTTAATTTGAACATCCATTTTCTTCTTTCTGCCCATTCCCCATTCTTTCCAGTGAAGAATATTTTTCATTTCAGACTTTCAAATCTCATTTTTTTCAGTAACATTATTAAATGACTTTTGTTTTTAATATTACTTAAGTGCTTTTCAATGCCTTTTCCTCCCTATTTTGACAAAACATCTTCCTTTCAGTTATTGCTAAAATCAAGTAAACTCTTCTGACTTCCAATTCATTTTCTTGGAAAAAAAATCTATCTTTCCAATCCTCCCCATACTTTATTCCGTATTTTTCTTTCAAAACACCTCTAAATATTTCCACACTTTCAGAATGGGTGCTCCAATAACTCTCAGGAACTCATCTAGCTCATATGCATCTTGCTCATATGCAGTAATTCCCCAAGTTCACCCACACTCTGAGGGCAGATCATTGAGATCAGTGAGTCTAAAAGAAATTTGGTCTGCCCTGTCCTCACCTGAGCATTGACATTGGCTGCTGCATTTCTAATCACTGTCTTTTCCAGTCCCTCATCAAAAACCCTTTACCAACCCTCAAAATGTATTTTTCCCAGGCTGTAGGGCAACACTTCGGCAGTCGGTACAATCGGCGCAAGGCCAAACACTGCTATTTTGGGCACGAAGCGGAGAGCACGTAGGCATTAAAACAAGTCGGTGTGGCTAGCATTAACTCACCATAGTGTTTACAATTCAAGCAAACCTGTCCAAACAGCTAGTCAGGCAGGGATGAGCCTGCACAGCTTTGTCTAGAGGTCTTGTCTCATTTCTGATCTGGACCTGGGGGAAGCTGGAAAGCGGAGACAGAGATGCACTGTGATACATGAGGATGGGGTGGTTGCGTCATGGGTTGCATTTGCTCTGGGTAAAGCTTGGTGAGTCCTGCTGCTATTTGTATAAAACTCCAGTTTTGCATGAGACTTCTCCTGCAAATCTCAGTCTACGGTGGGGATGGGGCCTTTCCAAGATGCCCCTTTCCAGCTCTCCGAGTGGTTTTCATTTACTCCTGAGATAGTTAACACACATTCCTTAGCAATGTAAAAACAAATGGCCTACTTTGGGTGGATTTAAAATAAAAGCCAGGCTTAATTAGACCTTTTGAAAGATTTAGAGTTAATACATGCTCATTAAACACTAACCACCAATCATTTACTGTCTGCTCGCTAGCAGTAAGGAGTTGTGTGAGCGGCTCTGGCAGCTAGTGCTGGAGGGGATGCCCATGTAGGACGTGGGATGCATCAGTGGGACCATCTTGGCACTTCAAGGAAAGAGAGGACCATGTGCACAGTACCTAGCCCAGGAGATCAGCAGGGGCAATTTGACCTCTCCATGGGTTGGAGAAAGATCTCCAGCTTGGGAATGCCAGGAGGGTAAGCCCGCATATTCATTGGGTTTGCTATGGGGCATGAGTGGGAAGCTGCTTCTACTCCACGGTGCTTCCCAGCTGCTTGTGGATAGCCCTCTGAAGGGACTGGCCTTGGCTGGTCACTAAGAGGCCAATGCCACATGCCACTAGATCTTCTACTCTGCAGATCGTGTGGATTTATAACCATCAGGGCAGACCATTGCTGCCCATATAGCTGTCCTCAAGCCAGACGCACTGGGAGAATTCCTGCTCCCGCTTTGGAGATTCAGGAAGCTGGGGATTAGGTGACTTTGTGAAGGCCACACAGCGAGGTGGTGGTGGAACAGGCAGTGCGTGCTGAGCTCACAGACCACACTGTGTCTTCAAGGCAGCCATTCAGCTGCCCCCGTGGCCTGTATACATGTTCAAATGGAAGACAAATTGCAGCATTTTTGCCTTTATTTGCACTAGTAACATCTGTCCAGACTTCTAAGACTGCACAGTGACTGATGAGTGGTTCAGTAAAGATCTGCAGCAGACAAAATAGACATACAACACACAGGGAGTTATATGTTTAGTTTCCCTTAAAAAAAAAATCTCACTGTCAGACTTGCAATAAATATATAATTTTATGGCCTATTTCTTGATCATAATTTGCTACATAATATCATGCTAAGAACTGCCTGGCTATCTCACCAATGGAAATATGCTGCTGGCAAGCGATAAATCTCTCCAGATCTGCTCAAGGAGTCATAACTGTAACAATATAAGCAAATAGATCATCAGCATATTCATTTCTGCATTTTTTCCCTCCCTTTCTTTCTTCTTCTACTCCTTCCCCCTCGTTTTCCCTTCACTTTCTTCCCTCTCTCCTTCATCCCAATCCCTCCCGCCTTGCTTGCTCCTCCATTAGTGCTCAGAAGATTTCACAGCTTTCTCCCAACCCTGGAAAGAATGTAAGTCGATGCTGCTGATTGCCTTTGAAAACATTTGGAACAAATTATCTCTACTTTTGGAATCTGAATAAAGGAATGTGAGTCTCACTGGAGAAATATGAAATACAGGGTGGGATTCACCGAATGTCTGTAGCTTTCCTTTTTTTTTTTCTTTCTTTCTTTCTTTCTTTCTCTCTCTCTCTCTCTTTCTCTCTCTCTCTCTCTCTTTCTCTCTCTCTCTCTCTCTTTCTCTCTCTCTCTCTCTCTTTCTCTCTCTCTCTCTCTCTTTCTCTCTCTCTCTCTCTCTTTCTCTCTCTCTCTCTCTCTTTCTCTCTCTCTCTCTCTCTTTCTCTCTCTCTCTCTCTCTTTCTCTCTCTCTCTCTCTCTTTCTCTCTCTCTCTCTCTCTTTCTCTCTCTCTCTCTCTCTTTCTCTCTCTCTCTCTCTTTCTCTCTCTCTCTCTCTTTCTTTCTTTCTTTCTTTCTTTCCTTCTTTCTTTCTTTCTTTCTGTTGCTTTGGCTTGGAAAATATGTCATACAGGAAAAATGAAGAGTTCAGTGAAGTGCCATCTTCTTCAGCTCTTTTAAAAGTGAAAATGATGATTGGCTTGAGTTAAGAGTTGCGTGAACCTTGCGAGCCCAATGGGCTCAATGAAGAAATGAAGTAGACTTTGGAGTCACTCTGTGTTCAAGTCCTGTGAGGCAACAGTCAGATCACGGAGATCTCCTTGTCCTGCCTTGCTCTGCCCTTGGATAACTGGGCTGCCTCAGTTTCCCTGCGGACAAGATGCAGCCACACTGTGGTGCTATGGAGTTACCACCAGGACACCAACAGACATCTCCAGGGGAAAACTAATGTGCAAATTACAGATACACTGCACATTTCCAGCCTCAGACTTTCCTACATATCTAGCAGCATCTACATGGAAGATTTTACTTTGTCTCCTTGCAGAAAATAATGCCAAGTACAAAACTTGGTTCCAAATCACGATGTAAGCAGATGGCTCAAGCTTGGTAGTAGGAATTAGAAACCAGATCTGCTTTATTTTATTTTATTTTATTTTTTATTATTTTTATTTTATATTCAGATTCATGTCTGTCATAAATGCAGAAGACTCATGATAACTGGAAGATGGTCAACTCTGCACTCAACGTGGCCTCAAACTGGCAAGCAGGTCAAAAGCAGAATGGTTGGAATTGTGCATTAGCTAACATTTTCAGGCTGTTAGCACAGCACATAGATCTGCAGGCACTGGAGAAGGCAAACACCAGCCTTTACCCAATAAATAACTAGTTGGTCCACAGACACTCTACTTGCTGGAGTTTAGGAATGAAACTTGCTTGGGAGACAGTGAGGATGAAACTTGCCCTGTTGAGGACAGATGTCACATCCCATGTCAGGGGCCCCCTGATGTCCCCATAGCCTACATGGGCATCTGGACTCCATCCAGGCCACGTTGGGTCAGCTTTTCTAGGAGAAATTCATAAACAGGGGATGATGGCTCTCAGGAATTTTCATAGATAACATCATGAGTTTCTGTTTAGCTTGCAAAAATGAAAAGTATTCCTCACCAAGACGTTGCCTCCTTTCTCCTCAGCTTTTCTGAAGACTCTACAGAGGAGCAGAGGCTGATCAATTATATAAAAAAACTACTGTGTCCACTGACTACACTCTGCTAAGCAGAACTGAATATTAAGTGCTCTGGGGAGCAGAACAACTTTTTTTTTTAAAAAAAAGCAGATGAAGACGGATTTCTAGGCTTAGGATTTTTTTGTTTTGTTTCCTTGACTCATAAAGCCTTGGTGAATCCTGCCCTTAAGTATCAGAGACGGTGGGAGATGCCAAAGCCCTGGCAGGTTTGAATCTGTTCACATAAACCTTGTGTGAATGGGTGGGTGTGAATTTGATTTTTTCTGATGATTATATTGGAATGATTTAGTCATATTGTCTTGACCTACTTTCCCCGGTTGCAAACCCGATCCAAGCTGGTTATTGTTTATACATACGGATCATGAAGGCTCGTTTATACAGAGGTATATTATCAGCAAGGAATTTAAAAAATAAGCTGGGGAAAAATTGCAGAAAAGACTTTTGGGGCAAAACCACAGTGTACTGAAGGACCCACTTTTCTCTCTGAAATCTGACAAAATTCACAATGTAAAGAGCAGGGCTGAGAGACTGGACTCCTACAGGCTGGGATCTCAGAATTTTGAAAGATTGCATCCAAGGTAAGCAAATTCATGGTGGACTGAAGAAAAGAGGAGAGTCCAGAGGACTGACTGAAAGGAATATGGAGAAGGTGCAGTGTAGAAAATCACATGTGAGGATGCAGGAGCACCTCTAAACGCAGCCTGGGTTGCTCAGGATTTGGAGACAAGCAGGAAATATGAGGTCAGGAGATGACGGAAGGTCACTCACAGGGAGCATGGAGACCATGGCAGTTATCCATTGGATCACAGGGAATAAAATAATGGCAGCTGGATGGCAGGGGGTATATTTTGGAGACCCTCTCCTGTTGTCAATGACAGGCAGTTAGGGTGCGTCAACACTACCACAATTGTGGTACCAGAGATGATTGAATTTGTGCTTCCTGGAGAGAGAATATGCCCTACAGAGCTCTGCGGAGATAGGAATCAGGAAGATCTGACGAGATGGGAAGGCAGCAGATGAGGCAGGGAGTCATTAACGGAAAGTTAATGCTGTGAGTGGGCGGTAGTCTAAGAAAATACATTAGAAGCTGAAATGTAAACTCAAAGGGCAAATCTAGCCCTTTAAGGCTGAGATTTTCAAAGCAGTTAAGTGCCACAAGTTTTTCCATAGGAAGCCTGACACTGAGAAGCCTTTTATGCCTCTGGTGATCCTCATATCTGAGAGTGGGGCTCTGAACAACTGCTCTTCTTCTAGCATTTGCAGGTGCCATGAAGCACCCTCATTGCTAACAAACCCTCAGACCAACATCTTGTCTCAAACAGGGCAATTAGAAATGATCTTTAAGACAAGTTCCCACTTGTCTCTGGGTTAGTTCAGTTTTGAACCAAAGGATGGGGGAAAAAAAAAAAATCAGAAAAAAACAGGTGAAAATATGTCTTCATTTGTGGATCTGCTGGACTTTAGGAAATCCTAGTAAGCATGCCGCTCCACTCAGCTTAAAAGCTTATAGCAATGAAATATTACCAATAAAACACCATCAATAGATTTTCACATGCAGTAATTGGAATGCAAAAGGTATTTACTCTCCAAGCAGAATATACATCATGAGTGGAGCTTGGGAAACTCTGAGAATAATAGCATGTATATTCCTTTGCATTTTCTGCATTTTGGGTCTGTCCAAGACAAAGGAAACATGTGTAGAGAAGGCATCGGTGCTGCGGCTGATTTTAATGATCAAACTGCTGTTCTCTAAATATGTATATAGTCTAAGATATGCATTATTTTGATAGGAAGACAGTTGTCTAGACATTGATTTTCCTGCAAGGAATGTAATTCACTGATGCACAGTTGCTATAATTTAACAGGCCTTATTTTTTTTTCTCATACTAGGCTTTTTTTTTTCTTTCTTTTTTTTGGCATTCAAAGGGTATGGTTTGCTAATAAGCTTTGCATTTGCGTTGCAGAAAAGGGAAATCTTTGCCTAGAAATCTTCATCCCCGTTGAATGCTACCTTTCAGCTAATGAGATTGCTGTCACCTAAATTTTCATTGTTTTAAGAGCAAGTGGCTGCCAACAGTTTCCTTTCAAGCTTGAATGATGAAAGGAAAACACCACGCTGCCTCATCTGGCCAGCTTGCTGAGAGCTAATGAGCCTGAGGCTGCACCCATCTTTGCCATACCAGTGTGACCTTATGTCTGTTAATGCACAGGGAAGGAGTGAAAAATGTACTGCTAGTTCCCTCCAACAGTTCCCTGGGGACATGCTGAATGTGCCAAACAATTTAGTAAATATATATCAAGTTACTGTGGTGAAACATACTCCAATGTATTGCAACCCTGGGTATCTCAATCTAAAGATCATATTTTATTTTTGTTTATCTTCCTCCTCTGGATTTGACATTTGAAAATTCCTCTTTATAAGAGATATCTTTCTGGCTAATTTTTAAATACTTCACAAGAATTTTCACTAGATGTCTATTATTTTTCTAAGAGACTCTCTGACATTCTTTACTGTCTTTTTTTTTTTTTTTGTCTTTTCCAGACAGGTAAATAGAAGTTGATGTGAAATTCATCAGTAGATGCTTAACTGATAGTAACCTAAAGTACTAAGTAACATGGAACAGGCACCTCAAAAAGATTTTCTGTGCATAGTGAATGATAAATATATATATATATATAGGGTTCCCTTGGTGAAAACCGTTCTCCCTTTGTGTTTGCATTCCATAAATATTGCTGAAAATTGTTTTTACTGGGCTTTAAGATCAAATTTTCATTTGCAAACTTTATGCTCAAATATGCAGTTTGAAATTCCTTCTGTATGGCAGATAATTATTGAGGCCTCCCAACAGGGAGCAGAAATGCCAGCAAACTGTATATATAAATAGCACTGTGAAACCGGAATATTCACATCGGATGATTTTTTTGAAGATTACAGAAGTCCAAGAACTCCTTGATGGGAAAAATAATGTCAAATAATATTAAGTAAATTCAAAGTTAAAGCTCAACTAGTATCTAACTTTCCAATGAAAGACCAAAAAAAACTAAAAATCTAAAAGTATCAAGTAAGTTCCTATTAATTGCTTACTTTCACAACTCTAAGGTTTGCCTTTTCCTGGAATAAGGTACAGGATTTTGAGCTAACCAGTGGTCTTTGTGACTTATATATTAGCTCTGCTTTTTACCTGATGCTGCCTTCTTAAATCTTGGTATTTTTTGGAAACACACACAATATATCCTTTTTACATCTCTTTTCACATAAGTGTGAGACATAGTGTGAAAGAGGCTAAAAATTGTGGGGTTTTTTAACCTCTGCTTTTAATATTCAGTAATTCTGAATATCTTGGGGCAAACTAGCCAAAAAGACAACAAATAAATGGGACCAAGAGAACCAGACTAGATCTTTTCCTGTTCAAGACAGTTCTGCAGCTCATAGTACCATAAATTCAAGCTATGATAAAGGCAGAGCTCCTGTTTCACACTGTTTCAGATTGTTTCACCCAAATAAGAATGCTTCACCAGATATCCACCAGGCTGGCCAAAGAAACAGAACAAAATTCTCAGTTGGCAAGTCCATCAAAACTTTTCCAAACCATATCTCTGTGTTGTAGGAAGGTCTTTAACAACAGCTGCAGTGCTTAGCCCCAGGAAATAAATAACCTAGACTTTTCTCCTAAGATAATGTTGGGCAAAAAGTTTCAAGATGGGCTCTGATCACGTCTAGCAGCCTTAGAGCATGTGGGGAAGGAAGGTTTGAAGATGACTCTTATTCTAGAAGGACTGGACAGCAAAGCAGCAGCAGTGCCCTGTGTGTCAGGGCGAGTTGTCAGCCTAGGAAGTTGACAGGTCTTTACTCAAAGAAAGGCAATTCAAAGCAAGGATGATGAGGAGGAATTGCCCTCTGCATTTCAGAGGCAGCAGGGACAAGGAAACACGGGCTTGTTGGCACTGGCGCTGCTCTCCCCTTGCATTAAGCCTGTCTGAGTTATTACTGCATTACAGCCGCTCAGTCCCTTTTGCTTTCTGTGGCATCAGCATTTCCCTGCAACAGCTCTTGCAGTGCAACCCCGTGAATGGTGTTTATAAGCCCCGAGCCTCCATAATGGGAGCAATGTTTCCTTCCCTTTATTCCCTGCCTTCATTGTGAACAAATATTAGGCCTGAAACATGGAAATTAGTGCTTGATTTCCTTTATATGCCTCCTTCTACACCTTCCTGAACTGATACAGTAAATCCTCTGTGCTAATTGTTCTCCTGTAATGCTCACAGAAGAGCATATGCTGACACACTGCTAAATGCAGAGATGCAACATGGCCCGTATCCAAGAACTACAATCAAACCAGGACAAGATTAAGTACGTTCAAGGCAAACACACCCACAATCTAATCAAGACAAAAGATGAAACCCTGACTCTGTTTGAGTCAATGGGAGTTTTGCCACTGACTTCAATGAGGTTAGGATTTTGCTCAAGATAAACAAGTATGAGACAAGACAAAATAAAATAGTTTAGAAGCGGGAAGGTTTTTGTGGATGAGTCATAGGAGAGCAAGAGGAGGGATATTTACTTCCTTGGGGGAATGAAGATGGGGCAAAAATGAAATATGAAAATTGATTTGACTGAGGAAAAGGGTGAGAATGCAACCAAGGGAAGGTGAGGAGGATCCTCTGCTTAATGGAGGCAAAAGTCCTCACCTGTTCAGACCAATAGAGAAGACTTCCAGACTCAATGTCCTGGTAGGACCTGATCTTTTCTGCCAAGGGATAGTCACCACAACCAAACAGGCAGCACCACAGGAATCTTCACCACAGCCAAAGGGTTCATCTTCCCATTCCTGATTTTCCCTTAAGTCAGTGACTGCATTTTTCTCTCATTGTGATTGTTTAAAGTTTGGGTGTTTAGATTGAAGTTTTGGGGCTTTTGTCTACCTGCATAGCAAGAGTCTCAAAACAAAACCAGCTTCTCAAATGAGAGAAATAACAAGCTGACTGCGAGTCAGGAATGTGGCCTTGTGGCCAAGAAAGCCAATGGTATGTTGGGTTGGATTAGGAAGACCACTGCTAACAAAGCAAGGGAGACAATCCTTCCCCTCCTCTCATCACCAGTGGGGCTACATCTGGGGTGCTGGGTCCAGTGCTGGGGTCCCTGCACAGAAGAGATATAGAGTTACTGGAGCAAGTCCAACAAAGGACCTTGGAGATGATTAAAGGTTTGGAGCATCTGCCATATTAGAGGAAGCTGAGAAATATGGGACTGTTGGTCCTCAGAGAGGCTCAGGAGGGACCTTTACAATGTGTATAAAGATGTGATTGGTGTGAGAAACAGACAGAGACATACTGTTCTTGTGGTCCTCAACATTTTCCAGGTAGGTTATGGAGTTGCCATCCTTGGACATATTCAAAACCTAACTGGACATGGTCCTAGGCAGCCTGCTCTTACTGATCCTCCTTTAGCAGGAAGCTGAAAGAGGTGATCTCAGTAGATGTCTTCCAAGCTCAGTTGTTCTGATTCTGTGTATTCACTACAGGAGAGCCAAAGGATTTTATCCAAAGCAGCCTCAAGCTGTCATTATAAATCCATGATATGTCTGCATACTTATCTCGTGTGTTTGAGCATCCTCCATTCCCCCAAAGGAGACTTTTCAGGAGTATCATCCAGGTGAGGAACGTCAGTCTCTTCCTAGCTCATCCTCTTGGAATTCCTGAGCACCAGTGTTATCCGACAAGGACCACACTGCCCCTTGACACATGGTTCGGGAAACAGCTTTCCTGAAATGTCTATGAAATACTAACAGAAGGGGGGATGGAGCTTCCTGTTGCTGTGGTACCCTTGGTCCTGATGACTGATGGTCCTGATGAAGTTTGGATAAATAAGGAATTCCTTCCCCTAATCCTCTCACTTCCTACTGACTGACTTTATATCCACAAGCTACTCAAGGACACTGCTTTCCTCAGATTCACAGCGCATGTTAACAAAAGCACCTCTGACCAGACTGAGCCTGATTTAGTACAATTCCACCTCGGTGGCGGTCAATAGAGGTCAAAAGGCAGAACCGAGGCAGCAAGCTGGTACCATATTACTATAAAGACAGCAGACTGCACAACAAACCAATTGCCACGGAAGAGACTTTCCCCATCCTTTCAAAGTTTATCTCATTTTAATATGCCTCTTTATGGACACGAAGGCTGCTTTACAGTGATGTGGAGGACAGGCTGTGGTGAGAACTTGCTTTTTGACACGTTAGCCCGGAATGTTCCTTAAGGATTCTTGTTTTCACTCTACTGCCTGCAAATCCCATTCCAAACTTTTCTTGCTATAATTCTAAGTTCTCTATCTCTTCGTTTGTTGTTGGAACCACAACGTGGATGTGAAATTGAGACTCATCCTGGGCCTGGAGGTCTGCCAAAGTCTCCAGATCTGTTACAACCGGTGTTTCGATCAAGTTATTTATTCACCTAATCAAAAAGTAAATAATATATACAACTTCAGGACTTCAAAGACTCTGTCTCCCATGGCAGGATACAAATGAAACCACAGTTTTCATAATGCTGCTGATAGCTGACAGTAGCTACTTAGTAAAATAAGCTTTGACTGAGTCACACACAACGTGTTTCCTGTAAGCAAGACCCATTAAAAAAAAACACGCTAAATGACATGAACGAAGCAATATTCAGAGTTCAAATAACTAGAGTAGATGTCGTTGTTATGGTTATAAGCAATAAATAAGGATTTAACTCTGGAAAGGGATATGTCTGCTGGGATGAAAACATTAGTGGTGCTTGGGGCTCCATGGTCTCTGAGAAAAAAGCAAAGGAAGCTGAATAAAAGGTCTACCAACATCCTAAGGAAACCCTGTTTCACACTCATTTATAAGACTACCTGGAATGCTTCCTTAAAAGATTGAATCATTCCGATCAAATTAACTTAACATAGCTGGTGTTTCTAAATCCATCTGAAAGGTTTACATTAAATAATTACTAATTTAGGTTGAGATGAAATTTAAGTGAGGATTAGACACCGTTTCAGTGAGCTTAACTATGCTGTGTAGAAGTATGTAAAAGATTTTCATCAATGATCCAAACTAAGTAAAGAGATTTCTGGATTTCTCTTGAAAATGAAGCTTGATATTAGTTAGTCAAGAAATGTTTTAGAAAACTTTTAAGGGGGGAAATCTATACCATGGGTGCTACTGTGCAAAGTCCTCCCTTAAAAGGAAAAACCCAATGTCTAAAGGCAAGGACAGTTATTACTTGTATCCTATTTCAGTCCTGCCTCTGATTATGTGGACATCACAGCAACTACGTTGTTCATTTGGGATGATCCCTATTTGACTAGCTCTGAACTAGCTCTGGGATGTGCTCTCCTGTGGAGATGAGCAGTTGTGATTTTGTTATGACAGAGATATGACAAACAAGAGGATGATCCAAGGACTGAGCTAGGGATGAGTGACAGGGCAGAGCAGGCTAGATGTCTGGATCCTCAACGACAGCATCAGTCTCTATGTTCAGACATTGAAAAAGCATAATTTACCAAAATAGAGGAATACAAAATGAAAATATCTGAGTTACCAAGCAGTCAAAATTTCTCTGCTTAAACCCAAGTGTTTCTCTATGATAAAGCAGTGTCTGGCCTTGGTATCAATTCTACCTCTTCCTAAGCCCACTAAAGCACAGTGAGATGCAAGAGAGGCAGGCACTAGGACCACGGTGTGAGAGTGTCATGATGATCCCCTTCTAACCCACCAGATCAGACCCAGAGGCAGGTGGATGCAGCTGCAAGCAAATCAGCCCATTTTATGATGTCAGGTTCATGCATTCACTTAGCACATCCCAGATGTGACACAAAACAAGAGCAAATGTGTCTCACATGATGTGACCATATTATGCTACCTGCTTAATATGTGCTAACTTGGCTACTTACAGTTGTGTGAACAGGCATGTGACAATTTTCTAACAACTTGTGTACTTGAAAAATAAATTTTTTAAAAGCAAAATGGAACAGAAAGTCTGGCATATCAAATGATCATGTGGAGTCCCACTCTGCTTACTGATGCATGGACATTTGCCTTCAGGAGACCACTTAAACACATAGCAGCTGCTAACCTAACCACTGCCCAAAGATGGGCCCGCTTACCAGTCCCTGTTACCTTGTATAATCATTCACACCTGTGCGAGGTCACTGTAAAAATACTGCACATCAGAGATGCCCTGTTCAACACCCACTGTGTACAGATGTAGATGGCCAGCCACCGTGAAATGCAATTGAGAACAGAGCCAACATGCTATNGATGGCCAGCCACCGTGAAATGCAATTGAGAACAGAGCCAACATGCTATGCTAATTAAATATCCAACCAGAAAAAACTAGGGGAAAAGCAGATAAAAAGGAAGGCTCGGTTTCTCTTTCGTTAGCTAATGCATACACATGGATTCAGGGGACTTTCGTGTTGATGAAGTTTATTTCCTTTAACCAGAAATGAACACAGCAGCAGCAGCAACAACAACAACA
>VWPW01014723.1:0-33594 GCA_013389825.1 Crypturellus undulatus
TTTTTTTTTCTTTTTCTTGTACAGGGAACATCTGATGAAAGTCACTGAGGTACTTGAATGCTTCTAAAGCTTTTGCAACCATTTCTTTACTTTGCCTGGTTAAGAAAAAGGCAGAAATAACAAGCCAATATCTCCTTTTTCTTCTTCAAGTTAGTGAAAAAATGTGTTTCATAATAAACCTGATATATATGAATAAACTACAGTATTGCCTTCCGTGCTTCTGCGGAAACGGCACTTAAAACGCACAAAACCAGCCCTGCCTCCCTGCTCTGGCGGCCTCTCTGCCTTCTGCATGCGAAAGATTTCTGGGGGCCAGTACTAAACAAATACCTTTTTACTCTGTTCCATAAAAGGTACCGGGTAGCTCCCAACCAGCATATTCAGGTGTCTCTCTGGCTACTAACATCAACAGTAACAAGTCAAATTCATCATGTGAGAAAGACAGAAGTCCAAGTTGCAGCATTTAAACAAGTGTGAAAGAAACTGATAATTGCTGCCTGCTTTCCCTACCCTTGTGAGGCCGCAGGACACCAGTTAGGATGAACAAGCCATTACAAGAGCTATTCAGTGTCCGAATAAAAAGACCGAATTGGGTAAAGAAATCCCAACTGATCGCTGCTTGCTTTTGGCACATGCTGCTTCTGACAAGCCCTGGGATCCGAATGGAAGTGCCAGGATGGTTTATATCGTTTTATCAACACGAACCGCTGCGAAGCAACATGTCAGCTGCTCCTCACTCCTCGGCAATCAGCTTCTACACATATTACACGTATTGCAGATTTTTTTTATTGTATGTCTATGTCATGAAAGCACGAGCAAATGCAACACTTAGGGTGCACTCTGTACTGAAAGTGAATAACAAAACCGTTATTTCTTATTTTCCTAATTCATATCTCCCTAGACAAACAGAAATCTGCTCAAGGCAAAAAAAAAAAAAAAAAAACAGGAGAAAAGGAAGCCGAAAGCAGAAGCTCATTGTCGGCTGTGACACAAGTAAGAGGAGGGGAGCAAGGCAATGCCGTGCACAAGGCAGTTCACCTGCACAAGGAGGACACGGTCGGNAAATCAGGCGAAAAGGAAGCCAAAAGCAGAAGAGCATTGTCGGCTGTGACACAAGAGGAGGGGAGCAAGGCAATGCCGTGCACAAGGCAGTTCACCTGCACAAGGAGGACACGGTCGGTGCGTTTCCTTGCGAGCGACTCTGGGCTGAGGCTGCGTGCCCAGGAGCTGGTTTCCGAGGCACGGCCGGAACCGGACCGCGGGAAGGCAACAATGCAGCAGGCCCAGAGATTAGCCCTGGCCTTAATAAGCTGTTGTTGCCTTTCATAACAACTGCAGCCTAGGACGAGTCACACCGAGCTCAAAGACAATCTTACCAATAGCCTGGAGCAAGGATTATAGAAACAAGAATCCAAAGGGCGGGCGGACAGGCGGGGGGTGCAAAAAATCCCAAGAAACAGGGGCTAATGTAAAATCGTTTACATATTAACCTTCCTCCCTTCTGACAGTGGTCAAGTTCTGATTCAAAATACAAATTATCTCCAATTACTTCAAAACAGGCAGTCACAGAGCTGTCACTTAACCCTCACCATCTGCTTGGCTCCGTGGCAAGCTGTGCAGCCCGCCGGGTGACCCGGCCTGGCCGCAGGGCCAGCGCCCGGCCCCCGGGCCCCGCGGTGGCTCCCTCTGACAACGGCAACCTGCCGCCGCGCGGGGCACGCGCTCCCGGCCACGGCCACGGGAAGGGACACGATCCGCAGCGCAGCCGGCCCTGCGGTTCGCTGTGCGTCTCCTGTCCAGAATCCGCCCAGATGCACATTTAAAAACGTACGCGATGTGAAATGGCAAAGGGAAAGTACATCCAGGAAGGAAAGGATGAAGGTAAGAGAGAGACATCAGAAAATAATATGGGGAAAAAAAAATAAGGAGAAGGCAAAAAGCCCAAGTCAGTGCTGGCAAACACAACCTAGGGGTTCCACAACAGGATCTCGGTGCAAGATAAGGCAGCGCTGGCCACCGCCTTCAGCCGCGCAGGCTGCAGCGGCGCTTCCCTCGCACTGCTCCTTTCCAGCTGCGTATTCCAGCTTCTCCCCAGCTCCAGGGCAAGGGAATGGCTCACGCTCACCCTGCAGAGAGGATGGNAAGGATGAACGTAAGAGAGAGACATCACAAAATAATATGGGGAAAAAAAAATAAGAAGGCAAAAAGCCCAAGTCAGTGCTGGCAAACACAACCTAGGGGTTCCACAACAGGATCTCGGTGCAAGATAAGGCAGCGCTGGCCACCGCCTTCAGCCGCGCAGCCTGCAGCGGCGCTTCCCTCACACTGCTCCTTTCCAGCTGCGTATTCCAGCTTCTCCCCAGCTCCAGGGCAAGGGAATGGCTCACGCTCACCCTGCAGAGAGGATGGACCCCCCTCGGCAGCAAGAGGCGAGCAGGGTGCCGGGGAACCAAGGCTTGTAAGCTCGGCCCGAAGGTGCAGAGGTGTCGAGAGTGAAAAAAAAATCTGTTAGAGGAAAGAGATTCCAGAGGGGCTGCAGGGCACAGTAATAGGGTGCAAATTTTTGAATACCTCGTGGTTTATGGGCAGTTTCTAATGCTTCTGCCGAGAAACATTACAGCATTTCCATTGGCTCTGATCTTTATTTTCGGTTTTATTACCCACTGCATAACAGGTTTCTTCAAGAGAGAAAGAAAGAAAGCAGATCCCTCCGTAAACAGAAGCAACTCCAGCCCGGAACGTTTCACGTGGCGGCAGCTCCCTGCACAGGGAGCAACGAGGCAGCCCCCGCGGCGGCACCGCCGGGCAGCGCACGGGGCCCCTGCCCCGGCAAGGGGCAGTTAACCCACAGGGGCACCCCGCAGCGCCCAGCATCGGGCAACAGGGCTGCAACGTCCCATTGCCACAGCAGACGGGATTAACAAGTCGATTAACATCCAGAGTTACAGTACTGTTAATTGCAAGTAATCAGCACAAAGCGCGCGCTGTTTTGCTCTGTGGGAAGAAGGAAAGGCTGCTGCAAAAGGTGCCGAATCAAACAGTCTCCAACAAGCAGCCTTTTCCTCGGCAGGATCTGGATTCCTTCGCCGCCTTCTCACAAACGCAAACAGAATATTGAACTCAATTTGCAGTTCAGAGGGGGCAACAAACCTTCCTGTGTTCTCTGCACTGGAAGAGCCTGACAACAGCTGCAGCCACACTGAAATGTTTAATTTTACTTAAAACATTCTCTCAGGCCTATGTATTATTTGAAGTATAATGTACAGAATTATCTAATGAATTCTCAAATCAAATACTCTCATTTTGCTGCAGGCCATTTCCCGAGAACAAACTAAAGGCACACAGGCTTCTTTCTGTGCCTGAATGTTGAATTTAAACAGATGTCCAGTGGACATCAGCTTCTTTCAGATTACCTCTCCCATTCATTCTTCTGTATCTCTGGCCAGTGCAAACCCCCTTAAATTAAAAACAAACAGAGGAGCAAGATAACAAGAAATATGGCAGGACCAGCGAGAACAAAAAGGCCGGCCGCGGAGGGCGGCTGCGCGCGGCGGCAGCGAGCGCTGCCTGGGAGCAGCATCTGGCTCTGATTAGGTAACAAGCTGGAGCATCTGCAAACTTGTCAGTCCTCAGCCCACAACAAAGTCCGGCAAGCTGATCTCTGTTTAAAACGGGAACTAGCTGTTACATTTTATAAGACAAACATTATCTGCTCCCAATGCAGGATGCCTTTTTATTAAAAGCTGCCTATAAGGGAAATTAAATGTGCTTGTTACACTTTACTTTTCATCTCAAGGAGAAAGCTATTCAGTTTAGAGTTCATCTGTCAGTAACCTCCTTTTTATTCGTTTTTCCTCTGTGAAATGGCTGCAAGAGCCTGGGTGATTTCACAGCCCGCAGCAAGTATCCAATGGGAACCTCACGCACTTCCATAAAATTTCCTTTTTTTTCCTAAATAAGCAAAACAAGATTTAAAAGAGAACTTTACGTAGTAGATTGTGAATAGTGAGAAAACCAAACTGCAACTGTAATTGCCTGGGACACAAAGCACCAGAAATCCACGCTGGCCAGAACCCACGGTTTGGAGAGCTCCCTTCACCTCAGCAGATGTTCAGGCTGGAGCCCAAACTAACTTGTGTGAGAGATGAGACGAGCCTGAGCGCTTTTAGTACGGTCCCGGTGACAGAAAAAAAAATCATTATTCACTTCACATTTACTCGCTTTGTTGAATTTCACAATATTTGAATTAAAATTCACTCATCTCTAAGTACTTATTTATTGTGCAGTAAGACAGTTTTCATATTTTTTTATTTTTTCTCCCTCTTTTTCTTAGTACGTTGATCTTCTGTGCTCTCCGTGTGATTGAATGACAGCTACAACTCTCAATGGCTTTTTCATAATGCAAATGTACTTATATTTCCCTTTTGAAAAATGGAAAGAGATCGCTATGAGCACTGTGCATACCAGTATTAGACCAAAGTCCGAGATAACTGAGGAAGAACTCAATTTTAAAGCCCGGAAAGGCAGACTGCTATTCAACCTTGCAGCTATTTTTAAGCATCTAAAAGGAACCACCTCCACAAAATATTTTCCTGTAAAACCAAGCATTAGTCCGAACAGTATTAGAGAGTTGGCTAGCGTATTTCTCTAATGCAGCTTTGGGAACCTGCAGCTTTTGGGACCGGCGTGCGAGCCCTGAGCGTGGCCAGCAGTGCGGGGGGTCCTGGCAGGAGACACAATCCGGCAGCGGCGGACACTGCCACCGCCACGGGCCCATCGCGTAATCCAAGCACAACGAGAAAAAACAATTTTGTCCAAATCTGAGATTTTTAAACTCTGAAATAGGCGCTTCAGGAGGAAAACAGGTAGTTTGCTATACAGATTTTTTTAAAGCCTTGTTAAGAAACCTGCCCTATTTATGAGTTGCGAAATACAAACCACGTTATCAACAATCTTAAGGAAATGGATTGATGTTAAGTGATACTTCAGAATTCGCCCCGTAGCAAAGCTACTGCACCATTACAGGAAGATAAGCAGAAAATCCTCCTCGCAAATAAAGGAGACCTCTCTGATATTTTATACACCACGCAGATGATTTTGAAAGCCCCTCGCATAACATATGGATTGGAAAATTTCTGCTGTACAGCAGCATTCAGGGCTTCCTATAAAACAAGACATATTAAAAAATTATTAATTAGCTATTGTGAAATGTCGTTACATAAGCTATGACTTACAGTCTTATTAGTAATACAAGTGACACGGCGTCACCACGAGCACCGCCACGGCTGGGCCCCCGTGCTGCCCCGCACCGACGAGCGGCACCCTGCAAAACCCCCAGCCCGCGGCAACCTCTTACTCGCAAAATTGGGTGACGCAAAACTGACGGGGGCCTGGGGAGAACTGGAACAGACTGAAGGAAAAACACTGCGAAACCCACGCGAGGCGGGGAGAGCACGAAGGCCCCTTGGAGGCAGCTCCACATGTGCACGGTACCCGCGGCCACGCGGACGCTCCCGTTGCAGAGCGGCCTCTCCTCTCGCCCGGCCGCAGGAGCCTCTGGGGCTGCTCCCGGTTGCGCTCCCCTGTGCCGGGGCTCCGGGCAGCCTGTGCCTTCCACCCGGTCGTGCCCAGCGGTATCCCCGCCGCAGTCGCACACCTCCGTGCCCCCTCACAGGGACCTTTCTGATTACACAGGACACTGAGGAGCAGGTTGAGCTCCCCAATTCTGCTCTCCCCCTGGCTCCTGCTAGCACGGCTCCGCACGCAACCAAACCGCTGCTGGGTCCAGCTGCGGCTCTGGGTACCGCAGCGCACCCGGACCACCGGGCCTGCCGGGGCAGAGCCTGTGCGCCTCCACCAAGGGCTCTGCATTGTAAGAGCAACGTGGTTTGCCCATTATTAGGATTTATTATTATTTCTACTACAGCAGCACGCGGAGGGCCCTGCGCAGGTCCCTTTCTGCCGGGCACAGTACCGAAGGCACAGGAACGCGCCGACCTACAAACTTCAATTCCCTCCAAAGGGTTCCAGGCCCACACTCCCTTAGCATTTCCTCGCTCGAGCCATTCATCACTGTTACCATCCAAAGGGCACTTCCCAACCCTCACCACTTTTTCACTGTTATACAGATTTAGGATGTTCCCAGCACCTCTATTTGCAGTTCCAAGGACGACTCTAAAATCAACACAGCAACAGGCTGCAACGTCACCTGTGCTAAACTTCCAGCCAGGTTTTTAACAGTATTTTGGGTGCAAGGAAATCCAGAGATAATTAAAAACATCAAAATAGTATTAACCGGACTGCAGCAAAGAATATGCTATCAAGCAAAGATGACTATTTCTTGTATGCGATTCCCTCTTCCTTAACTGAAAACAAAGTGGGAAACAGCTGTTCTAAATGGGAGAAAAGCACTCAGAAATAAATGAGAAGCACTACGGATCCGTACGGACGCACAGTGTGAGTCAGAAACAAAGGAGAGGTGCAGGGACGGCGCGCATCGTCCCCGAAAGCAAGAGTGAAAATAGCTTCCCCTATCTCCAACAGCAGCAGGGATGGTTCACAACAGATTTTTTTCTATAATAAAATTCCCTTATGTTTCTTTACTTGGAAAACTCAGTTTATAGGTCAGTTAACAAGTATTAAAACCACAAGAGAACATGAAACGCACCACCTTTTCCTTTTGATCCCTTTCCCTTTTGGATGAAAGTTTTGAAGTTTTGAATATAAAACCCCTGAATTTTTGTTATGTTTTATGCCTCCACAAAGGCATTAAAAGCCGAGTTTGTGGGCTGCAGAAATATCCCCTAACTAGTGGGGAATTAAAGCAAGCTGTCCCGCCGCAGCACACCTGCGGGCCAGGTGCGCGGGGCCCGAGCGCCCCAAATGGAACACCTCATTTACAAAACAAATCTGTCCAGAAAATTACCTGCCCCTCTTGATGGCTGCAAATGGTTTTCATCAGCCTGCCCTGGACCGTACCGCGTTCTCTCTCCAAATTTACAGCATCGGCCACAAGAATCATTGTAGGAGAAAAAGGAATAGCCGCAATGTTTAAAAGCCATTAAATAAATAGAGGGTCCCCGTGGAGAGTGGCCAGTGCCTTGGGTGTCCATTCGTTAAGGTAGTTTCCTGCTGAGCATGCTGCATAACCCACCACCACGCACAGAATTGCCTTGGCTTAAAGGTTTTAAAGGCCCTGTTCTCTTGCAGGATGCTTCGGTTTTGAAATCTATCAAAGGAATCTCAAAACAAATTACATGGTAAATTATTATCTCTGTTCTGGCCTCCTCTCTACACCCCACTGTTCAGCATGAATGACGCTGGGAGCGCGGCTCGGGAAAGCCTGCAAGATAAGCAGATTACAGAATGTCAGGTGCCTCCGGCTACTCAGAATTTCACAGCCAAACTTCTCCGGCCAAATCAGTTCATCTCACTAATATGGGTCACAGGCTATTTCAATTAATGCACCTCTAATGACTAACATTTGTTCCTTAATGTGAAAGGAATAAATACGGAGATGCACAAAGCAACCGTATGCAGCACAGTCCCCTCCCCGCGCTTCTCATCACTATCACTGCATTTAGTTCCTCTAACCAACTCACAGGAATGGAGAAAATAGGCTTGGAAGGAATAGAGAATTTCTTTCAGACAGAAACCTTTTATGTAGCTTTCCTATCATTACCAACGCATTTCTGGCAGCTTTCAGTGTCCTCCAGATCCCAGTGTACTGAATAACAAGACCTGATATGAAAACAGAATGCAGAAAACAAATTAGCATTTTGAAAATAAAAAGCATGGCTTTTAATCCTATTAAGATCAGGGCTTCTTTTTTAAGTTCTCTGAAAGATATACTGATGTTTCCATTAACATAAATGCTGAAATCAGCATTTCCTTTGAAAGAAGTTGTTAATATTTGGAAATGGTAGGATTTCCAATCCTAGATTTGATTGTTATTCTATGCTACCCTGCAAGTGCCAAGGTCATGGGGAGATTCACCTGCACACTGAGCTAAATGAATGCACTCGGCCACAATACATGTATAATTTAACATTCTCCTCTCAAGTACCACCATGCATTCCTAAAAATATTTTATTACAATAACAAATTGGTTTCAAAATCATGCATTATGTATTTTGAAATTAGGTCTGCCAACGAAACCTGTATATACAAACATACAAGCAACCATGCAGGACAGCATGAACACAAATATTACAGGTTCTAGAGGAGCTGAAAGGAACAATTAACTCTTCCTGTAACTCCAAAAATTCCTTTTTTTATTACTTTCATCTGCGTAGGTAAAAAGAACAAAACAGTCGCCGTGAAACGCGTTTGGAAGGCGAGCAGCGTGTCCTGCTCTAACGTCTCTATAAGAGCAGGGCACCGGCAGCTGCGGCGCAGCACGCTCCGGCGCGGGGGAGCCCGTTCTCGAGGGGAGGGTGCAGAAAAATCGGGATAAAGCTCCTCAAATACTGAAAAGAGCATTGGTACATTTCAAAACTTGACCAATAAAACATTTTAAATGTCTTTTCTTCCGATCGTGCTCCTCCGAATATTTAAAATGAATTTATTTTTTAAATCCTGTTAAATGCTTGATAAACAGCAGTCTTCTGCCATTTCTATTTTAGTTAGTTAGCTGAAGAGTTAAAAATTTCATAATACTGTTGAATTTTCAGTAGCAAATGCTGCAATGTTAATGCACTTTCATGATAGAAGGTTGTTTCTGATTTGCAAGTTTCATTTTAAGTTAAATATACATTGATAAAGCATCCTTTTACAGCTGAAATATTCTTTTTTCTCATGCAAAATAAGCATGTTTCTTGGTCAAGTGACATTTTGTTAAAATGGACTTGAGGTAGCTATTTATGAATAATTAAGATTAAAATGTTTCTGTGATTCCCTCAATGCTTTTTTATTTTAAAACATTTATATCATGTCAGAAAGGACTTATTCTTCCAAAGGTAACTTTCCATTAAAATAATGGAGAAAATGACATTTCTAATTTTGATAATAGCCCTGAGTTCTTAACTGAAGTCAAAGCCTTTGGTGCAGAAGCATGACTTTTTTTTTTTTTTAAAGCACTGATACTATTCTGTGACTTTTTTTGCAGTGGTGTTAAAATACTCCACTTGAAGTTTTATTTTAATAAAACATTACAAATAAGCTTGGCTGAATTTCCATTTTAACACAGCAACCCAGACTAAATCTCTCAAATTTTACTTTGAACCTTGTATCTCACTATTATAATTATTTGCTTCTCCGCTAATCACGGGAAAAAAGAAAAGCTGGAGCCATTACCATTAATTATACTTTGTTCCATTTTAAACACCAGGAAATATTTTCACGAATAACCCGGGAATGTGTGTTCGAACCGGACATATGTTATTTCATTTCTGTTCCAGGAAGCGCAGCTACATGTTCTGTGAGGCTGTGCTTTGCCATAGGAAATGCAGAGCAGCTTGAGAAGTTTAGTTTTCCTGTACAAGATTTTAATTAGGGAAACATTTGATAAAATTAGAATCTCTGCACTTTCCTTCTTGAATACGAGCGCAAGCGCTACGCTCAGATACTGTTTCTCTATAATTTCGTTTAGATGTTCTGATATGACTAGACATATAGCGTTTTCAGGAGTAGAATTATGAGAAATAATTATCTCTAATCTAATCAGCAGTATCTGAAAATGGTAAATGTTAGCAGCCTAATTTGTGACTTCTTAAAAAGCCTTTTGTATCACTATTTAGACTGACATATTGAAGCTTTGCTTTTAAAGCAATAATTACGAAATTGTTGACAGAAATTAAATGTCACTGACAATTTTAAACAATTATAAATGCTCTTCCTCCTTTCTTTTCTGAGTTTGAAAATGACAAAAACGGGAAATCTAAACTACTACTTAGAGAAGGGAAAGAGAGTTTCTGCCTTTTTTTTTTTTTTTTTTGAGTAAAATAGAGCTGAAATAGAGCTGAGATTCATATAAGTAATAAGGAAGCCCCACATCCCCACATCCCAGAGTTTTAAATGCCCCTTCTTGTAATCCAGAGGTTAAATGATTAAACCCATTCCTGCACTTTTCAGTCTATCTGCAGATACGTTTCCTTGAATTTAGCTGAGGGCAATTTTCAGCTGAACAGGAACTGCTCTTTTATTTGTTATTAAAGTCTGTTGCTATCTTTCAGAATTGTTTATTACACATATCTGAGCACATACATGTATTAAGAAAATTTACAGAAATAAATACAGGATTATAAAAAACTACACATTTCCTATTAAAAAAAAGAAATCACTCAGTGCTCATTTTTGCCAGGTTGTTTGCTGAACAAAAACTAAAAGTGGCAATAAATTAAACAGTTCAGTACAGAACACGGCAGAACTCCCTTGCGAGCGCTGCCTGGGGCTCCTGCCCCTCCAGGGCCGCACGCCGGGCACGAGCCAGGGTGTCCGTCCCAGGGCAGCCCCGCGCTGGGGACCCATGTTTCGAAGCGTCTCTTCCTTTAAAACATACACCTGGATACACTTCTGAGAAAGCACGCGGGACACAAAGGATTTGTTAAGCTTTCCCTCTTGATCGCTAATTATTCCTCATAAAAAAGGCCAGGGCAAGAATAACACCGTTTGTGTACTGCTGCAGTGTTACTATGAACGTGACGTTATTCCAAATGCAAGAGTTTAGGCTAAGGACAGATGATACCAGAGCAGCTTGCTGACCGCAACCCCTACGGCTCCGTGCGGCGCTCGGGCTGGCGGAGAGCCTCCGAGGGCTAAAATGGAAGGAGGTTTCTAGGCATTCAGGATCGCGGACTGGCTCGCGAGCTGCGTGACACCGAGAACCCGCCGCCTCCTAACGGGATTAAAGGCAGCGAGGAAAACACAAATCAGAAGCACGCCGGTGCGGCTCAGCACAGCTCTGCTCTGCTCGCAGCATCGCTGCGGCCACCACAACCCAGCACCGCAAACGCGACGCACCTGCCTCGAGCCCTGGTCAAGGTGGAGGCCAGCGGGGGCGAGCGGGGCCCGCGGCCTCCCCGCGGATTCCCGGGAGAAGGAGGGAAGCGCTCGGGGCCGCCAGGGCTCGCCCGCGGTGTGACACTGCCTCCTGCTTCAGACGGACGCCTCGCTCCTCTCCTCTAAACGTGCTACCTCTTAAGGGCGGATGTGTCTGTTGCTCATCCTCCGAGTCGAAGGAGTAAACCAGTACCTGTAACACAGCGCAGCAGCAACAGAACCCTGAACACTTCATCACCTACAGCAGAGGGCCCAGGGCAGCCGTGCTGCGCCGCGAGGCTCCTGCTGCTCAAAGCAGCCCGTCCTGCGCCGTGACCGCCGGAGCCGGCCCTGCTCGGGAGGGAGGATCTCCCTCCCGAAACCAAGGGGCGGCGAGGTCCGCCAGGGAGCGGGGCAGGGGACAGGCCACGAGGACCCGTCGCGGTAGCAGCATCCGCCGGCAGCGCCCGCATGAACCCTGCGTGCACAAACCCGCTCCTTCGCCAGCACGCAGATTCTGACGGAGGGAAAACACACCAGGAGCCTGCGCCCATCCAGGAGGGCCTCCAGCGGCGGTCCGAGCAGGCCCAGGCACCGAGCAGGCCGTGCGGAGCTGCTCTGCTGGGACCCAAGGGCCGCCCCGCCACACCGCCTACGGTCACTCACTTCNAGCCTGCGCTCATCCAGGAGGGTCTCCAGCGCACCCAGGAGCGCGGCAGTTCGAGCAGGCCCAGGCACCAAGCAGACCGTGCGGAGCTGCTCTGCTGGGACCCAAGGGCCGCCCCGCCACACCGCCTACGGTCACTCACTTCGTTAGCTCCTACCAGTAGCACTAAGGTACATCCCGACCCAAAAGGCCAACCGCCCCCCTGCAAAACTAATATTAAACAGTATTTTGCTAGTCAGAACTCTAGAAAAACACAGATCACTTAATACAAACCCATCCTTCTGCGGTAGATTTTGAAAATAAAAATCACCAGAATCAAGATGTGTTTTCAAGAGACAACATACACTAAGAAGAGAGTGTGAAAAATTGCTGCTGCACAAGTTCTGGGAAGGTGGACTCCATAAAATGACCATTTTATCCTCTCTAACGTAACGACCAAACGGTGCTCGTTCATTTTCTTGGTATCTAGTAGGCCATTTAAATCATACATTTTCTTCTTGTTTCCTTCCTGCCTTATGTTTTCCCCATCCTATTAGCACTGGAAAACAACCTTTGCACAACTGACCCCTGGCCATCGTTGACATTTTGTTGCCTTTATTCACAGGTATCCAATTTTTGAAAAAGATTGATTTAATTGTTTCCATAAATTTTATTCTGTAAGCATTAAAAAAAGAAAAGTCAGATTTATGATTTATATAATAACAATGAGTAAGAAGAAAGATTTCTTGATGTACAACGTTTTTACCCAAAATCTACACAACGGCTTTCAAGAACCTCCATCTCCGAGCACGCAGAGCAGGGTTCCGAGCGCGGCGGTGCAGGACCGGCCGGGGCTGCTCTGCCACTTTATCTCCAGCCCTTATCTGGGAGCTCCTCTCCCAGGACAGCAGTTGAGGAAAGTTTGCTTCCCTCTCTTCATTTCCGAAGCGCCGCTTTCGTGTTTGATGTGTTTTGGGTGAAATGTCAGGCAATTATGGTGATGTACTCGCTTTTATATTACCCTCTCTCTTCCCTCGATGGCTTTTAAAGCCCCCGGCCCCCGGCTCCTCCGCGCGCCCTTGCGTGGGGGCGGCTGGCGCGGCGCGGGCGGAGGGAGGGCGGCCGCGGCCATCGCTCATCCTCCCTGCGAGACTCGCGCCCACAGTAAATCCCGAGCGCAGTAATTCCGCAAATGATCGCATGCATTTTAAACAGCAAGCGAGAGGGATCCAGCCTGCACATCCCTCCGTAGGGCCCACACCAAATTACTTTCCTTTTACTGTTTCTTTTATATGTTTATTGGGGTTGATTCATTACACAGCACAGAGTCTATACGAACAAGCCATTTTTCAACATAACAGGTTTACAGTAAAATTAGATTATGGTTTTATAAATCTCTAGGATAAAAAAACATATACCCTATAGATGCAGAAGAGGGACATACTGCCCACGGTGTCTGCCCTTCTAAAGAGTAACTACACTTGGAATTTCCTCCTTCTTAAATAGTACAGTTAAAAAGCCTTTTCCTGACAAACTACTGGCAAGTGATTGCCACTACATCTTCCCTTATCCTCTTTAGTGTATTTATTTAGTCCCCTGAGATCCCTTCCTCTTTCAAAAGGAGGGCTAAGAGAGCCAGCAGCTGTTAGGGCTATTGTCCGGGCGAGGCGCAGAGTGACGCCGGAGCGGGGACACGCGGAGCAGCGGGGACATGCGGAGGAGCAGGGACACGCGGAGTGACACCAGAGCAGGGACACGCGGAGCAGCGGGGACACACGGAGTGACACCGGAGCGGGGACACGCAGCCCAGACGCGGCGCCACGGGCTGCAGGGGAAGGCGAGCGGGACGGGGCCTGGAAGGAATTCCCAGGGCTTGAATGGAACACACCACCCACGAGGACAGAGCGAGCGGGGCCTTGGGAAGCCTCGGCACCGCGTTCTGAGCTGTTTTTAAAGGAACACACTGTTTTCTCTTGACGTTGTTCAAAAACAATTCCCATTTAAGCAGTGACAGGCAGGGCTCCGTAATCTGTACATACAATTTAATCCTTTAAAGAATCAGCAGAACCCACATCAATCAAGCCTTCATCAACTTGAAAAAACAATATTTTGATTCAATCAGATTCAAAGCCCCGAAATTCCCAGCTAATTAATGCAGGGTCACTCGGAGGCTGTGAAGCAATGGCTAGCAGAGTGGTCAAATATTTACCCCTCAACACAGTAGACATTAGGACAACCAAAGGACCTGAGGAGTGGGCAAGAATAGATAATGTGCCTCTCTCGGCAGCAGGTTTCATTCACTACCAGTATTTGGATAAAGAATTATTACAAAGGAGAGGAAAAAAGGAAAGTGAAGTCTCTGCCATAAGCAACATTCTCACATCCTGCTCAAGGGCTGTTAAATGGTCAGTGACCCAGGCAACATCCCTCTCATTTTTTTGGTTTTTAACATGCATGTCTCCAGACAGTTGAGCCGCTTCGGTTATAGACCTTCCCCACAACATTCAGAATAAATTACCTTGTAAGAACGCAGACAGCAAAAAACTACCAAAGAGTCACAACCACTCAGACCTATTGGCCTACTTTGTATTCCTAGAAGTGTGTCTTGAATTCTGCCTTTTTTTTTTTTTTTTTTGGAATATTCTTCAAATCTAACCCTGGCGTTGCAGATGCTCTGTGCACAGAGCACATCTTCCCGGCACGCAGGGGCTGCACGCACTGCCACCCGATTCTTCCCCATTCATTTGATGGAGGTTACAGTTTGCCTTATGAAAAAAATATTTTTTTCTGCATATTCTCCTCAAAAGTTTTAAATCTTTTCTTCTTTTTGAATTGCACTCAGACTAACAGTCACAGTGTGATTACTGCATTACATAAAAACATACATATAGACATACACATCTCGAGGCCTCACGTGCTGATACATCTGCAGCCGGGTGCATGCTCTGACCCCAAGTGTGTAAGGACACACCACATTCACCCGCGGTGCGTGTGCAACAGAAACAAAGACAGCACGTCGGAGACGGAAAAATAACAATAAATCAGGAGCGCCGGTCTCCATGACACCTGATCACCGGAACACAAATCCTTCCTGACGAGGTATGCGACATTTCTTGGGAGAGGGGCTCCTGAAAGGCAGCCCCTGCGCGGGCTGCACCGCTCACAGCCATGCAGCCGCCCTCAGCAGCGGCTCCATCGCAGATACCCCCAGCGGGGACCGCGCTGCAGCCTCCTGGGCCAAACCTCTGCAGCGGGCACGCGAGCGAGGCCACGCGCTGCAGAAGTGCCAAACAGCCCTGCTCCCTACCCCTGCAACGGGCACGCGAGCGAGGTGCAGCGAGGCCACGCGCTGCAGAGGCGTCACGCAGCCCTGCTCCCTTCCCCCTTCAGGCTACTGGGGCTCCTGGCATTTATTCCTGCATGCGCACTCTAAAATTACACAAAAATGCAACAAAATGGATTACATTTCACATTATATTAGTGCAATTTTTGCTTCTGTCCTTAAATTCATCATACTGAGGTAAGTACTTTGGATAGATAAGCTTTAGACTAATGATTAGGCAATTAATATGTGCTTTTTCTTCCTTAAGAAAGTTTTCAAAAAGTTCAAGAGCAACTATTTAATAATTCACAATTTTTGCATTGCTTATGTTTCAAGACAGCCTGAGAAGGCATAATACACCCAGAAGAATTTTTAAAAAGCAATTTTGTAGAACCCATGCTGATGGTATTTCACTTGAACAACTGTCAGTGCTTGTTTACACCAAAATGTATTTTAGAAGGATGTTCTCTCCCAGCCTACTGTAATAACAGTAGTAGCAGTAGCAGTAATGATAATAATAATAATAAAGAAAAACATAGGGATCCAGATAATACCACCTGAGAAGAATATGTTTCAAGAAATCATCACTGTTTACCTAATCTTACTGTCATCTGCACAGCAAAGACCAGACAAATAACCCTGAGTTGAAGAAGTAAAGTTATTTGTTTTCTGATGCATCTCTTAAAATGGAGAGAAAAAAATTACAACACCAGCTTAAAAAGTTAGGCATAAAAAACCCCTCTTCTTTTACTTAAAATATTAGAACTACTCAATATCATAAAGCAAATATATGAAATCTTACTTGCTTTCTAATGACTAATATGACCTCCTTGTGTTCTGCACTTGGCAAACCACCAGCAAAGACACCAGCCTGGTCTGCTTTGAGACTCCGGCACATTCTGAGCCTCAGTGCAGCCCTGATGCGTGCAGGAGCCTAAAATTATTCAGCCCTGAAACCCGTGCCTGCATATGTCACTTTGGCACGAGGCTGACCTTTTCAGCAGACAGGTCACTCTGACACATGGAAGAGAAAAAAGAAATGGAGCCACCTGCTCCATCCCATGCATCGCGGGCTGCGCGTTTTGCGTTAGAGCTGGTAGGAGAATAAATATATTGACTCACCGCTACAAAACTGCGGTGCTTTCAGCTCGCCTCTGTATTCCAACTAGAAAAGAAATACAAAATGTTCAAGTTGCGAGGTGAGGAACGCACAGAGGCAGCGTCCTGTAAGCACACACACACACACACACACACACACACGCAGGAACACTGTTCCTTCCCAGTGGTTTTCCCCGACGGGTATTTTCAGGCCGAGGGCTCATTCTAACGGGCCGGCCCTGGCTGGGCCCCTGCTCACGCTCGCTGCCCTGCCCGCAGGCTCTGTGCTTGAGCGGGGCTTCCCCGGAGCAGCCGCCCGGTGACGCGCGGGGCACACGGAGGGCAGCGCGCTGCTCGGCAGGAGGCTGCTGCCGGGCACCGCGCAGGGGCTCGTGCCAGCAGGCGTTGGAAAAGCACAGGAAGCTTCAAACCCCGTACGGCACTGAGGAAGATCAGAAAGCGGCCCACACCACTCCGGGATGTCCCATGCCACAATGGAGACCCTTCTGCTTTCTCCTCCAATTTGCCAATCTGCAGCTGCTAAAGCAGCAGCACTGGCCAGCGCTGCAAGTGCCGTTCCCACATTACTGAGTTTATTTGAACAAGGAACTGATAAACATACTGATACACAGAAAGTCTGATGTAGGGACAGAAAAATAAATCATTTCATCTGTTGGTAACCACAACACGCACAAACCTGCAACGCTGACACAATTCAGGTCACTGCCAGAGCTCTGGACACAATATATTTACTAGGCACACAGTTACTTTCAAGCAGCTTATAAAACGCTGGGAATTGTGTATTTATATAAATATATATGTATGTATTTATCATTCTTCTCCGTGGATTTCAAATATATTCCCTTTTGCTATCAGCTTGGGGGTGATAAATTCCAGACAAAAAGGTGCACTTTTTTACATGTCCTTTAAAAAGCACGTGAGCAAGTATCGTGCACGCAGCCAAGTGTGCCATGCACTGGAATAGGTGCAGAGCAGTCGGGTTCTCCCAGGTGAGAAACGGCTGCTTTGCAGTTCTTGGCACCAATGTAATCAACACAGTAAACAATGATGCAGAATAGCAAATTTTATCTTGTAATTAATACTCCTTTTTGACAGCTTTATTGTTTCAGGTTCACTTTAGATATTAATCTGGCTCCCGCCCCGTAACCATCGGTACCTGCGCACAGTTTGGGAAGGGACATGGACATGGGCAGGGACCCTCCTCTCCTTCGCAGGGCTCCTGCTAACCAGCCTGTGCCGCTCCACCCAGCAGGGTCCTCTTTTTTAAGCTTCAAAATAAGACAGAAAGAAAAGCTGCAACAATAAACGAGATACATTTACAAAGTATCCAGCATACTAACAGAAACGTTACCTTACAAATAAAGTTTTCTGTTTCTAACACCTTTGCTGCTGGTGTTGTAATGCAGTAAGTACCAGAAAGGCAGGACAAGACAGCTCTGTGCGGGGCGTTCCAGGGCACAGCACAGCCCCGCACCGAGCCCCGTCGCTGCACACAGAGGCTGCACGGGAGCTCGAGGTCGCACGGCCGCGCGCTGCGGCTCCGCGCGCGCTCATGGGGTCCTGTGGCCCCCAGGGCTCCTGCGGGTCCCCGGGCCGCCCCGCCTGGCCCCCTCCATGGGGACGTCACACCGGGAGGTCGCACGGACGCGCTGCCCACGCGGGAGCCCCGTCACCTCCGCTGTGACCGGGCCAGCGCCGCGATGGCGCTGCCTCCCGCCACCGCGGCTGTCACCCTGCCCTCCCAACCTGTCACCGCATCTCTCCGCAGAGCTTATGTCCCCAGTCACCGCACCTCTCACTTCACCCTGCATCTGTAATCAGCGTTTCACTTCATCTTTATTCCCGCTGACATCCATCATGGATTTAATATCAGAAATTCCACTGGAAATTAGTTTTTGCCTTATTGCCTAGAAGAGAACTGACTCTTCTTCACCGGAATTAAAGAGCTTAAAGGAAGAGCCACGTAGGCACATGCCAAGACCAAGGAACTGTCATTACCGTACGGCCTTCCTCATTTTTCTCTTTATTTCGCTCTATACATGATATCTAAAACTAGACTGCAAGCTCTCTGGAGCAGGACTTGGCTTTTCTAAATGCTCCAGTAAAACAAATTACATAATAAAAATAACTGATGTTTGAATTGTAATTGGTCACTAGAATTTGCAAATCAGTAAGATAAAACTAGAACAGCTCTATAAATCAGCAGATGATGAATTAGCCCAGAGTCAAATAAGCTGAGCAGTCTCTGTCAGTATGTCACACACCACATATATTTATAGGTTAGAGGCACTCTGCCTTCTTGGGAAAATTTTCAGATTTTTTTTTATTCTAATCTCCCCAAGCAAAAGCCTCAAAACAGGAAAAAAAAAAATGGATCATCAGAGCAAGGTGTCTAGAAAGCGGTCACAGAGGTGCTTAGGGGTAACATTTAATTTATTTATATAGGGTCAATCTTTGAGTGACAGAATTGATATACAGCGTTATTTCCTCATTACTGCTTCAGTTGCCATGACAAAAAATAATTTGTCATTCAAAGCAAATAAGAATCAAGTTAAATACTAATATTGCCAAGGCTAAAACTTGAAAACCAAATCAAACAACTGCAGAAAAACCAACCCACACCTCAAATGAAGAGGAAGGCTCCTGAGCTCAGCGCAGCGCCCGTCACCGACCAGGTTCACAGGTCTGGCACCGCTGCAGGTGGTCACGAGGCTCGCGGGGTGCAGCCGGGACGGCTCCACAGCCCTGGCTGCGCCAGCGCTGCCCGGCTCCCCTGCAGCTTCGGGTCCTTGTATCTACGCCGCTACCCGAAGCGGAGAAGCGGACGTATCGTCTCCAACCAGCATGCAGAGACCGAAACAGTTAGCTCTGATCCACACCACCATCTCCTGCGCCAAGGAGAGAGCGACAGTTTCCCAGATGCTTATTATTTACCTAATAGACTATAAAAAGTATCAAGGGAGTCATTGCATTCAGCTAGGTCAATCTGAGGTATGTAAACATGTAATTAAATTTGGTAAATATGTACAGTATTTAGAGCATGTGGAGAGAGATTCGTCGGTGGAGAGGGGCACCTCTTTCCAACAGGTTTACACTATGCCAGGTAAATTAAACTTCTTTGCAATGCGATACTGAGAGCTGGAATTCTGCTGGAAAACAAAGCTCTCCTTTTTTGTTAACGACTGGCAGTAAACACTGCGGAGCTTTTAGCATTCTGATCGTGTTTATTAATTAAGTGTATTTCAACAACACAAAAGCTGAAGGGTTTTATGCAATATCTAATTTGAAGGTCAGAAATAAGGTTGGATTGTACAGGGCTAACAATGCGAATTTCCCTGGGTTGAGCAGTCGCTGCTGAGGAAAGAGGCTTATTAAAGCGTTCTCTAAGAAAAAGCAGGATGCAGACTTGCTCAACACAGACTCTTAGTAGAACATTTTGAAATAAATATATTTTTCATGTCGGCGCTCATTTTTGTATAAGAATCTCTTCCTCCAACAAATGCCTTATTAACAGCTAATGGCAGGTTGGGGTGGGAGACTCAGGAAATCAGCATATTTCAAGGCTTAGTGCTGAAGAGGTTTTCAGCCATGGCAAAAGCTCTGGAGGTTTCATTTAACAGAAAATTCCTCTTTAGTCCAAGTTCACACCTCACATAGTATCAAAGTGCTATGCAATGAGAAACACATTAGACTACACTTATTTATATTACACTCTAAACAGCAAGTCCAAGTAATTTAGAATTTCTGCAGCTAGAAGGAAAAAAATCCGACAGGAGCGTTGGAGTCTGGAACCGGGCACTGCCGGGCTCCGAGGGCCACCAGCCTCCCCGGGCGAGCGCCGCGGCACGGCAGGAACACACAAAACCCTCTCCTCTCCCCGATGCCGGACACCACCGCGGCGGGGACAGCAGTTGGTCCTGGCTCGACTTGCCTTAGTGCAAAGGTAGAAGGGGGTATTAAATAAAACTGAGACACCATCGGGGTTACGCAGATAAAACTGAGACCCGAGCGGTGACCGGCAGAAAGGCAGGAGGTCGGTGAGCGCCTGCCGGCCCCCGCCAGCCCCACCGGCAGCGCAAGGGCCGGAGCACAAGGGGCTCCAGCAGAGGCACAAGAGGAGCAGCCCCTGCTCGGAGCTCCCCAGCTGGAGTCAACTGCCCCCATTACAGTCATGAGGGTTCATTTCTTAAAATTTATGAGCATATAAATGTAACTTCACATTTTCCCGTTTTAAAAATTAAAAGACAAAGCGCTATTCCAGAATCATCTGCCTGCCTGGAATTGAGATATGCAGCATCTTCATTCACCCTTGATAAAAGCAGGTACTGACATAGATATGCAAACAGTATGTTTATATTTTATAAAACACCACCAATACCGATTTGGTTTTAAATATAGTCATTTTTAAAAATCTTATTTTTCCTCTTTAAATATGAAATAGGAAAACAATTTAAAAGTTACTTTATGTCAATAATGTGTAAATTCCTTTGTCAATCAAAAGGCTTTTTTTTATATAAATTATGAAAGACAAACATCCATTTTTCAGATGGATGCACAAATACTGTGTACTTACTACTGTTTTTAACTAGAAAAGAATCTACTTTCTCAAAAGCTCATTTTATGCTAAAAGCCGGAGCAATGCTCCACTCGTGAACAACCACAAAGTCGTTGCATTTTAAAAGAAACTTTGCAACATGCATAAAACCAAAATATACATATGAAAATCAAAATAGCAAAAATCAAAAACATATACGCAAATACGGATATAAAAACTGAAGCTTTATGTGGTAAACATAAATATTTTTGAAAGAAATGGGGGGAAAAGATTCAGAAACGGCTCAAAGAAATGCTGTGACTATTCTGAAGACAGAAAAGGTTGAAAAAAGAAAAAACAGCAACAAAAATCCTCAAACACAGAGAACAGAGCAATGATTTCCTGGCATTACCAATCATTTTGTTACATGCTGGAAAGTCAAGGAGCTTGGGAATCCCCCTAAGCCTACGCTGAAGGGCTCTATTCAGCTTCCCTCTCCACATCCCAAGGGCTGACAGCGGATCGAGAGGAAGCCAGGGAAGCCGGGGCACTCTGCGAGTAAGAGGGGACCCAGGAAGGGGCCAGGTCAGCCAGCCTGGGCAATCTGCTCCTTCGCACCCGTCTCCCAGCAGAGCAGCCCAGCTGGAGGGGCTGGAGCTCCCTGCGCTGTGGGACCTGCTGCCAGGCAAAGCCAAAGGCGGCTCAGGAAAAAGCTACCCCCATGTGACACTGAACCCTGGGGACTGCAAAGGTTCGGGGACACAGGGAGAAGCAGCCGGACCTTCCTACAGCAGCGCGGGTCCCTTCCGCTCCGAGGGGACTCTTCGTTCCAGCGCGCTCTGCGTCTCCTCCAGAGCCGGGGGAGCAGGATCAACCCTGCCTGCGGCCCCGCTGCACCCCACGTCTTCCCAGCTTGTGCCTGACGCGAAAGCGAGACTCCACTTTCACTGCAAGTGCTCTGCTATGTCAGCATGGGGAAAATGGGGCAGCCTAATATTAAAATCATAATAAAATCAGCTTTTGCAATCAGACCCGACCCTTCAGCCGGCTGCTGTTTTCCATTAGAATCTTCTCTTAGATCATGAGATCAAGTTATACAAAGAAATTCAGCTTTCTGCTGCCTCCATTTTCAACAGATAATAACGAACAGCATCTTACGTTTGCATAATACCTTTAGTTGTGTGTCAGAAAAGAATAAAGTACTCTAACAAAAGCCTGGTTAGAGAGGAAGACAGAGGAATCAAGCAAAAAAAGTCTTATGAACTAGCACTGAATTTCAACATTCCACTTGCTTATCAGACAGTATAAATAATTCAGACTTGAAAATCTTATTTTCTGAAATGTTTACTGACACAGCAGAAATCCATGTGAGAGGTTACTGACATGGCATGTAAATGCACACCCAAAAAGGCGAGCGCGCGCACCACGAGGAGGGACATCTGAGGGGGAGAGCAGCTATGGAAAGATGTTCTCATGAATAAACTACCCTGTAATTAACAGCTCAGCTACCGAAGCCTCTCACTGCAAGTCTGTCCGCTGGCAAACGTGCTCTGAAGGAGCAGCACGCAGTGTAAGGACTTGCTCTGTCCACTCCACTGTCACGGTTTTCAGCCTTTCATCTGTTTTATTCACCTCTTTGAAAGCTCTGAGCAGAAAATGACTAATACAGACAGGCCAAGGTAGGGAGACAAAATTCTCTGCAGGTCTTTTACTTTGTCTTACTGAAAGGGGCTTTGCGCTTCTATGAGGACGAACCACCCCATCTACAAGGCGAATACCTGTGGGTGCGGGTACAGCGCGGGCTGGGGCCGGCAGCAGTGGAGCCGGGAGCACGAGAACATGAGGACCAGGAACAGGATGCCAAGAGCACGGGGCTGCGCACAGAGCTGCCCAGGCCCGGAGCTGGCCACACCAACAGCAGCAGTCGCCTGTGTTTAGTGCTTGCAGGAAGCACCTCCTGTCATCAAAGCAAGAAGTTGTCAAAATAAAGTCATAAAGAGAGTCATGTAATTTCCACGAACAAAAAGCAGCAGAGAGGACGCTAACATTCGGTCATGGATGTTGTGGCGCACAGCAGCAAAGCCAAGTCTCCAGCTGCAGCGATCCTGTCTCGCGCTTCCCTCTCAATCGAACACCAAAGGGAGCCCCAGCCCGACCGCTCGGCCGAGACCCGGTGAAGCCCGCCCGGAGGACGGGGGAGGCCGCGCTGCAGGTTGCGTTAGGTTCTGGCACAACACTCCAGGCACTAGTAAAGCCCCAAAGCAGGGGCGTGAAGTACTCCACAAAAAGGAGACAACCAAGTCACAACCTCCTGCGAACCCCGAAGAGGCACACGGACATCCTCGAGCTTTCTTTCCGGCATCTGATTTACCACAGCAACTTAAATATTTTTAGTAACAATTACACCTTTTACAGTGAAGGAAGTGTTGAGTGGAAAGGTTTGTTACTTAATATAAAAAAGGTTCAGGGAAAGACATAAAAGCTACATAAAATTTTAAATGCAATTATCTTAGATTAGAATATTTGGCTTGAAAGATCTTGAGGGTATTGTTTTTGATAAGACAGAGCCACTTGACAAGGCCTGTCACCACTCCAGGTCTCTCTGTTGTCAACTAAAGATGAAAGGACATCACAAAGAATTAACTTCAGCTTTTAAACATTTTGAAAATGTCAAAGAGGTCATAGCTGATCTATTTCCTTATACAGCATATTCACTTGATGAAATTTGTGGTAACAATGTGTTTTTACTTTTCATTCAAATTGGTCTAAAATCCCGGTAATTGATCCCAGCCTAATGAGAGCTGACACGGGGCCGGCGCGATTGGCTGAGCTTTGTATCAATCACAGCTGCCGCGGGTCCACGCTGGGCACATTACACTTTCTAATGGCACTAATTGGTGACTATGGAAAAAACCTGCTCAATCTCTCAGTGTACTTTCCAGAACCATTTATTTGGTTTCCAGTTACACTAAAGCCAATTTAAGCCCTCTTATAACTAACACCTTCCTACATATAGGACCTATTGTTCGTGCCTTCTCACAAGCCGTCTAAATAGTCCTTAAAATATTCAGTGAGATGACTCTAAATTAAAAATCGGTCCAATCTGTGAAAGAGCACAAGTAAAAGTAGTAGCTAAATATTTGTATTGACCTTTCAGGAGCATTAGTCAAGTCGGTAAAATATCTCAGAGCTATCTTATTCCGCATATAGTGACTAAAATTTTAAATCTCATTTAAAGTAACACGTGACCACATTTGCTAGAAGGTGAATTTGTATTTCCAGAGCACATTAGCATTTCTAAATACAAAACTTAGCAGTTGCAACAGCGGAAATCCCCTTCTCTCACGCTAATTCTCCCTTTTCCCCGCGCACACGATTCGGAGGGAAAGGTCACTCCGCTGTCACGCGCTCTAACGGACGCTCGGGGACCGCGCTCCGAGCAGGCGCCCCGGAGAAGCCACGCGACCGACCGGCCATTTTCTGCATCAACCGCATTAATCATAACCCTCCATCTTGAGGGAAGCAAGGGATTAGGTGCAGAGGAATAAGGAAAGTTTCCTCTCTGCTCGAAACCGAGAACCCTTTTCCTCAGGTTTGAGCACATTCCTTACATCGTGGAAAAGGGGAACGATACTAACTGTAATTCATAAAATAGACGGCCGAGGAAAAAGGCATTTAGCTACAGACAAAATTGCTCAGCTGAAATCCTTGTTTGGGATAAACAACAGGATGGCAGAGAGGAATCAAGTCCAGTGAACGCTAACGTAGCGAAGGATGGAGGATGATGCCGCAGACCATTTTTTTCTGCCCATACAGACCTGTTTTTTCCTACACACATGTAGCGGACAGTCCTGGAATGGCACATGCATTCCACTACGCAATTTTTATTTGCAAGTGAAACAAACATGACCTGTGTATTTTATATCCAAAAAAAAAAAAAAAAGGAGAGAGAGAGAGAAGGTAGTCAGGAAAACATCTCAATAAAGCTACAGCCTGTATCTGCAATTACATGACAAAAAAAATGAAATAATTTACCAAATTGCTCGAGTATTTCTTTAAAATACTTGGCAAACTGCATGAGATCACATCTTCTATACAGACACGGCTTGCCAGAGCTCTGTTGAACTGCCTATCATGAGCAGACAGCTGCAGCCCCGCAAACGGGTCTTCCGAATGAGCAAGGAGCTGCTGTCCTCAGGACACGCCGGTGTCACCCAAGGCCCCTGCGCTAAACCCTTTCCCATCAGAACTGCCTCCTTGTATTTCAGAGCATTCCGCTTATGCCACAGGTAAATTTGGCCCCAGTTCAGTTAGTCACTGGCATGAGCAGCACTCGGGCACATAATTACAGGTTAGAACCACCCCAGTGTGTTGCGGATCAGACAAAATCCCTCCTCCGAGTGGAGCTGTATTTTAACGCACTGCAGAGTCAGGACACAGAAGAGAAACAGATAAAGAAACGTTCAGCTGAACAGCGTCCATACGCATTTTACTGAAAATTAACATACAAAAGGCTTCATTTGCAAACGCCCTTGTGCCGAGGGCCTGTGAGCTGCGAGCACGGCACGTAAAGGGCGAGCGAACCGGTCCCGTCGGGCTGCCGGCCACCAGCCCAGAGCTTGTGCACGGACGAGGGAGGTACTTTGCACGCGGACGTGGAGAAGGGTTTTGGTAAAGAGAAATGGTTAACAGGCTCCAAAGGGGTCTCGTTCAGCAGCAAGGAACAGCTCTCGAATGCTATCAGGAACATTCTTGCATGATGCTTCAAAATATTCTACTAGTCTCTCTCTCAAAAAAAGAGCAAAACTCTTAACAGTGGGAAAAACAAGCCTCTCCACAAAGCAGCAAGGTCCCTTACCTTTGTCATTTTCTTTTCAGGCCAAAATATATTGCACAGACTGCAAGCACTGTGGAACAGCAACTTCTACAAAAGGAGGAGGAAAACCATAGAAGAATATAATTTCCTCAATCAAATTACATTTAATGGCAATAATATGCATTTTCTATTTTCAGTCCTAGGATAAAAAGTCAGGTAAAATAATGCAGAGACATTTCACATACTGCAGGTGAACTCTGAAGCCCCTATTTTCTAATTAAAAGGGTTTGAGGTTAATCAGTTTAAAATTGCATTGATTTATATAATCATTTTGATTCAGTGAGGGAATAAATTGAAATGAATTATGAGGTACATCTTAAATATACCTTCCTTTTTACTGCTTGCTTAAGGTTTGTGTAATACAAGTAAAAGTAATATACATCCAGCTGAAGTCTCATGAATCTGACCCTGCCAGTGCTAAAAGGCAAAGCTGATTCTTCAAAATAATACTTAGATCAGAGAGATGTGAAAAATAATGACAACGAACAGAAAATGGAAAATACTAAAACTGTTTCTATTATTGTTTAATATGTTGCTTGATTCTGAAAAACTCAATATTAGAACAAAATTAATCTAGACCAACGCAGGCATCATGGAGCTGCTCCCCCTTCCTCTGTTCTTCCCACGTTTGCTGGTCTTTGCTTGCTGTGTCTCATCAAGATGCTACCAGGGAAGAGAGAGATCCCTTTGGCAGCAGCGCGTGTCCACACCCGCCTGGAATGGTTAAATTTCAGGTTCTCTGGGGCACTAACAGAACCTGGTCCCCAAGGCCAGGGATGCCGCGCAGACACAAAGCCGGGGCTGCTGGCCGGCCCGTGCACGTCCCCAGCGCTGCACCACGTCTCCCCGTCCCACAGCGGGGTCCAGACCGAGCTCACGCGCTCCCTTCTCCTCAGTTCTCCCATACATTTCCAGGCATCAACAGCAACAGCCTCAAAACCTTCCTGCAGGTCAGCCCTGGGCAATGGTGACGGCCCCTCCTGCCCGGTACCCCACAGCCCCCTTCAACACCACAAATCGGGACCTCAGGGTACAAGATCTGTGCTCTTCTCCACGCCGTGTTACTGGCCAAAGCACCGATCCTTTGCCCCAGTCCCTGGGCCCGTGCGAGCGGCAGAACCAGCCGCGTTCCCCACCCGGAGGGACTGCGACGGCGGGCGCTGTGCTGCATCCGCACCCCTGTGCGAGTCGGGAGCCCTGCTGCCTCCGTGCCCACAGGAGGGCTCATCCGCACCAAGCCTGAGGTCTCAGCACCCATTTGTTCAGAATTAATATTAATTGTGTTTGAAGACAAACTCTGTAAAGATTAAAAAAAAAAAAAAAGAGGAGGCAAAAAAACCTCTGGGAGAAGCTGCACTGCTCCAAACCGCACGTTCTCTACGCGCCTCCCGACACGTTTAAATTCCCATAGCTGATTTCTGCTCAGCCTGACATTTTTGCTCCATCTGCTTCTACTTTTGCATGCAACCGGCAGCGATTCTTGCACACAAACCCGAGCAAATTCCAGTAATACCAGCCAAACTCGTACAAGCTGGACAAGACCACGGACACTTGGGATCCTCCTCCTGGGTGTGGGCTCCACGCAAACACCTTCGTGTCGACAACCAGTAGCTTCTTGGAGCGTCTTGTGCTTTTAACCGGGTTTGCTCGTGGAAGAAGGAGACAGTAGACATTAAAATGGCTTGTCGGAAAAGCATATTATATTTTTAAAGTGCAACATATTTTTTTCTCTAATTCAAAACAGCAAATGTTAAAGACTCTTCCCAGTGCATGCTAGTGACAGGCAAAGCTCCCAGAGGGGTGACTGCCTTCAAAGACAGGTAAATGAGGGCCCATATAAAACAGCCAAGTATTGATGTTGTAGTAAAATTCAAGAAAAACACATTGGCAGACAAGTAAATTTGTCACTAATAATTTAATGTAATTTCCCTAAAATGGAGGTAATAGGTACTCAGGGAATACACCTCCAGGGTTTACATCCAATGTGCATGTGGAAAATTGTGAAATAATATTTTTTCTTAAATGTAGATGCTCTGGCTGACATGTTAGTTTATGAAGAAAATTGTTCTCTTGAAATGATCAAGGGGAGGGAAAAATATAAGTCTCCCTGCATATACAACTTGTATCCTCTAAAACCACCCCCAAAATGACAGCTCGGATACAGAGGTTGCTGAATGCCGAGATCATTTGTTTGTGTTTTAGTTCCCCCTTTAAAATGATGGACTACAATTACCAAATAGTAATGAACCAATCATGTTGCAAACACTATTTCCTGTGTCATTCTGAGTTATAGAATCTAATATCAAGCTCATTTAAAATATTCCAAAATTGCTTATTTTTCTCTGCAGTGAAGTGACAGCTCAAATTGCGTTTAGTAGCAACCATAAGACCATGAGCAAATCAAGTATAAAAATTTCATTTTCTCTAAGTGTTAATGCAATATTTTTAGCTCAGCTCCTATGCTGGTTCACTTTCCACTACACAGGATGGTGCTGGATGCTGCTTAAGCATCATTATCAATTATAACACATTTTTTGTAAGTTTTAAACAATGCTTATCCCAAGCAGGTAAAGTTCCGAGAAAGCAAAAAGAGAGAGAAACTACTTCTACTTCTTCAAACCAACAGGATGATTTCCAGCTATAAACTGAAATTTCACTGTAGACAGAGCAGGTTGAATATGAAAAAGGCCTGCAGTTTTCTAGAACAATAGGGAAAACACCTAGAACAAAGCAAAATACAGCTGCCCTCAGTGCCTAAGCTCAGAAAAAGAACAGAGGAGGGAATGGAGCCCAGGAAGAGAAATGGGGATTAGCATGAAAAACAGAACTACAGAATATCTAGCATCTCACATAAAATTAAGACAAAGAGTCCACAGTAGGGAACTAATTCCTGGCAAACGTTGCAGGTAGGTATCTCACTTTGACGTGCACACACATTTCCCAGCTGCTGGGGGAAAGCCCGCCCCAGTTCCGCAGCAGGACACCGTAAGACACCTCCAGCTGCGAACGCGCCTTCGTCTTCCTCATGAAGCTGGTGTTTCTCCCAACACCAACGTGCTCTGTGATACTCCTATTCTTCATTCTTATCTTTCATGCCTGCACATTTAGACATGCCACATACATGCACTGGATTCTAGTCGCACACAGTATATATTCATGGCAGGGAATTGTTCAAGAAACTCCATTTTATTGGTATATGTGTGTACAGAACGCTACAGGGAGAAAAAAAAAAAAAGAAAGAAAACACGACCCAACCCACGCACATGCTGCAGGATCAGCTGCCAAAACCCCGACACCACTCCAAGTATAATCCCAATGCAGGCGTGCTCACGGGACAAAACTGGCAACCTCTTGGAACAGGTCTCAAAACGTACGCTGCAATTTATTTTCAATGGGCATGAAAACAAAAAAGGAGCTGAGAGTTACATATTCACCTCTCACTTCTCCATGCTAAAACTTCTTCACTCTTTTTCTGAAGGTTTTAAGAAAATGTTGACTTAAAGTCAGTGTTCTCCTGTTGCTGCTGTCTGGCCCTGAACATTTTGTCCAATTTCACTATGGTACTTTGTACAGTAAAAGAGTACAGTGCACTCTTATGGTAAGCATGCTGTTAGTAATTAAAAATAATAATAACCTCTGAAATGTACTTGGCATTTGAGTACACTGTGTATGACTGGCAAGACGCGTTCATGAAAATGCAAGGTTTTAGGAGAAGAAGAACTTCTGCAAAATGGTGGGAGGGGGAGGTATGGTGCTTGCTTATTTACCTGCTAATTACAACCTCCACACTTTAAGAACAAGACCGTGCCATCTTTCATACATAACGTCAATAAAACATTTTTTAGAAGTGGATCACAAAATGCTTCACAGCGACAGCAGCACCACGGTCCTGTTGAGCACAGGGAAAGGAGGCACAAGGCGACGTGCAGGCATCACGCGCCTAGAGCAGACTCCAGAGAAACCCATTTCAGGGGGTTTGCTTCAGTGTTTTTTCTCAGGCTTTTGTGTATTTTTAAGTTATTCTGAATCAGAAAAGTTGGGCTGCATAAGTATTCATACAAGACGCAGAAATAACAAAGATAAAGCAGGCCAGAAGGATGCCCTAGCACTCAAAGAGATGGAACTACTGCACTGTTAATTGCTGAGGCCAATTTGCAGTGCGATCCCTCTAAGATGACTGAACAGGGCTTCAAACCCTGCCAAGTGAGCTTGTGACTACAAACCAAATAAAACTTCCCAACAAATCTGTACCTTTTCCCCAACAAATCACATTATCATCCTTCTCAAGGATTGTTTATAGGCAGTAAAAATATAATTAGAATGGATAGATGCAGCTCTTGCTGTTATTACCACATATACCCACACAGTAATTACCTGTATTTTATAGATAGCATACATACCACAAAGGAAAAAACAGTGACATGAACTGTCAATATGTATTTAAATCCTTCTATGCCGTTTTGATGTCAGTGAATATAATATTAGTTTGAGTTTTTGTGATCACGAGGTACTTGCATAAACCCAAACACCCACAAATAAGCAAGCATCTAGAAAAACACCTCCCTTATGGATTTTGACTTCACTCTTCTTGTCTCTACTATGAAAGCAACACAGAAGAGACAAGATACAGAAAGATATTACCAGATCTTGCAAATATCGATAGGCAGGAAGGTGTGCAGTTACAGCCTAAATATGCCCTCCCTACGGCTGCTCTGGTCAACTTTCATCCACTCAAAAAATAGAGTTTTTCCATATGCTTTCACCACGCATTTTAATTACATTTTTGCAACAACATATTAATAGGAAAATTAAAAGATGCGAAATCTGACATGTGCGCTTGTGCTTTTCATTTGCTAATTTTCTTTGCTAGCTCTTTTTCAAAGTTTTCTGGGTATTTCTTTAGCATTAAGATCTTTCCTGACATTGTGGATCTTTCTGCTACTCCCTTCTTTGCATGCTGGTCCTGGCAAGCACCATCACTCAGAGCAAGTCAAAAAAACTGCACCAGGAACACATCAGAATGCAACGACTCAACTACTAAAAGCCAAAAATATTAGAAAAAAATATAATTTTGAAAAAATGATATAAGCTATCATTTAAAATAATCCCTTCACAAGTGACAAGCCTTTTACTGTTAATACTTCAGAATCTAAATTTTATCATTGACAAAGAAAAAAAAGGGCAATCTTAGATTAATAAACACCAATGCAGAATAGTTAGTTTCTGTTCCTTGTATTTAGTTGGCTATTCTCGGCTTTTGTATAGTAGATTGGACACGAATCCCTTCCAGAAATGAAAATTGTGCAATGGCAACATTGCGATACAAGCCGACAAGAGGCAGGAAATTGAAAGTTCAGGCTGAGGCGTCATCCTTCATTTACACCACTGCCGAGACGGGGAAAGCAGAGACGTCGCGTTAAAGACAGTAACGGACTTGGCTTTAATTTCCTGGATGTTATCACCTCAAAGAGGACCGCTGCTGTCATTTAAATATAACTGGGCAAGCAAAGGAGAAGTCAATGAGCTGGTCTGTTTCCCACGTGCCGGCGCGGTGGTGGGAGGCCGGCTGGGCTGCAGCAGGCGCCTCTCAGCCCGCGTGGACGGTAGTCCCTCGGGAACGACGTTTCCCGGCCCGTGGAAACGCTGCCATCACAGCACTGGGCATGGGCACCGCGGCCGCCCACCCGCCTGGAGATCCTGCCCAAACACCAGCTTGACCGGCCCCGAGCTCGCCGGGAGACCACACGTGCAGGGCTGCGATCCCTGTGCGCACCGTGCAGGGTGCGGAAGGCAGCGCTCCCGAGCGAGGACGGCGCTCGCGCTGCCGCTCCCTCCCGGGCACGGGGCCTGCGCGACAGCAAGGGCAGCACGCGGCTATCGAGCCCAGGCAGGTCATAGCCCACACATCTGGGAACAGCACCCTTTTCACATTCTTAAAAAAATAAAGTTATTTTTTATGGGATAAAGCTACAGATAGTAACTGGACCTTTTTAACACCCACGTCCTGAAGATTTTCTATGAGTCAGGGGGTTGTCGTGCTCTCCTGGAGGGAGGCAGAGAAGGCCTGCAAGAAACGCTGATCTCTGGAACAACCACCCCACCACTGGCATTTCAGCCCCAGTCAAGATACCCTGTGGTTCTGAAAAAAGCATAGATAAAAACCTGCAATTTGATGGGCAGCATTTTATAGTATCATGGTCTGGACAGAGCGAAGAGCATCAACATGAAAATGTAATTAACAGCAAAGATATTTTATTTATTTACTTCATTCACAGAGCATTTCAATACCTAGGTCTCACCCAAGAATGAAGAGCATTTGATCTTCAAGGGAAAAAGTTATTAAAATTGATTCTGATACAGTTATGAAACCTTTTAAGAGAAAGTTTAGTATCTGCTCATTAAAAGCCCACCTAACAAAATCAGGAGAAAAGCCCTAACATTTTTTTCCACAGGCTTCCTGCGAGAGCAGGGCTCGGCAGTGCCGGCACAGGCAGAGCAGCTCAGGCAGCCCTGATTTACCTCCCTCTCCTCCACAGAAGTGCTGACATACATCTCGGAGCGCAGCACGACATATCAATGTTTACTAGACCATTTACTCCATAGGTAATTGTACAATTTCCACTGAAAGACAATTCTCCTGTCTTGCTGAAAGAATACTTCTAGTAATGGATGGCACTTGAATAATTAATTATTCCTTAGCAGCTCACCAGTCTCGAGCTCAGAATTTAGTTTCCCTCCTCCTCCGAACACTGCTTTGAAATTTTCAGCACTTTTGTCACTAAGTTGAACAGCCTAGTCCTAACGCTTAAGTTTCATCTTTCAAAGGCAAGAACATTTGTCCAAAATTATGGGGATGTGGAACAGCCTATAGTTTCTGTATTGAAGAAACTTCTAGAAATGTCACCGTTTTCCGCTGGATGGAGTCATTCAGTCTGAATGTTGCCGTGAGCCCGAGATGGATCAAGCTGCAGGATGCTTAGGTGAACTTGTCAGTACAGCTCCAATTCCTATTTAATAATAAATAATCAATAATGCAACAGGCTATTGAATCACTACCAGACAAACCCTTGTCTTCACGCTGACAGCAGTAAATCACATTTTAAGATCCCTGTCTCTGCTACTACTGCATCAGGAACAGAGATGCTCTGCTCAGGGGCACCCAGTTCCGTTTTACACCCTGCATGGGGACACCTAAGCCATCCCATAGACTGGCTCTTCCCAAGCACCCACGGTCCTGCCTTCTCAGCCGCAAGAAGCGGCGCCGTCAGAAGGGTCCTCTCTGCCCACGTTCCCAACCAGGCTGACGACTCGAGCAAACCTCCGCGTTGTTGTTAGCCACGAGTCCTCCAGGAGACGCAGCACAGATAAGGAAGTGGTCTCACAGCATGTATGTGTCAACTGTCACTTTTCATGTCACAACTGTGACACTAGTGGATTTGTCAAGATTATGCTTCAAGAAATATGTGTCTTTTATTATTCCCAAGTATTTAAACACCTAGTTCTGCAGAAACATTAGCAAAAAGAGCTCAGAGAGCACTTTGGCCTCATGTGCCACTTGTCTCGCTGTGTCACATAAGGTCATAACCATTTACATACGGGGAGAGCGTGGAGCCCGTCGGGTATTTTCACATTTGGGAAAACACACCTTCACCCGCACGTTGACCGAGTCAAAGGGCAGCAAACACGGACAAAACGGGACCTCGGGCAGCAAACACGGACAAAACGGGACCTCGGGCAGGGAGATCTGCTGAGTCTTGGTGAAGAGAAGGTAACTGGAGCGACCGCCGGGGCAAGCGGTGCCTCTGAGGGCAGCGCTGTGGGAGCAGGGCCAGTGCAGGGCTGAGCTCTGGAGCTCTCGCGGGCGCCCTGGAGCAGGCGGTACCACGGCCAAGTCCAGGCCACAAAACCTATGGAGCGACGCAAGCAGCACGGCCCAGCTCCAGCCGCCTCCCGACCTGCATCGCTGCCGCCTGCTTCTAGCTACTGCCATGTAGGAGAAAGCTAAAACAACAGTCCGTGTCCGCTTCAGCATTTCTCTCTCTCATAAAAGGAAAGAAAACCCAAANGGTGTCCGCTTCAGCATTTCTCTCCTTTCTCTCATAAAAGGAAAGAAAACCCAA
>VWPW01014726.1:0-49391 GCA_013389825.1 Crypturellus undulatus
TTTTTTTTTTGTGGACTTCTGTTCAAAAACTGTAAGCATAGGTAGGGGCAAGTCTTCCTGAATGCTTAATCATGCACCTAGAAACACTTGTCCCGTTAAACAGTGTTTGTCCTTGCGCCTGTGCTATTACTAAGCATAATATAGTGTATCCATGGACACTGAGGGTAGAAGGAAATAGCACACTACTAAATAGTCATCAAGTACCCAAACATGATTTATATTTCCATGAATTAAAATAGAAACACACTGTAACTCACCAATACAGGAATATTGAATTAACCTGGAATATGTTAACTAACAAAGTGGTCTCTCAGTCTCTTGATCTCTCAGTTTGTGTGTCATGTAATGCCTGAACTTATGCTTATGTTTGAACTGGAACACCAGCGGTTTGTAAAGGAAGGTGATATTTAGCAAGAAACGTATTTCCAGTTTTATCACTTGGAGCAGAGATTAACCCTGGATATTTCCAGAAAACTTGCCAGAGAAAGCTTCCGGAACGCATCTGCTACATGTGCAGTTGCAGGCAGCTCAGTCTTCCAAATGTTGCGCTTATATTTTTAACTACTTTCAAGTCTTGTATGCACATTAAATCCAAAAGCCTGAAGCACATAAAAAGCTTTCACAGTTAACTTTGAAAAATATTCCTCATGACTGAGGTTGTCAATTCAAAATGGATGAAGTGGTGGGGGAATGTTGTACAGCTGGAAGTAGAAGGGTAGTTCTGAGTTTAAATCTCTCCATGTATCTGTTCTCACCCTTCTGCTGAAAGCTTTTAGCTGTTGCCTTTGCAGGCGTTCACAAAAAGTGTGAATATATAAAGTTTTATCTGTCTTCCAGACTGCACTGAGACTTACCATACATATGGCCAAAAAAAAAAAAAAATCAACCAACCCTAGAGAAGTTTGGGGTTTTGGGTGCTGCCGGGAAAGAATTTTGCGTTCTTAAGCTACCTTCTGTCAAAATGAAGCTAAGTTCTGCAGTCTTAAGAATGACTAGCATTTCTGAAGTAAAAAATAAGACATAAGTGAATCGGAGTACTCTGAGCTTTCATTGGGTGATCCATAAAGAATATTTTTTCCCGTTTAGGAAAGGGAGGGTGTTTTTTTCGCAGAAACTTTCCCCGCAGAACTTATCAAAATGGCAAGTAGATGTTTTCAGTCTGACTGAAAATTTTTGTTGGATATTTAAAACAATGTTTAGGAAATATTTTAGGCTTCCACTGTGTGAATTAATTCTCTTTCTTTTACAAGGAGAATGATACAAAATGAATTCAATAAATTCTTATTTATTCTTGCTTAATAAATGCTTTGTTCTCCATATATTTGTTATTTGCAGCTCTGTATTTTACACAAATGCATGTTCTAAACTAGTCTTTACTTTCTTCCTAGGTTTCTTTGCAAGAGAAACAAAAAAGTTTTAACCAAAACTGGGAAAAAAAGAGTATTTAGCGCCCATGAGCCCTGGGGAGCTGCAGCAACAGTCCCTGGAGGGGGGTTTAGCCTCCAGGAGCGCTTGCAGGCTGCGCACCTGCCAAGAGAGAAGCGCCCCTGGAGTCATTTCCAGCCCCAACAAGGGTTCCTGCTCCCACGGGGACCTCCCATGTACCCACAGCAGGAGCAGCCTGCGGAGCTGGCAGTGGCGGGGAGGGTCCCATCTGCAGGATGGATGAAGTCCCTTGGTTCTGAACGCTGCTTTTGCTGATGTACGCAAAACACACATTTTCATGCCAGTTTTTCAGTGGTGGCCAGGCACCAGGACAAGAGGCAACAGCCACAAACTGAAGCACGTGAAGATCAGCCTGAATTTGAGGAAAAATGTCTTTCCTGTGAGGGTGCCAGAGCCCTGGCCCAGGCTGCCCAGAGAGGCTGTGGAGTCTCCTTCTCTGGAGATCTTCAAACCCGCCTGGATGCAGCCCTGTGCCCCATGCTCTGGGTGACCCTGCTGGAGCAGGGGACTGGACTTGACCAGATCAACTTGGCTACGGAGCCTGCACATTGCACACACGTGGCGCCAGCTGTTCAGCATCTCTCTTGCCTTTTGCTGTGTGAGTGAATGAGAGCTTGCTCTTGTTTTAAAGGTCATTATTTTAACGACTGTCACTGCAGCCTTTCTTTCATGCATGTTCAATGAAGTGGTTGAATTTTTTCACTTATTTTAATAAGGGGTTTGTTTGTAATAAGCAACCAAAAGACTCACAACAGCAACTCACTAATCAGGGCATTAAGACACAGATTGTGCCATGGCCAAGAACTGGACCCTGTCCTGTTCTGCTATGACCAGGGAACTCTAGTGTGTGTTTGCCTTCCTGAACACCTAGTGTGTGCTGAAAACGCTATTTGTGAAGACGAGAAGAATGATGTTTACAGCATGTTGTATGAGCAAAAGATGGAGGATTTGAAATTGATCCTCTATTATGATTTACAGAATAATTTTAGGCCTTATTTTGAATCCTTAGTATAAGAGAAAGAAATGTGGTACCACGCTGAATGAAATACAGCCGTCTCACCAACAGTGTAATTTGTCAAGTGGTCTTAACTTTATACCGTCTGACTAAAACAGAGACAAAAACTAGTAAATACTGATGATACAAAATGTTTAATTTACATGCAACATTTATGGGACATCAAGGCAGCAAAACATACAATTATGACATTTTTTCTTTTTTTTAAATTAATAATGTTTAGAACTGAGACACACACAACTGATTTCTCATGCACAAATGACACAAACTCATTGTGGTATCAGACTACATAAAAGACTTAAGTTAAATGACACATAAATTTCACAGCAGTAGCTCCAAGAAAAGAGCCATCAACTAACATGACTGAAAATCATGATTATACCCCCCTCCAAAACATGGATGCAGTGGGAGAAGTGAGCGGCAAACAAGAGGGACTAAATCACTGTACCTTGATGTGGAATGTTAACTGCAGCATCCTCATTCCTGGGTTTGTAGTAAAAACGCCTCTCTAGTTTACAAATGAGTATGCAACAACACTACTGAACTGCCATGAGAACAGCTACTGGATGCAATAACCTAAAAAAGGCTGTTACAGGAAGTAATAGACATTCTGACGGCATATGAGAAGATTTAATGGTCAGAATTTATTACACAAACTAATTTGTTTGGGTGGCTCCATGAGGGCTTGAACAACAAGGTCTGGCGGATTTTGCTGTGCTGCTTTAAATCACCGCATCAAAAAGGCAGCGGTGGCCATTTCCGCTGCCCTGGGTGCAGTAACTTCTCGTGCTCCAGACTGCAGAGACGAGGAGAGGCCTCTCAAGCCTCCAGGGCCCTGTCTCTGAGACAGGCAGCCTCATGCTCCCAGAGGTTGCCCATTCCCATGGCTTTTAGCCAAGGTGAGACAGGATCCTCCTTCTTTTGACCCTCTGCAAGTGACCAGACTATAGTAATAGTGCCAAGGATACCATAAAAAGAGGCAAATCAACTAAAACTGTACACAGTGTAGTGACGTGTTGTAAACATCTAAAAGTAAGCAAGAATTAAAAATCTCATAGTATTGCAGCTACTCATGTAAACAATTTATGAAACTTCTTTGGCACAAAAAAGCATTTCCCCTAGCACTTATAAATACAACATACATGCACTTAAGTTTTGCTTAAAAAGTTACCAATCGTACTGATATGCATTATCTAGATTAGCAAAATTCATAGATAAAGGCTTCATTATATCTTACAAAGAATTAAGAATATAGTTTGCAATTAAAAAATTAATTTGCAAACTTTGAAACTGTTGGGTAATCTGTAAAGTTTGTTTTGCTTAAAAAAAAGTCTCAGGTAATTTGTATCAGTAATTTAAATCAATGACAAACCATTTGAGAAAACTGATTTAAATAAGTTCAAGCAATTACCTAATTAAGAAAAACACCTATTGCACTACTGTGGGAATGAGAAAACTCTTTCACATGAGAATATCATCTTCGCATTTTCATTGCTTCCCCTTCTGTCCCGCTCCTTGGGATATTCCCAGTAAACTCAGTCCCCATGTTTCCAGCAAGGTAACACAGTGCCAATAAATCAGGACGTTTCTCATATAATTTTATACTATTGCTAACTCAGGTCACTCAAAAGCATTTAGTGAGCTGCTTCAGCACTTACCAATTGCTAAGTTTGCCTGATTGAGATGATCATCTTGCATTTGTTATTCTCATGCAACTGCAAGAATTATCACGAGATGTTGCAGGGTGATCTTTCACTGTGACTCATACAGCTCTTAAGTGCTACGATGATGATAACCAGAATGCAAATTTAATGTTCAGTCAACTTGAGGAGATCTACCGATAGATTAAATATGCAATGTGAGGTCCTATGTAACATATGCAGACAGAAAGCTGTATTTCTAAGTAAAATATTTATTTGCTTATAAAGACTGAAGTTAAGGAGTCCCTGTCTGTTCTGCAAGAGCTGACAGATATTTAAAGCACTGCAAAGAAGCACCATGGCTGGCGCATGCCCAGCCTGTTAGCTGTTAAAAGGAAGAAGAAAGCTCATGGCAGTTAAGTAGGGGACTGATTTCCAACTGTGTCTTTAAAAAAAAAAAAAAGTCAAAGCATCAAATTATAAGTATGTCCTGTAGCTGACTCTGAGTTTTGGATAATTTAAGACTAGATAGAAATTTTGAAAAAGTCCTCTGGAAAAGGAAGTTTGAATGAAAACTGGCATTTCTGTGAATTAAACAGGTAAGTGCAAAAAAAAAAAAAAAAGAGAAAAATAAAGCAGCACTTTTTTTGACTTAGAATGAGCAGTCCTCATCGCAGGTCATATTACAGGACGTAAACCAAACGCATACAACACAAAAGCTCTCCGGTGTTGCGTGTATCTGCTCAAGATGGTGTTAAGCCTGGACTTGTCATCTCTGTTGTGGGACTTGCAAGATATTCACTTGATTTCAGACTTGTGAGAGATTTGTAGCTCGCTACGGAAGTGAGGGAACCACAGAGCCCAAGCAGCGACGGAGTGTCTTCCTTCCCTGGTGAGAAAACACGGGTTAAGCTAATCATTGCTACCCAACACGAACTTACCCGACCGCAAGGCAGAATGCAGGGTCATGTCCCCTATTATGAAATAAGTATTTCCACTGTAGCATGCACGAACTCCACACACACAGGTGCAAAAAAGCTACCATTTATTCTGCACTGTTCCTGCCCCGCTGGGACAGCGCCCGTGGGCCCGGCTCCCGGCTGGGCAGTGGGCCCTGTCCTGCACAGGCTCTACCGACCACGCGCCAACAACAGCTACCAAACCCAGCGCTTCTTTTAACTGAACACACCGTCAATGCGAGCGGCATCACACCCCCAGAGACTCCCCATTTTCACTCTCTGAGAAAGAAGTCAAATTAACAGGAATGCAGATTTATTTCCTTAACAAGGTACCTGCCTCATTTTTTCTCCCCATACTTCTTGCTTAATCTCAAGTGTGCTAAAATTCCACTACTGTGGAAGAGTAGCAGTGCAATTATCTAACCTTCCTGCTTAAACATCTGAAATTTAACATGAAATACACCTCTGGGTATAAAACTACCCAGGCAATTTCTCCCTTAGCGCGTGCCCCCACTTCTTGCACGGCCCGCTCACTGCCCTGGTGCCAGCGCAGCCAGCACCTACGCACCGGCCTACCAAACCCTCCCCGTGTCACTGGTGCTCCAGGATCACCTGCAGGACAGAAATGGTAAGAGAACCACTCACAGTCAACTAGAACTAGATTTTAAAGTGACTTGAGGATGACAGGCGCTGGGAAGCCCATCTACCAGAGTTAAAAAAAAAAAAAAAAAAAAAAAAATATAAAGTGGTGTTTCTTAAAATTGCACTTTGTGTTCCTGACAGAAATATTTTACTCTTCAAGAAGGATGTAAGGAAAACAACAATCCCCCAGGAAAATATAAGTGGCATGTAGTTCTCTTGCATCATTTATAGTCCTTGCTAGCAGTTTTCAGTACATTTCAGTACATCTCACCTCTGCCAATATTTGTCTCAATGACTGAACAGTCTTCCTAAAACATATAAGCCCTATATAAGCCCTTTTCAACTCTTAACTGTCAGAAAAATCTTTATTCACAGAAAAAAAGTAAATTTTAGAAACCATGGAGGACACTAAGAGTAATATAACATACCTCAGGCACAGGCTCTAAATTCAACAACTGTGCAATTGAAACCTGATTCATGAATTAGATTAGGTGCCTCCCTCAACAGTACCGTTTACTATTTTTAATCTTTTAGTTAAAACTGCCATATCAGGAAGTGAAAAAGAGTAACGTGATCTGCAGTTACAATACTATGACCTACCAAATTACATTAAAGCTTAGGTGATGGACCTCACTAAATTAGGAGTGAGATCATATCTTGCTGCTTTTAGAGTCCTGAAATCAAAATGTAAAATACTATCAGAATTTTTGCCACATCTTAATTAACATAAGAAAAAATATCAGAATTGCAAAAAACAGCTAAAAGTAGATCTGTGGCAGAATTCTCTTCATAATAACCATGCCATTTCTAATTCACTTTTTCTAAGCTAAATTGAAATAGATTTTAACCTTTTTCACTAAAAAAAAAAAAAAGATCACAGATGTTTGAAATTTCCCATCCCTTGCATTTTAAAAGTATGAAATTTTATAGTCATGAACTGGTAAGACTCCATACTGTGGAGAATATTCAAAGTGAATGTGTATGAAATTAACAATATATATTGTTTATACTTATTTTGGTTCCACAGCCAAAATGCTGCAAGTCTTACAGCATTTCTCTGCTTTTCACCATAGTCCACGAGATGGAGCTGTAAAACTCTGATACACAAGCAGACTTTGAAGGCAGCGGTACATTGTCATTAGGTACTGGCATGGTCTGTATCAGCTTCCTCTCCTCATTTCAATGGCAGCAGCAATAACCTGCATCTCTGCAGATATATGAATGCAAGATACAAGAATGCAACAAGTAGCTGCAAATCCAGTGCCTATCCTGAAGGCCTTCCTGAAGGAAACAGAACTGGGATCACTTCTGGAATAACTCAAACAAGTAGGAAATTAAAGGGCTCAAATATTCACACTAGTTATAGCAGAGAGGGGATGGAAGATCCTACTTGAAACTGTGATGGAGAAGGAAGATGTGCAACATATCTAAGTAACAGCCTTAAAAACAGTACAAAGTCTTGTAATTATTTTCCTTTCTGGGACTCTTAATATATGCAACCTTCTTTTAAATTCAATCCTTGGAGAAACCATTTGCATAACAATGGCAAAGTACTCAGAGTTCTCTTCCTTGATCATGCTGAATATTCATCCCACAGAGACTGGACATCAGAGCTATGAAGAATGAAATAAACTGAAGTCACCAGACAGGCACTGTACCTTCATTTAACAAGTTTAGCCCATCCTGCTTTCCATCTTGTGAGTGACCTGGATCCAGAGATGTTTGAGAAAGACTAACATCTGCTGAGAGTTGGTCCAAGCTTTGAAAACTTTTCCTGTAAAACAAGTTATAATTTTTTAACAATAATGCATTTAAAGATTCAACTTTCAATTCCACAGTAAATCTTTACTCTCTCATACGCTTTTCTACTTCTTTCCTAAGGCACTGTTTTTTTCATAAAACAGCCAACAAAAATGTTGATTAATCCCCAAAAAAGGAAAATCTCACAGTAAGAAAAACTGAAATCCTCTGCTAATTGATCTTGCCCATGTTAATGAGTAATTCAGATAGGATACTTTTAGGAGTTTGCTAAGGGAAACATAAAACTTTGATTTTTTCTGTTCCTTTAAAGGAGCAAAACAAACATTCCACTTACTCATCCCACTGCTGATTGTGCTTTCTGTAGAGCAGAGTGTCCAAGGCAACAGCATTGACATCCAGAGCTCCTGGGGAAGGCCACTGATTCGTGAGGTGAGTAGTTAATTCTTGTCTTGATCTCAAATCATTATTCTTCAGCACAGTCCTACGAAAATGAAAAACACTCCATTAAATACACATTACATTAAGAAAAACAAACAGTCCTGCCCAAGTTCCTGTTCTACTTTGAGTGACTGACCAATTACAATTTCATAACGCAGTTCATACACAGTTTCATAAAACTCCAACTCTTTCTGTGGGAAGCAGCTTATAAAAACAAAAACCTATTTAGGAGGAGAGAGTTGAAATAACATACTTTCCACAGAAGCAATTTTAAAGCATTTTAAAGATGCTTTCTGCCTGCATGACATTTATTATCAAGAAAATACCTTTCTTGGGAACACGATGCTTTTTACCTCTCTGTTTTTTTTACAGTTTAAGCCACCTCACAAGGTTTTTGAGTTTTCAAGGAACTAACAGATCTGCTAACTCCACAACAGGCTTCCTACTAAAATATGACTTGTAGCTCTTCCATTTTCTTATTGCTTTACGGTTTCTAGCAATTTCATCTTCTAAGTTACTGAAAGTGTGTTAACTGAGTAGCGTAGATGCTTAAGTAAGTCTTCACCATTTCCCCAGAGCCAAATGATTTCTGAATGATTTCTAAAGTTCTGGAAATAAGACAGTTACCAGTGTTGGAAATTAACTGCAAAAAAAGTCATGCAGAAATAGGGGAGGTTCCTGGGTCTTCAGGTTCCAAGTTAAGATTTTCCTTGGCCCAAAGACAATTTTTTCCAGCAACACAGGCAACGTGCAATGTATACCACTACAGCATAACTTCAGAAACAACAAAAACAACAATAAAAAAAAAAATCTATTAATCCTCAATGCCAAGAAAGCTTGGACAATACCGAAGTGGAGCTTTATACCATGTTAGAACACATGTGGTGTGAGGCAATAACTGTTACTGTATCTCCACAGTGAATATGGACTCAGGCTCAAGCCAAATGCCACATGGTTATCTGATATGCCAAAATGCACAGAAAATCAAATAACTAGTGATGGCAGTACCCTTCCATGAATTCACAAATAATACTGTCAGCCTATCTGTTTTTTACCATTCAATTTTGATTCTAGTGACATTCACCTCATTCAGACGAGAAGCTGAAGTGGGGGTGGCACACACTATCTCCCAGAGAGTTAAAATCTCCCGCAGGACACGGGAGGACAACAGCCAGTTCAGCAAGTAACTCTCAGTGGGTAAGCAAGAGGACAGATACCCAGCAATTTTGCAAGAAATGGTAGTGAAGCACTGCTGTGAACAAAATTATTTTCAAAACTCATCTCAAGACCCTAACTTTTGCCAAACTTTATGCAGGTAAGACAGCAACTTTCCTACAGTATGCTTTTCTCTTGGAACATTAAAAATATGTAAAAATAACTGATTATTCAAAATAAGTATAAGCAGAGTATTCAGCATATACAAAATAGTATTGTATGCACTAAGAAGGTAGACAAGATATTCCTAGCAAATTCCCACCTATTCCCAGCATCCCACCTATTCTTTTGGCCCTATAAATATTGATCTGTTTATCCTCTTGCAGTTGTTTTCTACAGTATCAAGAGAGATGTACAAGCATCTGCCTATGTATAAGCAGACTTTGGCAAGAACCATGAGAACCAGAATGACCTGAATGACTGCAGGCCCAGTAAACATGACTCAAAAGTCAAGATTTTATAAAGAATATTAAGCTAAGGAATTCCTAAAGCATAACTTATATGAAACAAAATCTATAAACATTACATGAATAATAATGAAAATCACAAGCAATCAGCTCAATTTTTAAATAGATTTCAATAAAATTTGATAGTGGTTTTGTAGCAGCAATGATGTAAGTGAGATACAAGACAATGTTTGTGTCTACAAACACAAAATATACCACACAGGAGTAAAAGGAGGGACTGGGTGCTTTACTTCAGTCTGGAAATAACAATCTTGAAAAGGAAATTAAAGATGAGAACAATGCCATTAATATGTAATTATCAGAGAAAGGTGGCTGGTACATTCAGAGGACTGTGAATATTCATGAGGGTCACAAGAGGTTTTTGGAACAAAAGCTCCTGGGTATGGGATGACCGAGTAGGGCGTCCTGGGCCAACCTGGTGAGCTCGAGGAGCACAGACAGGTTTGTGGAGAGCAGTTAGAATATATATAAATACATAACAATTTATTGAAAGAGCAGAAGGAATAAACTGATGTTTGGTATATTATACTCACCCATTCTAGGCTTGAAGAATTCTAGGCAGTCTGAAAGCTGCGAACTTTTCTTCCCCATCTACACTAACTGGTATCATTTCTACCTAAAATCCTTTGCAATGCTTTTACAGTCATGTTGGCAAAAAATAAAAAAGCTCAGTTTTGCAACAAATGGAGTTCACTTAGGACTGTGGACATGTTCAGCATCCCATTATTTATTCAAAAATTGATTTAAATACCACAGAATAGAAAATAATCTCACAAATGCTATCAGTTGCCTAGAACACTGTCCAGAAGAGACACACCAACCAGTGCTCTGAAGGCCCTTGCACTATATGGACCACTTGCAGAAGAGCTATTAAAATCACAAAAACAAAAAACAAAAAGCTGTTTGTAACCACAAAAACAAGCCAATAAAGCAAGTTCTGAACTTGCTGTGCAGCACTCCCAACTCCTCTGGAAGTTTTAAAGATTCACAAATTTAAAGGCAAAAGCCTACAGATATCTAATTTACCTTGTGTCTTAATATTGATCAAAAGATTACCAACTCCCAGCCATTAGATCGATCAACAAAAACAGCACTCAGTTAACTATGTTCACGCAGGAAACAGATCAAACACACCTTCCCCAAAAGAGGTGTTTCTAGAGACAAAAAAGCATTTTTAGAAGACTGAATGATTTCAAATGATTTAAGTGGCAAATGTTCTTCTCCCTACAACCATACTTGAATAAGACTTCAGTAGACTGAATCCCCCTTTTGTACCAAGCATTGCTTAAATCTTTGCCTCATCACTGCTTTAGAACTCTTTAGAAGTTCAATTTTGACCCGCAGGAAGAAAATAATTACTTTTTCCCTGCTCCCAACATTTTTGCCCTGAGCAATCTTCATGCCAACGAATATTTTTCTAAAGTAACTTCTCATCCTTTTCTAAAGAGCTTCACATTAAAAGTTCTGAAAAATATTATTAAAAGTATATATCAATAAATACTGAAAAACATGGCAAAGACAAAGACAATTTTTAATTCTTTTGGAAGTAACTGCTGACCTACTTACAACGTCGAGAACAGGATGTGTGGGAAACCTAGTAGAACACTTGCTGGGGCTTGTTTAAAGAGAGGAATCAGCGACACTGGAGACAGGATCTACTTTCAACAAATTATTTTTCATGTAATCAAATATCCTTGCTACTTTTGCAGGGCATGGATTTCCCAAAGAACACACTTGCAAGAAGAGCACAACATACACAAAAGCTAAGATATCAGACTTTTCAGCATTTTAAATGTATGAAGCACAAAGTGTGAGATTTTGCTCTCATTTTCTTGAAATTATGAGGTTCAAGTTTTATCACATTTTTAGCCCTTTCCAAAATAAATAAATAAATAAATAAAATCTACCAAAAGAAAGGCTACCTACATACAAATTCAAAATACTACTGCAACTAGTAGCTTGCTAGTGGAAAAAAAAAAGATGAGAACAATATTCTTAATATATCATTCTATAATATATCATTAAATACAAATACATGTTTGGCTCCACGTAACTATACAGTTATATTTGTGTTCTTAACAAGAAGCAATATTAAAACAAGCTCCTTTTAGAAAAAAAATAAAGCATTCATTTAAGAGATACTGCTAATGAATTCTTGCCTGTCTCAAAAGAATAATGATGATTCATTAGTTAATCAATACTACCTTACTCCCAGCTTACTCATAAGAGATATGTATATGCTCCCTACAGGTCTTTAAATATCTTTACTCAGATTCAAGCTGTCAAATGAACAGCATGGTATTAACATCAGTTTTACAAAACTAAACACAGAAATGTCACTGCTTACTTCTGAGTTTTAGGCCAGTGTTCACTGGACCTGTCTTACTACTGTTGTTTTACTTTGACTTTCTTATTAGAGATTTTTGTTTTATGATTTAATGGATATGTATGAAGTACACGTAGAGTATCACTGTGTATGGTAAACAAGCAGCAATAAAAGGTAACCAACAAATCACTGCTCATTTCCACGCTGTCTCCACCACAACCCTGCCCTTTCTGTTGCTTTCATACAATCATGTGAGAATAACTCACAGACGAATGGTCAAAGTTTAATGCTTACTTAAATATATATATATAATAATTGATAATGTGACCCCACATACAGTTCTGCTTCGGCTGGCACTCTTACTGACAGCTCAGCAGCCTCTGCAAAGGACGAGGAATTCCACATCAGCTGCTCTAAAACCTCTGAATCATAAAATTGTGGCGTGACTCAACTGACTCATTTATGATAGGGGACTAGGACAAAAAAAAATGCACACGTGGGGTTCCTGCATGCAGAATGAAAATGATATAAAATCTTTGGGTATTTAATATACTGCAACTTTACTATCTCTGAGGGCCAAAAAAATTATTAATCTCAAGTTTGGACTAAGTTAAAAAGAAAAGCCCCATCTCAGTAACCACCTAGGATGTCCAGGTCTTCTTTCAGCTAGGTAACAATTCTGACTTCCCCCGGATCAAACATAGATTCATGCCACTGTAAGCTTTCTCTAAAAGACTCATTTAGCCAGATTTTTGTCTACTGAACAAAAGCTCTCTTTCCAATTACTATTTCCCATTACCTATGAAAAACCAATAATTTCTTACCTGCAGGTTTAATTTCTCCAAATCCAGAAAATGCCAGTCCAGTTGGCAATTTGCCCTCTTACCAGCAGATGAAGACAGGAAATAAACCAAACAGATTAATTCCCTAAGAAAGGGAATTTTACCAGATGAGTGCTCCAGTTCAAGAACTACCTGAGTAGTGAAAAGTAAAAGTGAAAACAAAACTTAAAAAAATAAAAACATTTGAATAAGAAAGAACAAGCTTTAAAACCTTTATCTAGGACAGAAAATATGGAACGCAAACTCATATTGATAGCATACATGAATATAACTAAAATCTGTAAGAGCAACTCTAAAATAAAAGGCAACTCAACCTGTTGGTACTGTGGCAAGACAGTGTAATGTCTGGACTGGTACATTGTTGGACTTTGAGAAATTAGATCAGCAGGTATGAAAATGAGTTACTTACCAGAGGATTTTGATGTTGCAAAATATGACTGTTCAGGTGCCCTGTGCAGAGACATGTATTCCCCAAATTTGAAGCCAAAGTAGTTAGTTTCCAACAGACTTTCTAACGGCAGCTGCTGCAGTGAGTAAAGGCAGGCATGTGCTAGCACACCACATTTTCTTACTGTTTCTGACTGGCCAGCAGATCTTCATGTGCAACGGCAACCACGCTAGCTTGGACCCAGAACAGATTCCTTTGAGGCTTCTTCAGCAATCTTTTTAGTCCTCCTTTCTCATCTCCTAGAGATCTTAAAATACAATCCTCCAGTCACAAGATTCCTATCATCAATTTGATACAGTTTTGGACCCTCCTTGACCTTTGGGGGATCTAGCAGTATCTTATTTTGACAGAGATGCCTGGAGCTTGACTCTTGGTTTCTAGTCCAGTTACAACAGAAAATTTTATTTAATATAGACATCTAGAATAGATCAAGTCACACACTACACTATTATATGCACTTTGTGTGTGTGCTTATGAACATGTTAGTGTAATGCTTGGTGGATAGCACTTCATGTTTTCAGCCAAATAATCAAGTGAAATTCCTCTAGAAGAGATTACAGGTACAGCACAGCTAACTTTCCCAGAATTAAGTCTTAAATGAAAGCAAGAAAGATACTTAACTTTGACTAGCAACCACAAATTATTAAAAATAGTAAAGGAGAGCTTTTAATTCTATTCTTCAACCATCAATTCCTTTCTGGTAGGAAAACAGGACTTCTAGGAGTGCTTTTGATTGATTATTGAGCTTGCCTTTAATAAAGATCCACTTCAAAAAAGCTTGTCATTCAGCAAAAATTAAGATCCATGTCAAGAACTTTCTAGCCACAGCTGAATTCCTTTTAAAATGATACTTATGAGGGGGGGGTGGGGGAAAAATCAAGATCTTGTGTTGGAAGAGATCTGGAAAATTTCACCAAAAATAATAGTCTTGTCAAAAAAAAATGTTGCTATTTAAACATACTTCTTTTGTATCCATCAGAGCCAGCAGTTGGGTAAACTTTGGGTTGGCAGAACAACTGCTTCTCTAAACTTCTTAACTCAAATGTTAAGACAGGAACAGTTTCGGCAGTCTTATCCAACATTATAAACCTAGAGATACATCTTCCACATAAGATGACTTGTCAAAAGCAGTACGCAGGCATTGGGACAAGAAAAAAAAGTGAGGAGAAGGGGAAAAAAAAAAAAAGAGAAGTTTTTTTTTTTTTTTATATAGTAAGTGCCGTTAGAACGTCACAACCCATAAGTAGTAATGCAAGTTCTGGATGGTATCTGAATGAATTCAGTCAACTACCAAACTCTAGAGGCATCATGACAGAGCTTCAGAGTCCAAGGGAAATTCAGGACAAAAGAAAATCTGATCTGAGAGGAAAGGGCAAAGAGAAGAGAAAGAGGGAAAAAAAGCGCAGGAATAAGGAATTCAGACTTTTGGCATAAAATAATCAGGGAGGCAGGGGAGAAAGGAAGGAAAGAGGAAAAAAAGGTAACAGATAAAAGCTTTTGAGCAGCGCTGAGTGACTTTTGGATTAACAATTGGATAATAAAATAACCAAAATCTAATGAAGTGACTGCAGAATAAAATCTCAACAACAGAAAAAGCACCAGATTCAACACCTCAGCCAACCTCTTGCTATCCACATGGGAAAGCAGCTAATAAAAGGCTCTTAACTCAAGAAATCACCCAAAGAACTACACTTTTTTATTATAACTTCAAACTTCCATTTTTTGGTCCCTTTTAAAAGCCTTTTTAGGAAACAATTTAAATTGTGCTTTATTTTAACAAAACATTGAAAAACAAGGTACAATCTTAGAAGCGAGTCTCACAGAATGAAAACCATGTTGTATGTTAAATTTACAAATACCTTCCATAATTAAGAAAAAAGGAGCTTATTAGTGTGTGCCTAGATTATTAGCAACTGATCTGCCTTGATGGCTACAAAGGCTCGATACGTTTCATAATCATTTTGAAAGGCTCTACTGCAGCTCCACTCCTAAGCTTACAATGCTAAAGTGGATAAAATTCTGCAAATTAGTGCTAATATCCAAGTAACCTAGAGCTTTCTTGCTGTGCCACTGTTATACAATACCTTTATCCATAAAATACCCATAAACATCCAAAAAAATCCATAAAAATACCCACAAAAATGGGAGGAATGTCCCATGTCACTATACACACAGTATTCCACACTGGAGACTTGGAGATTGGGGCACAGTGACATTACCATGGTAATAAATTTGAAAAACATTCAAAGGAGAGTCCCTGAGATTCTCCAATTCACTACACAAATACGACGGATCTTTTCCATCTTTTTGTGAAGATGATTCCTTACAAAAAAGTGGTTTTGCTAGGTAACACTTTGGAGTCAGTCAGTATTTTGATGCAGATATACCTACATATTTTGTCTCTGAAATGAGAAACCAATAATTTCAAAAAACTTCAACATTATAATAAACCTTAAATTCTGTAATGTAAATTATTTTTAAAGCACTTTTAAAAAGCTGCGAGATATAAAGTATGTTACCTTAAAAATAAATCCTTTCCTATCTACTGCATCTTGTGGAGTAAGTCCTTTTCTTTGGTCACCCTGCTGTCAAAACCAGAGAGTTCTGGCATCCTGCATGCCAATAACTCCACATGATCCCTCTGTGTCCTAAGGATAGGCTTTTCTCTGCCTTGTCTGAGGCTTTGCTATGATTTTGTTTTATTCTGCACATCCCTTTGGTGTGTCTCACTCTGGAGGTTTTGCTCTGACCTCCATGAGTCCATTTGTCCATGTACTATGCCCCCAAATGAACTTTTCCTAGTTATATTCTCAAGCAAAAAGGAAACCAGCATGTTTTCACAGGTTTCCACCCAGCTAAAAACAGAAATTTCCTTCTTGCAGCCCGACCACACCTTTGTAAACAGAACAGATGTTCAATAAGGCAAGTACCTTAAAAAGCAAACAAAAATCCCCCACAATGAAAACCAACCTGCCACACAAATAAAAGTTACGCTCTCAACCACAGTAAGCTATACAAGAGAAAAAAAAAATAAGTATATATATACATTGAGAAAGAGGAGCAGAAAAGAGACGGCAGCACAACGCTGTGGATTTAACACGGAGGCTGCTGGCTTGGGAGAGGCAGAGGGCCTGTGGAAAGCACTACAAAGGAACGCGTGGCTAATGCAAACTCCAATCTCACAGCAAGGAAGGCTCTGAGAGAAAGGAGGATTAGCACGCTCAGTTCTGACACTCCAGGAAATTCACCCGGAAGATCAAATGCTAAATTCTAATCTCCCAGTTCTTTTCAGTGAGAAAATAAGGCAGTTACGACAAATTGGCTTTACTGTACTTAAGCAGTTGAGGGAGTCGATTTCTTAGAAGTGTCTTGCAAAAAGACTATCTGAAAAGAAGGTAAGGGAGCTAAAGAAGGGATCTGACTTCCTTATATCTCCAGATGATTTAGTTCTTGAGGGAGGATTACAAAGCCAAGCAACTTGCACGTAACGTTTTATTCACAAGCGGATTCACAGATTTAATTTCAAATCCTGTGCTCAGATCCCTCTGCTTCCATCTCCAAGGACAAGCCTTCCTCTGCTCTGGGCTGATGACAGAGCTGCCGCCCATGTCCTCTACACTCTCTGCAGCCCCGCGTCTTCCCCGTGCACCCTCGGGCAGAGCCTTTGGAGCTGTGCTCCGCGGGCGCTACCACTTGCACACATAGCTTCCAGCTAACCAAGTTTTTAACCCAACAGGGCGCGATCTGTCCTTGGAAGGGAATAATCTTTGCAGGGAGCAGTGTAGAAAATCTTTAAGTACTCCAAAATAGATTCGATAGGACATTGCGTATTTGTACCAAAAAGGAGCTCATTTTGCCCAGGCTAAAATGCACGCAAAGGCACCCCAGCGTGCTGCCCGCCTGAGTGAAGGGGCTGCCGAGGGAGGTGATATGCATTTCCAGATCAGCTTGAGCCTGATGCAGTGCAAACAAAGCAAAACGGGTATGAGAACACTACTCTGAGAAGCAACGCCTGGAAAACTGGGAAGCAGAGGCGGGAGGCTGTGGAAATGAGCTGGACCATTTGCAGTAATAAGGAGTCTGGCAGATGCAAACAGCCTCTCAGGGTTGTGACTAAGCTGTCCTTTACCGTGTTTACAAGAACATTTATATTAGCCAGAGAGGAACTGCAGCGCGTCTCACTGCCAGGTAGAGCAGAACATTAGGAACAGAGAATTTGGGCCTTGGAAGGACAGGCCGTTTCTGCAATAACAACCAGACATATAAACAAAGCTATCTTTAAGGTTACTAAAACCTAGAACAAATCCTTAATTATACATACAAGTTTAATTCAATATAAAACATGAGCACTCCAACAGTTTAGTTTGAATCTTATTTGTGCCATCATCAGAGGCACAATTCCAGATGCAGAAGAGTTTCCTTAGGTTTCCCGCTTTCCACAGGCCCCTTGAGAAACACCCAAACAAGACGGTGATATAGGAAGAAACGCCAGAGGCAGATAAACACCCAAGAGCTATAAAAAGGTATCGTAAGAAACTGAGAAATACATTTTGATACATTTGTTAAGCTAAAAATAAATAAATAAATAAAACAGAATAAATAAAAACAAGCCAGTTTGGACAGACTCATATACTTGGCAGTGACAACTAGAAAAATATCTTTAGGAAAATCCATACTGGCATATACTATGCAATTCATTCTCATCATTTCATTAAAATATAAAAATCACAGCAGAGGCAGAATAAAACAGAAATGTAAAGCATTTTATGTTGAGGTTTTCACCTGTGCATACAATGTTCTGCTTTCTTATCAGTATTTTATTAAAAAAAACTTTTTTGTTAAAGTATTATGTTTTTATAACATCAATGAGTCACTCTCCAGGTGATGAGTCATTACCCAGGAGATTGATGGAATCTCTCTTGTAATCACACATCGATTTTTAACATGCAAATATCAATTCCAGCTATAGAAGTTACACTTGAAACTTTAAGGTGGCAGATGAACAGATAAAGTTTGCCACAGATCACAGAGTATAAGGTAAAAGAAAGATCAAGAATCACTCTACGTGAGAAAGAAGCCTGTTTAAACTACGATAAAGAGCTCTAATGTAAGGCTCTTGTGGGCAAGCTGCCCACTGCACTGACTGAGCTACCCAGTCATCAAGGGACAGCCAGTATCCCTGTGCAGAAATGGAAGAACAAGAATAGCAGAGCCAAAAGCACTGCTCTCTAGTGCTCAAATGCACAAAGTCCCATGCACAGACTGGATGGGTTTTTTTTTTTCCTTCAATTAGTGTAATCAGTCAAACAACACACTGTTTACTGGGCCATTAAGTAGCAGTACAGACTCCACGATTAACTCAGCCTTTAAGAGGCAAATGGGTCAGAGGCACTTCAATAAGACCTCCTGGCTCCCAAACCACGGCTGTAAACATTCCCATAACAGCTTATGCGTAACACTGCAAATATCTTCCAAACCATTTCTGTCCTTTGTTTTAAAAACTTGGGAAGGAAACAGAGCACAGCATTAAGTCCCCTCCGTGCAGCCGCGACAGCAGACATTTCTGAAGAAAGCAGACGAGGGCCAGAAGGGCCCTCCTCGCCCTCACCGCGTATCAGCACTCAGCGCTCGGCCATCACTCCATCCGCAGATGCTGCGGACACGGTAGCAGAGCAAACTGCCCTCAGTGCGTTGGGTTTCGTCCAGACGTATCGGGCTAATAATCAAGAGGCCAAGTGCGGCTGCACTTTGCTAACCTGATTTGCCATCAGACGTCTGCCAGCAAAGTGAGACATCCGGGCCCCAGATGGCTGGGCATATTATTAAGAAATCCAATTCAGTTAAGGCACACACAAAAAAATTCACTTTTTGTGTATAACTAATTTGAGAAATTTTCAATTTCACTGTATTCCAGATACTGGAATAGATGAGATCTATAATATGGCTCCTAACTACATTTAAACCTGTGTTCATGCTTGAACCCAGGTTCAGGTTTGTGAGACAAAGTTATTATTACTGAGCATTGTTGTGCGTTATGTTTTTCATTGCAGTTGGAATATAAAAATGATTTCTGACTAAGCTATTTCTGTCTCCCATGTCTATATTTATCCCACACCTTAAATCAAACTACGTTTTTAACTGTGAATACTGAAATACTGTGTTAATAATCTGATATATAAGTTGAAGGCCTCATTGATTCCACAGGTGTTTTTTGATTACAAGCTCAGCAACAATAACAACCTATACTGCCAAGGAAGTCAGATCTCTGTTTCTCTGGGGTTTCTCTGGAGTCAGCCTAAAAATAGATCCAGCTTCTGTCCACATGGATATGTGAGTATATGTAAAACATTTTTGTCTGGGGTGCGTGAGAAAGACCATTTTGGAAACATCAAGTACATACCAATAGAAATTTGAAGCAAGAGAACTTGCTATTGTAGCAGTGACAACAAGTGGCATAGATAGTATCATTAAAAAGAAAATAGAGAATGTTTATTTATAATATTTTCCATTACACAGTAAATGACCCCAAATCAGATCTGAAAGTGTTTTACAAACATCAAGGTAAAATGCCTCAACACTGATATTACAATCAGCAGAATTACAATCCCAAACTTGTTCTTAGCTGTTAGTAAAAAAAATTTAAAAAAGATTACAGCATACATTCATGACTTTAATATAGCACTGATGGTAGGGAGCATAACACTGAGACACAGAATGCCATAAACACTGCTCTAAAATGACTGGATCATAAAAAGCAGTTGGCCAAAACTCATGACTCATTTCAGACTCATGAGTGATACATCATGGTCTGCCAAACCAGTGCTTCACTGTCAGAAAAATCAGAAACTACCAACAATAACAAAAAGAGAAAAAGAACTGGTCTGAAAGAATGATTAAAAGATGTTAATTGCAACAGGCGTTCACTGTCAGAAATCTGCTAGGAATACTCCTTCCCATCTCTCTGCAGAAAAGAAAGCAGGGGCTCCAACTCAATTTAGGAAGAGTTCATTAAGATGCATGCTATGTTCAAACCAGTACTGCAAAATTATATTTCTCTCTCCAAATCTTAAGCGTAGTCCCACTGAAGTTCCTGACTGCAGTCACATAAGACTTCTCACAAGAAGCTATCCAACAACATACTGTCAAAGTATCACAGAAATTGCTCCGGAATTTAAGCCATTACATAAATGAGGCAGCAAACAAAACTGACAGCCAGAGATTGAGATCTTAAAAACAGGCTGATCAAGCATATAGTTTGACTGAAAATTAATATAGGGCCCAAATGTTCAAATTTTCCACCTTTTCAAAAGTAGGTATAAGTAATGTCATAACTCCTCCCAAAATAATCAGGCTGGCCAAAGACATACAAGTTACCAGCTCAGTTATCAGTTAGCTCAGATGAGTCCTCTAGAAAAGGTACCTCTCAAGAGTTTACAAGCAATCACCTCCCCTAACAAAAAAGGACCAGAACAACAACAAAACCCACTAAGACTCAGGAAAAAAGTACAGGTTTGTTTGTTTTTTTGTTTTCCATTTGACTCCATAACTAGCATAAATAAAAACACAAATGCTGCATTTCTGGGCATTTTCATACAAGGATAAAACATTTCGTTTCAAGCACTAGCAATAAAAGGATCTAACAGAAGACGGGGCGGGGGGAGGGGGGAACACTTTGTTTACCAGCCAAAATTACTTTTTACTGCACAGAAATAAACCCTTCCACGTAGTGTCTCTCTGAAACACTCACTAGGCACTGAGAACCTAAGTATCCTTAAGCCATCCTTATATTCTTCTCATTCTGGATTATTTTAAAGGTCAAAGATGACTTCCATTTTACTTCTGGGCTCAGACACATCACGCCAGGTCAAAGGTAAAATAACCTGTCTTGTGTTTGTTGTGAACTGAATGAAACACACAGTTCCTGCAGGTGTACATTATAGCAGACCCATGGCAATTAATCACAGCACAGTGAGCCATTCACTATCTGGGTCTCTAAACAACACCAGAGAGTCCATCTGCAAAACAGCAGCATCTCCCTAACCCCCTGGGAGGTCAGAGAGGATGAACTACTACTAGATTGAAAAATACTCAAATATTTATCATCTTAGAAGCCACATATACTATTGAAAGAATTAAACTTCTTCCTGTGGTTTAGCCCTTTAGATTACGTTGAAGAAAAGGCAAGCAGCAAACTGTTTCATCAGCTTCAATATTTTTAGGACTGCCAGATGAAGTTCTACTGTGTCTGAACTCCATACAAATAAAACAGAAGTTTTACAAAGGAATAAGGATTTCTTTGTCCTCTCCTACTTCTCTGCCTACCTATCATTTTGAAGAGTGTTCAAAAATCAAGTTGCTTCCAAAAATGTGTTTTTTTCTCCTTTTAAAGGGTAGCCTTAAAGTTGGAAGTTGAAAGTAATATTTAAAGAATATTTCAGAAAAAATATTTTACAGATATTTATTTAGAAAAAAGTCTTACAGAATAACTGTAAGGTTTTTTGCAGATCTGAAATAATGTAAAAAATTAAGTAAGTTTACTGTAAGTTATTTCAGATCTGCAAAAAAATATCTTACAGTTATTCTGACATACACTACTGCAGCTTTCAGGATAGCTATTTTTGAATATAAAACTTGTCAAAACGAAAAAAAAAGGCAGAAATAATAAACTTGTTTAAGAAATTTGACTCATACCCACAGGACTAGAAGTTCTTCATATTATATAGCTAAATAAGTTAAATAATACTGTTCTAACAAAATTTCTCCATTACACTAACTTACAGCTGGTCCTGCAGTTCCACAATGATATATTCCAGTTGTTCCTTCTCCATTTTATGGGCTAGATCCATATCTTCAATTCTCTGTAATAACAGTTTATTCTGTGAGACAGATTCAGACAGCTGATTTTCTCGAAGTCGTACCAATTCTTCAAGGTAACCCTAGAAATAAAAATGTCAAAAAGCTTTAAGGAGCACTGTCAAAAAAAGTTTTCATTAAATATGTTCATGTTTTCCAGTTTAAAATGCATACAGTTCAATTTTTTTTAATGAACTATTAAACTGACTTAAGAAGAGTACTGTGTTTTTTAACAGGCACTGGGAACATCATGTTCTTATTACTTGGTCATCCATATTCCAGAGGAGAAAAGGATTAATGAGTGAAACACTGAGATAGGAGGGGCACCAGCATGAAATCCATTGTTAAAGGCTTTCTACATCAGAAAGGCTCAGTCTTCAAAAACAAACAACAAAAAACAGTCGCTAGCACAAGAAAAAGAACTCCTTTACTTTTGTATCACATCCTGGATATTAGATATTCCTTAAGAAGGGTAAGAGAATCTATGCTGTTAGTGAAAGAGACCTACTATTATCACTAAAAATGTTTCTTGAAAACTCCTTCTCTGAAAAAGGGGGCTGCAGTATCAAACTGAAATGATAAAGAACTTACTTATTGAAATGAAGATTCACATGCAGTCAAGCATCGAGTAGGAGAATTGCTGAAGGTTACTTCTTTATCTAACAGGTATAACTGGTATGTGCATGTGCACTTGTGCCATCTTTTTCTCCAGATGATGTTATAAAAGATACGGGGCAGCCCTTATCACAAGGCAAAGTCTTTTGTCATTTACAAAAGTGCATAATGTGAGCATTTAACAGCAGCTGTTACAGTATGTGATGTATTTCTCAGATTAAACATCTAGTTCCAGCTATTTCTTTGTTTTCTTTCAGCAGAGTCCCAGTGCATCAGATGCTAGGATCCTCCTATTAGTATCCTTTCTTAGAGAGATACAAAAAGTGCATATTCTGCAAAATTTTGAACAGTCACTGAAGTTTTCAAAAAATGTTTAAAGTATAATAAAGGTGCCAACATTTGTGAATCGTGATATTAATAAATACATAAACAAGTAGCTTATACAGAGCCACAAAGCAGACATGGTCCTGCGGAATAAGCAGCCGGACTGCACATTCGTTGGTCAGGGAAATGCTAGTAACATAATTCATTGCCACAAAGATGGTTAGTTGACCAGGGCATCTGTCATATGAGGGGCTGAGAGCTATGACTATTCAGCCTTGAGAAGAGAAGGCTCAGGGAGACCTTATCAAACTGCATAAATACCTAACAGAAGTGTGCAAAGAAGGAGACAAACTCTTCTCAGTGGTACCCAGAAAAAAGATAGGAGACAACGGGCACAAATTGGGAAAACTGGGATACTGGAAGTTTTGTTCTAAGAGAAACCCCTTTACAGTTAGGGTGGTCAAGCACCAGAACAAGCAGCCAGCGAGGGTGTAGGGTCTCCATCCCTGGAGATACTCAGAACTCAGCTGGACACAGTCCAGAACAACCTTTTTTAGTTTAACTTGGTTTCAGCAAGGAGATTGGACTACGTGAACCCCACAATAATTCTTTGCTTTCATGCTAACATATAGTTCTGTCCCCACTGGATATACTTACATCTGGTAAGAACTGATTTTGGCATCAGTGAAATTTGCAAGGAGTTTTGAGAACTTCTCAGTATACCTAGTTCAGTCCAGGCAAACATTACTAAGATCTTGACTGTTAACACACTGCTTAGAGCTCCAGTGAGAGCTTTGAAAGAACTAAATGTCACATTACAGCAGATGTAAATTTCCTGTTTTTCAGAACTGCCAAATAAACACATTAAAAAAATATATATGTGTAACACCAGTAACAGAATATTACGAAAACACCTGACTATAGTGACATGGGAGATGTATGCCACTAGAACAAGCAGATGAAGTTCCACTATAAACACTACATTAAAAAAAAAAAAAAAAAAAAAATCACAGAATCACATAGTTTAGGAGTTTACTACGTCAAAAATGAACAGCTTATACCATTCCAAAATAAGGAAGGAATAACTTCCGCATAACCAGCGAGTAAACTATGATTCATTAATCTGGCCAAGACACAACACAGAAATGGCAACTTAGAAAAGAATCTCTTCATGTTTCCTGGGTGACATGGAGGGTGCAGGAAGGAACTGACTGTTCATCTTTTTTTTTTAATACAAGTAGGCGAATGAAATGAAGCCAACAGGAGGCAGCTTTAGAAGAAAGAAAGAGAGGTGGTTCTTCACACAACAGATGGTAAATATGCAGAACACACTTAACCAAAAAAAAAAAAAAATAATAATTTGGATGCTAAAAATTTACACAGGCTCAAGGGATACTTGACAAGTTTTTGGAAGAGAATTTCATTGCAGTTTACTAAACTGTCAAACCCTATCAGCCTTAGGAAGTCACTAGGCTGATATGGGATGGCCAGGAGAATACTAGAGTAAAAGTATTACATGAACATTTGCTCTATTTTTATTCTCATCTGAAAAACTGTTTTTGGCAAAGATATAAGATCAGTGGGCTCTAGGCTAGATGGATTCTTGATGGATCGAGGTCTGAACCTGTACAACACTATTGATTGAAAAGGAGCAGAGCCAGACTTTACTTACTACAATAACACCAGATTCTATTCCACCATTCAAACAACTGGCAGAAGACACAGATAGCTTGGATCTCACCTGAAATCCAGTCACTTGACATATCATAACCCTGACAAACATCATTAACCTATAATATTAATGTCTACTTTGGAGACATAAAAGACATTTTTTTGTGTGTGTGTAAAGTGAATGACAACTGGGGAAAAGAAGGATATATCTGACTATTGGTCACTAAAAGTATTCTTTTTTTATTTTTTTTGTGTGTGTGGTGGGGTGGGGTCACAAACATCTAGTTTTCCAATACACAGTGTCAGAAAGTCTCTTGTGTTTGAAATGGAATATTCTCTCTATAATTAATTGGTACGTACTGCACTGAATGCAGCTCAACTGTTCACAATTCAGTAACAATTGGACATAATTTATGAAAAGGGGCCTGAAAAGCAAAGGAGAAAAACAGTCAGGAGAGGAGCTCTACCTCTTAGTCCATCTTTAACCTTTAATAGTCTTTTATTTAAGTTATGATAGAACAGTCATAAATGAAGTGAATTAAAAACAAAACATGACAGGTAGGTCCTAAATGAAAATTAGACAATGGAATATCTTCCATTTGATAGAAGAAAATGCCATTTTGCTGTTTGCAAATTTGGATAGGAATTCTAAAGGAGGAAAATTAAGAAGGTACAAAGTACTGTCAGAACTATGATTCAGAAGACTCATCTCATTATTAAACTAAGATAGTTTTGCTTTGGATTCCTAGGCAGATTTCCTCTGATTATTTTTGTATAAAAATAATTTATTAAATTTTGACATCAGTGGCAGCATAAAAGCCTTTCATTGGGAGTTAACTACGTCCAGCTTCTACAGAGAGCCTCTAACAAAGAAATCCCTGTGGACAATCAAGTGCACTTCATACTAAACGCCTTCAGAGATGCATCCCTTGAGATGGGAAGGAACGAGAGCTTCTACACAACACTATGGAATCTGACATCAACCTCTACTTAAATGGATACATCACCATTTGGTTAAGTTTCTAGCAAATCTTTATATCATCTCTAAATTTAAAAGGATATGAAGAAAACCCTGAATTTATTATAGCTCACCTATAAAATACTAATGCCTTAGTCAGTCACAGGTATATCTGAAGCACAAGGCTTACTTTGGCCCTATCACTGCCACACAAAACTGGTCTTTTACCTTCTGTTCCAACGCAAGCCGATACTTCTGTTCTACCCTTTTGCATTTGTTGTACCAACTGTTTTCATCCATGATGAAAGGAGGACCAATGTTCTCTGGCGTGCTGCCTTCACTGCCACTACTGCCCAATGTCCTTAGCTCTTCTTCATCACTGCTGATGCTGTCGGAACTGAAAAATCATGTTTATAAGCCAAATGGAAAACTGTAGAGTTCAAAGATGTAAAATTCCCCTTGAAATTAACATACAAGAAGATATCAAAAGCTCTGTAAAACAGTGAGAACTGTGGTCTAAAGGGCAGACAAACAGGCAACTGTATGCTGGCGATAACTTTGTGGACTATTAAGGGTCAATACACTACAGTTAGCTCCCTAAGGAAGTGGTGACTAAATCTTTCCTTCACAAATTCAAGACAAACATTAATGCCTGAAAATAAATTGTATTTGTTTCCAAAAAGCCAGAACAATAAGAAGCGGATGTTGTTATATTAAATCATGAAGGAATTTTCATGAGAAATTGTGGCATGGTTCTAGCAAAGACCATGTACTTACTGTTTCACAGAATATAAGTATGTCCCTAGATGTTTGCAGATTTACTATTGAAGTATCTCCATAACTTTCCAAATCAATTCCATAAAGTCCAGACACTCTCAAAGCCCCATTCAAAATCTTCCTTTACAACTGTGCTTTCCACTGCATTAACATCATTCACTAGTTTTTAAATAGTTAGATGTCTGCTACTGCATGATTCTCCTAGAAGCATTTACACTTTACCAAATAATTCATTAGAGAAGAACCATAGAAATTTTCTATTCCAGATGTATATGTTGGAAGTGTTTTTTTTTCTTCCATGCAATCAACACATTAGGCTTCATTTACAAGGTCAGAGAGCAGCTCAGTGATTTAAGCCTAAGAAATCCAACTCTTTTTAAAGAACGAGCCAATAATTCTGTTCTCTAGCTACTTTTTAGTAGCTACCATTAGTAGCTAAGGACTAAGATGCTGGTCCTCTGAAATCGATGTTCTATATCACAGTGCAATTTTGGGCTCTACTTCTTCTGCAAATTCCATTACTGACATAATGTAAAAAGTTCTGAAGTGATGCCGTTCTACTTTACTGAACCAGGCAATTTGTCACAAGCTAATCCTTGGCATGCTCCAGAGAGCATGTTTCATATTCAGCTGTACATCTTTGAGACCTCTCCTAACACCAAAAGCTCTCCCCGATGTCACAAGCCTGGCAACAGAAAGTACCCCATTAACATCCACGGCTTTTGAAGAAACTGAATTGCTAAATCTAGAGGATGATCATCCTTTCTATTATCAATCACCTGGCCAACCCCAGAAGTAAAATGCAGCCAGAAGGTTAGATTACGTAGAGAATTGCTATGATTATCTATTATGTGCTAACTGCTCACTGTGCTCATCTGTCACATACAAGGACATGCACAAAATTCACAGGAAACCAAAAATTTATCTGCTGTTGAACTACAGATTCTAACCAAAGTTAGCATTAAGTTCACACTTTGATGAGTCATGTAATAACTCTGTTATTGTAAAACAGCAAAAAGTAGCTCAGTATATTGATTTGTATTTAGAAATGGATAATATCATTTTGGATGTCAAATGAATGGTTAGAGGCTCAGTATAAACCAAATTTTGAAACTTAAATAAAAGAAACAGTTTAAAGATATAAAGTACCTTTGGGTGAATTTCAGATAGGGTGTATAATCTATGACAGCTGGAAAGTTGCCATCCAATCCTTCACCCTTCAAACAAAAACTGGTAAAACAGAGAAACAATAATAAGATTATATCAAGAAAATGAAGACAATGATAGCTGAATCTTATCAATATGAAATTTGATTTTTCTTATTAAGAAAAATTAAGAAATGACTTCAATATTTAACAATCAAATTCTATCCAGCTGAGCTAGACTGTTTAATATTAAATGAAAGTCACTGCTCACATTAGAGGATGAAAAAAATCCCAACAAACAGAAATCCCATATAATCAGGGTATAAACTGGTGTAATTGATATAAACCCTGATTTTTAAGTATTTGCTTTTACTCTGAAAACACAGATGGACTGCGAGAGAGTAAGAGAAGAAAGCTAGATTAAGCAAGAGAAACAAGGAAAGAATAGAGCAGTGGATGAGAACTCTTAGAGAATCCTAAGATCACTTAGAATAAAGTGCTTGCAGAGTGCTTATGTAACCATTTCCCCAGGTCTCACAAGTATTTCAGACTCTTTTCAGATACTTCCTGGTGTTGGGCTGCAGGAAGATGCTAAACATTTTAGGAACTAACATTAACAGAATGCCCTTAAATGGTTGTAGCTTTATACAGCTGTCATCTGGATTGTGTTCTTTTTGCATTGAATATAAAAGATGAATCATTCTTAACTATCAGAGAAGTGACGAAATAAATTATGTTTCTACACGGCTCAAATTTCTCGCTCTTTCTCTATCTAACATCCAAAAAAAAAAAAAACATAGCTCACTAACTTAACTGAAAAGTGTCATTTTTTCAGTTACTTAGGTGCCGAGAAACACAGCTTAAGGCCATTTTCAAGAAAAAAAAACGCAAAATTACTTTTAGTAGATCTTTCAGTAGATAAACATTCAACATTACTGTGGGAGGAGAAAAAGAAAAAGAGATTTTATTCTTTGCTTTTATTCGTTTATATTCTGCATTGAGGGCAAGAGATTTCCCCTAGAAATTGCATTTACAGCTTCACACAGATAAACCAATCAACATTTAGGAAAAAAAACGTTAGAACTGAAGATAGCATCACAAATACAGAGTGCAATGAAAGACTACATCTTCTCCACTATTCAAACCACAATGCAATAAATTACATGTGGCATAATTAAAATGCTCCTGTAGGGCTATGCTGCTATTTTGCCAAGAAATTTTCTAGACTCTTAAGGCTTCCACTGACAAAAACCTTAAATGTCTCCAAGGAAGACCAGCTATTACTCTAAATACTATTAAGAGTCAAGAGATGCCTATAAATATGCTTATAATAGAAATCATAGGATAAAGAAGGAGCAAGCACAAGCACAACAGAAGGATTAGAACCACTAACTAAGCTCTTTTACAGAAAGAATGCATTACTGAGGCCCAGAGGAGACTCACACAGTTGGTGTGTGTGGTAGGATTTCCAGATTGCATACCCAGTCTTGTTAGGCTGCTTCTTCATGTATAGTTATATTTCTTCTAGGTATAGTGCTAATCTGCAAGCAGTTTAATTTCACACGGTACAGGTTCGATTAATAAAATCTGACAAGATTTGAATTTGCTGCAATCAAGGTTAGTGCTCATCACTTCTGCTCCTCTAGGGCATATATTAAGGATGCAAATAAGTCAATCTAATAGCTAAATGCTGGCAAAAGAAGCTATCCAGCTTTTTTTTTTAACCATCAGGCTCAATGGACCGATCCAAGCATATTAATACAGCTGTGCACCAGGCAGGTTAGACCTCTTCATCTGCACTCTAATCTTTACAGCTTGCTTTTCAGACTCATACTCCAGATTTATTATTATCATCTCAGATGCACCTGGATTTTCATTACCTTAAAGAGGTAAGCATTAATTGTGCAGCAAAAAACACAGAAGACTAGCTAGAGATTTCAAAGGTGAATTCATCTGACAACACTTTGCAATTGCAGTTACTTATAACATGCATTAAACACATTTTAGTTAATTCTTTTAAAAATCTAGGACTGCTGAAGTTAAAAGATACCTACACCTTCTACATATGAAATTATAATGCTGCTGTTGAATACTAGTGCATAGCACACTGTTCTCCTTAAAACTTGAAAATAATTTTAAAAGATTCAAATGTCTGTAAGCTTTACTACATATTTTCTGTGATAAAGCTTTTGATAGTCTTTCTCCCATGTATCAAAGTCTTGAAAACATTATAATCATTCAGATATGTAAATTGCCATGCCACTTCTAAGAGCTACTCAAGATTAGTGACTCCTCTCCCAAGACACATCAGTTTTGTCTCTCAGACTATTAAGGCAAGCTAGCAGCAGTTTCCATAATGCATCTGCCTGAGCATTTTGTTAGGAAGCAGGCAAATTCAATACCTGAAATCAATTGCATTGAGTCCCAACAGCATACCAGCAAGCATATTTGCTTCTTCACCAAGAACGATTGCTCCGTCTTCATAAAATCTCCTTCAAGCAAACAAACAAAAAAGCCCCAAACTTAGGACAAAATGTTGTTAATTTTGCTAAGTAATAAGTTTTTTTTTTTCCATAGTTAACAGAAAACTGAGAAATCCAAGTCACACAAAAACAGCCCATGTTGTACCCTGAAGGAATTCATGTTTCATTTCAGATAAAGCAAACATATAAACTACATACCACAAAACACAGAATAAACAGCCAGAAAAGGCAAAAACAAATCATAATATTAGGCTTAAGAAATAGTAGAAAAAAAGAGGAACAACGTGCAAACAAAAAAAATGAAGATGTCTATCTTATATTCACTGCTGAAAGGATGAATTTGCACTGTGTAAATTCAAAGAATAATTATACATGATAATAAAAAAAAAATCTCAATTTTACTTGAGACTCTTTTCAGATTCAACTTTCACTCTGATTTTCACTGATTACTTCTTTCAAAGTATTTTTCACAAATTTGTCTTATTGCAAATTAGCTGTTTTCCAGCTCGTAGCATACTGCATGCTGAAATGCAGCCTGAAATGGTAGTATTTCCTTACCTCTAGTTATCTCAGAATTTTAAATTAAACTAAATTAAAGTAGTATCTTTAACATATTCTTTTATGTGTTAAGATCCATTGGTCAACACTTTAAAACTAAGCACACTGATCTCAAAATCCGTATGTAGGAATTTAATGATCAATACTGCCATTTTCTTTTTCCGTTTAATTGATTCTAATCAAACTATTGATAGGAACAACATTAAGTGCAAATATAATCAGAGTTAAAGGAAAAAAAAAAAAAAGGTTTAGGACACCATAATGCAAGTTAACTGATACAAATTTGTTATATAAAACATCCAGAACCCAAGAAATAACCTCTGAAAAAAGAGGAGTAACTTTGCATGTGTGCCTGTTATATCATGTATTACATGATGCAGCCTGGAATTCCCTCTGTGTACAGGCCTTTCTTAAGTTCTTTCTTGTGCATCTCATTTGGAGATGATTGATGCAGATGCCTTAGCCCTCTTTTCTGATGGTGTCATTTGGACACCAGCTGTACCCAGATCTTGCTGGGGGACCTATGCAGAGGTATTGGAACAGCTCGGAGCTCACCTAAGAACTGCAGCAGTCACAACACTGCCACTAAAATGCATCAATTAATAGACCTCAATAAAAGTAAATTTATGCTCACAGACAAAACTACAGGATGTCAAAAATAATGAAAGACTGGCATCCCTGAAGACTTTATTCTCCCTGTTACAGGAGCCTGGTCACGGATCAAATCAGGACATTTACAGAATATAACAAGGATCATCTGTGAGAGATCCAAAGCTCTCCCTTGTTTTGGGTGCAGTTTGCTTGTTTTGAGGAAAAAGTAAGAAATGAGAAAGATACCTCAGCAGGCCCATGCATCACAGCGGAGAAGAGGGAAGTGGGGGCCCAGTCAGCACCACAGACAGAGAGGTCACTTTAGATAAAGTGAGACGTAAAGGCCAGCTATACAGTCTCTGCATTAGTTCAAGCAGTTGCCAGCTTCCTGGTGAAAGCTATTGTTTAGCCAAACAATGGCAGAAAGGCTGTCCCACCAAAAGCCCAACCGTTTGAAGAACTGTATCACACTACTGAAAGGCACCGAGGTGCCCCAGCGAGGGGCTGAGCTGGCTGGCGGCTGGGCAAGCATCCAGAGCAGACACATGTTGGGGCACAGCTCCAGAGACTGTTTGGACTCCGCTATAAGGCACGCTGTCAGAAGTCCTACTTTTGCACTTTCGTAACAGACATCCATTTCCTGCATGGAAGCAAGATGTCCAAGCCCTTGGGCATTCACAGTAAAAACAAGAGATCAAGGAGACTTCCTCAGGGCCTGCTCTGGGAAGAGTGAGATTAAAGAGCCCTGGCACTGAAACTAGGAAATACTGACTCAGCTTTCTCCCCCTTGACTTTCAGAAAGGTACCGGGAAGCTACACTGGCCAGTACCAGAGACCAAGGAGTGAGCGAGATGGACTTTAAGGTTTGTGACCTGGAAATGATGCACCCTGAACAAGCAGATTACATAACTTTTCACTCACAGTTATAAAATCCCCAACAGGTATTAGTCTGCACTGATCATTGTTCAGCATAAAAGGAAATTGGTCTCAAAACTAAAAAGATAAAATATATTTAAAATGCTGAAATGCAGGTGCTGGTCCAACAGTGTCCAGGTTAGTTAACTGATCTACAGCAATGCAGCCAAACCAGCAGCTCCCTTGGAAAACCTCACAGACCTTTTCTGAGTGCTATGCAGCTGGCAGCAGAGGGCTGCATTAACACATTAAAGCTTGTGCTGACCAGTTTGACAGAAAAATAATTATAAGCTTACCTTTAATCCAACCCCCCACTAAGCATTCTGGTAATATGCAGATCCAGCATCAATAATAGTACTGCTTCATTAAAGGACTGGGCTTAAGATCAAGCATTTAAGCAAAAAAGTCAGGTCTAAAAGATGCTAACACTACAGTAAATAGATCATAAGTATCATACATATACACACACATTTGTAATATATATAATTATTAAATATACATGCAGCACAACATATAATTTAAAAATGATAGTGCAAAGCATCATGAAAAATCAGATCAGTCATTAGGTATTTGAAACTCCATGGAAAAAAAGTGTGTGTCCATTAGTGCTAGTAGAGTCGTAATCCACACTACCAAGATTGCACCTATTATGTTTGGAATACAAGTAAGTTTAAAGATGTAGCACTGAAAGAACATTCAAATATTTGAAATATTAACATGTTCAAATAAGTGAATTTGAAACTGCTAACTGCAGCCTTAATCTTTATTTAGATGACTTCATCACAGATCTGTAAGATGCCTTTGTTCTATGTTAAAGCATCATATAATAAACAAACATGTTCTCTAGAACCAGTTCAAAACTGCAAGGGTATTTTCTATCACAATGAATATTCATGCTCTTAACAGTTTCAAACATCAGAGGGAACAACAAAAATTATGCTGCACATCTTACAGATTATGATTCAGAATCCTAGCCATGTCTGATCGCAAATTCTGCTCTGCAGGTCTCAGACTTCTTAGAATTCTCTTACTTTCTGCTTCAGAAAAAATTCCTCTAACTCTAAAAATTATTTTTTACTGAGCCTCTAGGGCTATTAAGGAACAATACTTAATTTTGAATGGAACATTACATCTTCTATCCACATAAGGCTACACGTTCAAAATTAGTTCCTTCTTTAGAAAGATTATGTTCTCCTTTCAAGAATTCCAGACAAAAATCCACATTTTTTGAAAAATCAAAAAAGATTACACTTATCTGTGTTAACATCTGATCAATTAATATTAACCCCAGATACCTTTTACTAGTTTACACCTCTTTTACTAGTTACACTGGTCATGCATAATTCAAGTAAAAATTTCATGTGAAAATCCCAAACCTAAGTCGCCTTCTCGAGCAGCATTTGCTAAGATTTTGCATAAATACAAGTCATAGAGACCTGGTTGTTTTGAAGTCTCTCAGAGCTGTAGAAATGTATTCAGACAAATGCTTTTCCATAAGTGCTACTCTGATCCAGGCTCGACCCTGAAAGAAAAAGCAGATACTAAATATTTTAAAATTTTATAGAATATGACCCTCTTAACTTTATATCTAACAATGAATAAAATTGATCTATCTGGATGAGATAAAACAATTACCAAATAACCATTAAGCAGAAATTTCTACTGAGATGTACTTCATTATGGAAATAAATAATTATGGTTTTCTTAAAAATATATTTTATTGTTAAATTACAATCCGAAATTTGGAGAAACACAAAGCAAAGTTTTTGTTTCAGTTATACTCTCCAGCCTTTTAAGAATCTCAAGTACATAAGTGCTTGCTTATCAGGACAGAAAACTTTTTATTTCAAAGACAATGGTATTAGAATTGGCAAATCCTGTAAAGGAATCTGTAACCCACCTAAAGGTGATGTAGGTTAAAACTGCATTCACTGCTTCCATTCATTTATCAATAAAAAAAAAAAAATTAAGGGACTATATATTACTCAGCCATGCATTTTGACTAAATACCCCACAGCCTTAATTTTTCTGAGGATGTCATGATAGAAAGTATGCGTTATATACAGAAATGGAAGCAAATCCAAGAGGTTTAACACTTAGAGTTCAAAACCAAAATTTTATTCAGACAAGTCCTACAAATAACATTAATAACTTTTTAAAATAAAGATATATTTAAATATTTAAAAATAATATAATAAAAATAAGATATATTTTAAAAATAACCTTTAAGAATATATACCTGACAGCCCTATAGTGCATAGGACTATAATTTAAAAGTATGAGACTTTCCAAATGTCTGCCATAATCATGACTGTCATTTTGAGAATGCCAGAAACATTTCTTATAACTTGCATAAAACTACCAAGGCAACAAGTCATCTTCTATTTAATATTTTTTGTGCTTATTGACATCTAGCTGAGTATCAATGTAAATATACCATCAAAAGCACGTGTATTAGATTGTAGTCATAATTCCAGTTTATAAAGATTTTGATCATATTAAATTTATGACAAGAAAATCATAGCTAAAACAGCAACAACAATAATCAATTTGCTTGCTTTGCTAAGTACCAATGACACAGCAAAATCTATATAAACTGCACTGATGTTTACATACACAGCTGCCTTTAGACTGCAGTTATTTAGAATGCAAGTGAAACAGTGAAGCCCTAAAGCTTGTGCTCATCTCTAAAGCTTGCAGAGTTTCTGTGAATTCCAGCCTGAAGCAGGTGTTCATGAGCACCACGGGCAGAACTGCATTTACGTGAACATGTCTTCAGTCCTCCTGGGCAGGGACAGCCCAATTATGCACATACTCCCTTTTAAGAAGACTGGACATTGCTCTCCACACTCATTGCAAGAACTAGCATATTTGTCTATTATTTCATATGGAAACTTCCACAGAGGAAAAGGAAACCTGAAAATATTTATATGAATAACCTACAAAATAATTTTACATCTTACTATTTACTAAATTTAAATACTCACAGCTGTGAAAATCTGAGAACCCTGAAATATGAGATTTATTTTAAAGATCAACAATACACATTTATCAGATTCTCAGACATGAATCTCTGCAGAGACTATTTGGTGAAGAAGTTCTCCAAATTATCTGAACACAACTAAGAAGGAAAGCTGTATGACTTAAATATCAGTCCAATACTCCAGTAAACAGAGCATCAGAAATAGCACGCAATACCCTGAATAGGGAAAAAAAAAAAAAAAAAAACAGTCAATAGCTTTTGGCCATGGAGCTCTCTACTGTCTCAAAGTGTTCACGGACATTATGACTACAAGCACATTTATGCATAATAGGTCTATATAAAATAAGTAAGAAGCAACAGCTGATACAAGCTGTTCTGCAATGCTACGAAGCACCAGAATGGCTACTCAAAGCACTAGTGGGCTGGAGATTTTTTTTGCATTTTCCAAAAATAATGTGTTAGAAAATGTGAAGGTAATTATTCTATAATACAATATACCAAATGAGTAGAGAATTTGAGGTTTATTTTACTGAACAACACACATTTAAAAAAAAAACATATGCAGGTGGCTTTTTTTTTTTTTTTTTTTTTTTAAGAAAGCTACACAGATGAGAAAATAATTATTTCAAAATTATGAAAAATTTTGTAGGGTGAGATTAAAAATATGTGAGGATTTTTTTCTTTTCTGGGAACAGAAATGTCAGCTACATTTTATGCAGAAGAAAGAGCACTGCAAAATCAGTTTGACCTTTTTCTTCCCTACCTTAGCTCTAGAAGAGCTGACATTCTCCATGTTCTCAATACTGCAGATGCAATTGTGAGAGACTTTTCGGCAAGCTACTCGAATGTAGTCCCAGAAACTACGAGGACTTTCATAGCCGAACCAGGTGATCTGACCTTAAATTAAAATACAAGATACGTGAAGATTCATGAACCCCCACTCCCTGCTTATTAGAAATAAGCATAAACAAAATGTTGCCCCATGCTTCCTTTATGCTGTCTGCAGAGACAGGCCTCTCGTTAGCAGGCCTACAAATGCCTACTGAAATCTGTCAGTGCAGGTAGAACCGACTTGCACTGCTCAGCTCACCTTCATTTGAAACCAATAGGAAAACAGAAGTTTGGGGGTTTTGTAGAAATGTGCTTTTTTTTCCCCCCCCTCATTAATACGCTATAAGTGCTCAGAGTTCTTCACAGGACTTTTAAGTCACACTACTGTTCACACTGCTGTGATTCAAAATGATGATGCAAGACACATTTCTATTATTTGTTTTAGGTAGTATCATGTATCCCACGTGCAGATAATTTTGTTCCTTTATAATTTCTTTAAAGGCTAGTTTATTATGCAAGGGGTAGCAGCATCTTTATGTTAAGAGCAGATTTAGAACTTTACACAATGGTCTTTTGCTAAAGGAGAAATTGACGCTTGATCTAACAACTTTTTCAGCCACAATTTACCTTACCTAAAATACACATTGAGAAGTTGACCAAATCACATCAGGTAATTCAACATATTTCCTAGAGTTTTAACCAAAGACCTTGCAGATTTTCCAGCTGGGAAGCACGGCAGTTTTGCCTCCCTAAAGGCGGAAGAAGCTCCCGCAAAGGCAGCGTGAGCAGAGGCAGCGCCTCACCAGCATTTTCCCGACTGCCCAGCACACCAGAGTAACCCCACACTCCTTGAAAATGAGGAATTTTGCTCTCTGGTTATTGCCATTATAATGTACAAGCAAAAACTCTTTTCTATGTAAAATGACTTCTCACTTGTAAATTATCTGAAATCTTGACTTTTGCTTCTAAATTGTACTAGTTTATCAGACTTTTGTTCTCTTGCCATTAGAAAGCTCAGATTTCTACAAGATATTAGACTCACACTGACAGTAAAACACCAGAATATGATACCAAGAATATCTTTGTCTCATATGATGTACCTTAGCTCCCAGCATAGCCAGTGCAGCGTCACAGCTGAAGATCTGCCCCTACAGACCTAACAAATTCAAGGTACCCCAGGGTACTTGCTACTTAACTTTCTGATCCACATTTGCTTTCCCACACATATTTACTCAGCATATTCAAAGTTTTGTGAAAGACTTGTGCAAAAAACATGAGGAAATTAATACATGATACTCAATCTCAAAGAAACAAAGAGTTCCAGCATTACTGTAGATACTTTTTCAGTTTTGAGGAGTAAAATAAGTCTTTTTCCATAGGGTAACTGCTCTTACAAATCCCAATTTTTTGAAACATGAAAGATCACAGCCAGCAACCAGAATTCACCAGCATTTTAACAATACAAAAAAAAAAGCTACCGATATTTTCATATTCTTAATTATATCAGAAATATTGTAAACCCAGGTTATACCCGCAAAATTAAGCATAGCCTCACACCATAGTTTTCTGAAGCCAGTAGTAAGTGGCAAGGTAATTCAATTTACCAACAAACAGCTGTAAAGCCTGTATTTAATTTAAAAACTGCAGAGAACTTGGCTGGCTTACGTAGGTCAGTGAAGCCACTGGCCCCGATTACAACATGCTCGGATATAACGCTAGGCTTTAATCCCACAGGAGCTCCCCAGCAGGGCACGGTGCATCCAGACCTCAGCATGAGTTGTCTTCACTTGGAGCTCGCAGCAGGCTCCTGCCACGCACCAGGGACCTCTACATCCCACCGTTTTCTCCTTACAGCTTTAAATCTTGCCCACATTTGAGCAGCTAACCCTATTTCAAGCAAAAATTTCCTTAACTATCCAATATAAAGTTCATAAAAAAGATCATTAGAGAATAGCGTATTTTAAAAACTGTTACATAAGATATTAAGCTATGTATTTCCTACAACTTGAAGCACTTTTAGTATTTGAAAATCTGCTTGGCCCTTAATTAATGAGCTTAATGTATCTAGCCACAGGATGTTGCAAGAAATGAAAAAGTTAAAATTATAGCTAGAATTTAAGTAGGTCACAATTAATTGAAAACTTAACTTTTTAGTAAACAACTTATACTCTGTCAGAGATCTAAAGGAAAGAAAGAGTTTCCTGGAAGATCCAAGCAACAAAGAGCATATGGTCTTTGCAATCAAGTTTTTACATATCATCAGAAGATACAAAGGCTTACAGTTGATCCAATAGAAATGGCATAATTGTTTTTCTCAGTCCATCAAAATTGCTTGGTAAATATGGAAGCTGCAAATTTAATATTAAATACTGTTCTAATGAATGCAACTTTGTAGCATAAAAAGTAAATAGAAACAATATTATCAAATTTTGCATTTCATTCCATTTTTCAATACTATAATGTACCTATTCTTATCAGCCTACTTCTGCTCTGAACTGGCAGTTAGATATAGGCACCAGAAACACTGTTTTTCAGATCTTTCTCTCACCACCAAGAAACTGCTCAAATAAGACACTGAAACAGCCTGATCCCTGCTCTTCCACAGGCCAATCTCCTATCTAGGAAGCAAAGCTCTGTAGCTGCAAAGCAGTAACTGCCAGGCTGCTCTAAGGAACAGGTAGGTGTCTTCCAAGCTTTCCAGTGTAATTCTTTCCATAATTTTGTGCACAGCAAACGTAGTCCATTCTGCAAAAATGAAGTTTTAATATAATTTGTTAATAACATAATAGGTTGGCAATTCTTCAAGAATTTCCTACGGTAACTATGCTTTATTTTGGGTCTGTAGAACGAGTCATTAAAATAACACAATAGCTTATAAACCCAGTCTTCCAAGGCAGTTTTAAATTGGTTTAAGATTTTTCCTCATACAGGAGAAAGGAGAAAGAGCCTAACCACAAACTATACAAGAATCCTAATACCTCTTTTCAGAAAAAATAAAAATGTAATAGAATCAATACAGATCTAAAAATATTAAAACTAGCAACAAAAGCTATTCTGCTTAGAAGGGCATTTGCTATAGCACTATGACAATCAAAAACAAAAAGGGCTCCAAATACATGCAAGTACATGCTTCAATCTGGCAGTGCCTTCAGCTCTCACTTCTTGCCCTCTCTTATCTCCACACCACCTCCATCATCTCCACTCTGTTATCCAGCAGATTTGCCTCAGGATGAGCAGCATTACAGGCTGCATCGTGTTCGCTTAATGAAACCCTTCTTCTCTCCTATGACCTGTATCTACAAATGCAGTTTCTCTTCTGCAGATACTATTCATATCCCTTTTTATTCTGTAACCACTGCTTATGCTTTTTAAAACGTTACTAGTGCTCAGGAGGTTTTCATTAATGTAAGTGTTATTAATAGTCATTTCTTAAGAAGAAATAGGGCCTGTGAAAGAGTAGGCAACAATATGCTTTTTTTCTTAAATAAATAAATAAAATGGAAATGCACAACCAGGGATAAGATGTGCACTGCAGACCTTGGTTTAACTTGGTAATTCATCTTACTATGGAGATGATAGTGCAAGGGCTGAACAGAACTTATTTACCAGTGATGTGCCTAGTATGGGCTCTACCATTAGTAGCATTGGATTATTGACCCATAAAAGGAGAACATTTTGAAGAATGAGCATAAGAGGACATTTATCTTCCAATAAGCACATTACATTTATCTATTTGTCCAATAAGGACATTACATTTATCTTCCAATTCAAGCAGCACTGACCGCTCTATAAGTTGATTACATACAGTGAATTTTCCTAATTCCTAATTTCCTAATTCCTGAATTTTCCTAAAAAGGAAAAAAAAAAAAAAAAAAAAAGTGTCAATCACTAGGCAATTAGGACTAACAGATGAAAGATAGACAGAGATGGGCAGCTTACACAGACAACTCTGGTAGAAGCTTTTGACACATATACAGTACCTTTAAAATATAGTTACAGGAAAAAAAGACACACAAAGTCATTTAAGCATCAAAATAGCACAGTAGAACATGCTCTTTAAATGTCATTATGATGGCAAATGCAATTAAATGTACAAATGACAAGAACACGCTCAGTAAGCATGACATGCTAAGTTATATAACGATAATAATAAATTATAAAATTGTAAAATATTATAAAAATAAAATAATAAGATATATTATACATTATAATAATATATAATAAAAGATATATTTTTTTTAAAAAAGTCAAATACATACACATGACAATATTTTTTAAACTAGTTTTGAGATGGTGGCCATAAAAATCTAATGTCACTCATTGCTAGTTAATTGAAACTGACTGAAAGTGATAGACCACAACATAGAAATTAGATTTCTGGGTAGAAAATCATACAAGGTTACAATGCAATAAAGATGACACATGCATCACTGATGTGGCTTCAGATTTTAAATCAGCTAAGATATATCTGTAATCAAATTCCAAATAATGTTGCTAAACATTTTTTTTTGATGCCCCAGCTACATTTACCCAGCTGATCAGAAGATTAAAATAAACAAACATGCACACTCTTATGGGTAATGTACCCAAAAATCTGTGGCCAGCAGCCAAAACAAGGAGATAGCAAGACAGCTAGAAGATAGGGCTTAATCACAACAGTACACAAATGGTAAGACAGGAACAAATTCCAAAAAACCTGGGAAAAATGATTTTCCTAAAATTACCTACCCATCTTCTAAAAGAAAAAAAAAATCTACTATTTAGCCCTTTGTTATAAAGCCATGCAAATTTTTATTCCTGACCAGAAATAAATGACTATTCCTCTTTTCTCCTGCCTCTTCAAAATTCCTTAATTGGCCTGCCAAACAGCTTATTTTAAGGGCAGGAAGGGCCACCTACCCTCATCATGATGTGTCTTCCACAGAATACTTCATCTGTTCTCTACTCCCAGAAAGAGTCAATGCTTCTGGGCAGCAGTAGGTTTGCTGCACATACCTTGCACAACACAGGGATAATTCTCTCCACTTCCTACAGCAGCAGCCAAGGGCTTGCAAACCCTGCAAAAACAACAGAGCTGACCCAAACCCTATTCAGAACAGGCTGTGAGCCAGAACGTGGCCTATTCCTCACTGTCCTTTTAGCCATGAGCAAAGAGAATCATAGAATCATTATGGGAAAGACCTTTGAGGTCCAACCAAAAACCCTTGAACAGCAAGCCTGCTAAACCATGTCCCTAAGTGCCTCATCTAGCCATTTCCTCAACACAGCACTGAGGTTAAGAAAAATCATGGAGATTTTCAACACACAACTGGAAAGCCCTTGAGCAATTTGAAAGACCCTTTCAGAATAGGTTAGGCTAGGTAATTTCGAAAGTACTTCCTAGCACTTCTATTCTTCAACGATTCTTAAAAGTAAAACAAACAAACAAAAACCCTAGGAAAGGTGTTTCACGACACATGCTACTTAGAGCGGACAACATCAGGTCAGCTGCCTACTAGAACTCAGTTTGAATACAGCTGCTAAGGCTGGCATTTTTAAGAGAACAGCCAAGAGGACGAGGCTCGTGGCACTACGATTTCAGAACTCTTAATTGTAACTGTTTCATAAATGCACACAAAAAAAAAAAAAGTCCCACAGTTAAACAATTTTTTCCCAATAAAATGACTATTTTTCCCATTTTGTTTTGTCTAGATGCTAGAGCACAAAACAGTCATTAATGTTCCATCAAGGCTGTTTCTCCTCCCTCAAAGAAATCATCTTTAGTAGGAAACAAAATAATTGAGTGTAAGTTTTCAAATAGAAGTAATCTTAATCCTTTAGAAAGTGAACTGAATCACATATTTAATCCTCCTTCCTCTTTTACTATACTTCTGATGGAAGTTAGAGATTTTAAGAACTGTTATTTACCATGGCCTTAAGAAGGTTGAGGTCTACATGCTCCAACTCTCAAACCTGGACAATCTGTGTAACATTTTACTGCTGTAGGACTGTGATAGCATAAAAGTTTCCACTGTATCAAAGTTGTTATCACAGACAAAAATATCATGCGTGTTCTGCCTGCATTAAATATTTCACATCACCCATTGCAATCACTAATCTGCTTTTAGCGCACTCTCCCACACAAAAAAGAGGCATTTGAAGCGTATTAGTCATTTCCATCAATAAGATGCAATTTCTTTCAACTCCTGTGTTGCATAATACATACCTTCTTAAAATTTGAATTGTCACAGGACAGTTATTATCTCCATTTCTCTTTCAAGTTTAGAAAGAATAAAATTATCACTCACAGCAATCTAGCTTATTACCAAAAATTCCCCATTTGCAACACAATGCACAAGTTTCAGACTTTTTCAGCTTTTTTGTTTAACTCCATAAAGTTAGAAATCATACTGGTAGCTACAAAGGGGAGACTGAGACAACGATATCTTGTTTTAAATAATTTTTATTTGCAAATTATATTTGTCTTATATCAATTTGCCAGACTACCACTATAGATGTCTGCATGAAAATTAAGGAGCACTTGCTTCCTAAAATGATTAACTTCAGATACCGGACTAAAATGAAAAAAAATACTAAAAATAAGAATCCTGGCCCAAGATAAATAGTGCAGTTTGTTTAAACATCTAAAGATAAAAGGGGGAAAAATGAGGAAAAACATAAAGTACAAAGTCCTTTCATAACCAAAAGGAAGGTGAAGGTCAAAGTTGACATCCTCTCTAACAAGCTGTGAAACAAAAGTGTGTTGGGCAAAAAAAAATAAACAAAGTTCATAATGATTTTTGCTCAAACATCACTAAAGCTGGGGAAGAAGGGGGGAAAGAGATCAACTTCTCATCAGTGTCAAGTTGCTAGGTATCCATAATCACTCCAATAATCTTTGTCACAATGTGACAAACACCATGTTCCTACCCATTGTGTGCATTTTTTTCCCTCCTGTGACAGCATGGCAGCAGGTAGTAATTGTGCTACTCAAATGTCAGCCTACACACAACGTTCGGCACACGCTCAGTTACAAAAACTGAAAAGCAAAAGTACGAAAAGGAGTGGATTGTCATATTATGTATCTATATTTAGATGAGCATGATGTCCTTCATAAGCCCCAAATAATTTAAGAAACGGTATAGGGAATGGAGGAATGAGGGGAAGCTCGCGAAGTCCTCTGCTAGTGCATGTTCCTGCTAAGGCACTCTCTGTTCCTTCAGCAGAGCAGCTTCCTCTAGAACCATCAGGAAATCAAACAGACGTTTCCTTGAATTAGAACAACATCTGACTGATACAAGAGGAGAACCTTTCTTAAAGGCAATTTAATCCAGATCCAGTACATTCCAACAGCAAAACCCAGCTCTGCCATGGGGGCTGCAGTAATGAAAGAACAGCGCAAACCGCTGTGAAAGAAGGCAAAAAAAAGCAGGGAAAGGACGTAGGAAATGGGAGCACCGCCAGGGATGTGCTAGCTCTATCTTGTGCTAAACTGAAAACCACTACGGTAGCTTTACAGACCCAGGAGGGCCACGGGGGAGCCCAGGAGCACAGCAACACCCACCGGCTACATGAGCAGCCTAGAACGGTGCCAGCAGGAAACAGCCGAAACGCGTCTGACAAAAACACTTTGCTTGACTTCTTCTCCACAGCAACCGAGACAACAACTATGAACGTGACAGCAAAGGGAGAAAACGAAGCAGAGAAAACCAGTGCTTCCTTTCACAGTTTCTGCNCAGGAAACACCCGAAACGCGTCCGACAAAAACACTTTGCTTGACTTCTCCACAGCAACCGAGACAACAACCATGAACGTGACAGCAAAGGGAGAAAACGAAGCAGAGAAAACCAATGCTTCCTTTCACAGTTTCTGCAGCCATGCACTAGTTCCATAAATGTAAATTCTCATGGTAAAAACATCACCCGTCACAAGCTCTTTTAATATACCTTTCAGTCGATGGCTCAGAATCTGTTCCAGAATGGCTGCAAAATTATTAAATTCAGGGGAGGAATCATCGATAGTCTCAAAGCAGGAGCGGTCGATCAGAGTCTTCACTGAAAACCTAGAATGAAAGAGCAGGACCATCATGAACTTTATAGATAGCTATTGGCCTATATAGCCATATACAGCATTGAACATAGCCATCTAAGACAGTATTTGGTACAAAACAAACAAAAAAACTACAAAACTGCCTTGAGGACTCTACAGTCTGTCTGAACAAGGTAACTCATATCACATTAAGAAACGGTCTGGAAATACAATCAATACCACTGGTTTTAGGTATTTTAAGAACAAAAAACTCAAAAGTCCTTCTGCTTTCTGAGTAACAGCCATTTCTTCTCCCCTCCTCTTGTTAAAGTTGGAAAAAAGCCACTCAAAGGTACTAAATAGTGATTTTTCTTCATAATCCTGACCCTCCCCTTCCCTCAAAATTCCTTTATGCCCCAAATCCACACCCAAGAATCAAAAAGATGAACATTAACCTATCACAGGAACACTGTAATTATACCCTAATGCAAGAATAACCCCAGCACACTAAGATTGCAAATCTTTATCCACTATTAACTCTGCACGTCAACTTGTACAGGCTGATTTTCCTGTAAATGAGTATAATCCCTTTCCAACATCATACTACTTCACTGGTAAGCCAGGAAAAAAGCAAGCTATTAATTTGAGTGACTTAACTTTTGAAATTGGAAAGGCTGAATCAAGCCACTGTCTAAAAAGCAGATAATCTGTTACCAGTCAATTACTCAGATTTAGCTATGTCTAGTTACATTTGCACTTTTCCATCTTTATCCTGAGAAAATGTAATTTAAATCAGAAGAAACATGACAAATACAGATTTTTCTCTTCCCTTCTCTATTTTATCACAATCAATTTTAATTATCCTTTCTGCCTTTCCAGTTTGAAGGCAAGTTTCACATGCTTTCAACTTCTACAGTAACCCTTTTTGAGGTATTCATTGGGCTTTGTGCAACACCCTTATTTGTATCAGCGTAGTTGAACTAGAGTCTGAGATCATAATTTCACAGCACAGGAGGTTCAACAGGATCATTTGGGCTGTTCTGCCCTGCCTGCTCATCCCAGTCCGCTGCCAGTGCCACTACCACTGTCTAAGAGGCCCGCTGTGAGCTGGTCTTGATTGATAGCACTTGAGAGGCGCAGGCATGCAGAGATGCTTAAGTGCAGATATATCCATGACAAAGACAGTTCCCAGCACGACAGTGCTACGGCACAGCTGAAGCAGCGATGTCCTCAACAGACACAGGCAGGAATAAGACTCTTCAAACCTGCAGTCTGCTCTGCACTGTAAAAGTAACTTTCAGTAACACTACTGCATCTCGAATCAGCTCAGCCTCCTCATGCCCATTTACTAAATGAAACCACCCTGAACTATGCTCTCATTGAACTAATATATAATTTTCTTTTTCAATTATGTTGTATCGATTAAACTTCTGAAAAAGATTCTCCATTCCGCCTTCCTGCAAGCTCCCCTTATTGCTAGTGTTCCTGGAAGGGCAAGGATTGGGAAGAAGTGGGGGGAAAACTGCTTGTTACGTTGCGACTCCTCCATGATTTTTAGCATTTCGAGGTGAGACGCGCGTGCCCTGCACTTAACCCGTAACCCACTGCCAGCACCGCCACAACCGCCCTAACGGCAGTAAGAAGCGGCTTCCTCAGAGCTACACCACACTCGTGAGATTATCTAGCAAAAAAATAACCAGGTCAATATTTGCTGTAGCAAGACGGCTTCGGCCCTACCACACAGGAAGGTGAAGCAGGAGGTGCAGCATCCTGCTGTTATGGGCACAGATAAAAGTCACACAGCGAGCTGCAACGTAGCGTGACCGCACACATAGCGTTACTACTATATATAGTAACAACACCTTAACACTCAAGAGACCTGATCGTCACATAATCTATAAATCGCAAAACAAATCACAGCCTAATATGTACCTATGTCTTTTTTTTCTCCTTTGTTTGTTGTCCTATTTAAAAGTTCACTCATTAAGACTGTATGGTATGCATGTTCACAAGTAGAGATATATTCAGAAAGGAACTTGGGAGCAATTCACATACTCGTCTAAAAAAAACAGGTAAGCATTTTTTATTTTAAAACATTCAGCAAGTTATTAGAAAAAAATACTGCATACAGGTTTTGAAGAGCTGAGTTTCCACAACTTTTAAATACCAGTTGGAAAGGACAGCCTAACATCCTGTTATCTTTAATGATGCTCTTTTTATACTCCAACCACGTGCTCTACATGTCCAAACCTTTATAGTTATGAGCTTGCACTTCTGTCAAGTTTGACTAAAATTGGCCTCTAGGAGAACAAATGACAAACAGGGCAAATACACTTTATTTCCATACAACAGTACGATAACAACCCTACCAGTCAAAATTTGACTGGCTGGAAATGTTTTCTGGGAGACTTAAAAAATACTTACAGACTAAAAGGGAAAAAGTAAAGGAAAAAGGAAAAAAGGGAAAAAAATCAAGTCTAAAGACCCTCCACACAGGTGGGATTAAGAAAACAAAGCCAAGGTAGCTGTGATGCTGTACTGGAGGTTCAGGACAAATTGCTTTATTTTTTTTTCCCCCATTTGTTGTTCCCACTTCATATTCCCCTGCCCCTGCAGCATCGCTTAGGGCACAAAAGAGGCTTTAAACAAACTTACAGTCTTCTAAGATGAACTTTTCAGTAGACTGTAGCAGTACCGAATAGTTTAGCCCCAGCTCAGACATTTGTCTTTTACCCAACTAGTTCCTATGTCTCACTGCAGTAGTATTTTTTGCATAAAAGCAACTGCAGCTAGAGCAAAAAAAGAGATCCAAACGATGGTGTTTCTGAACTGCCTCTGTGACCTTCAATGTTTGCAGCTCCCTATATCTTCTCTGTCGTGTTCCTTCCCACAATGTCCCTTCCCATGTCTTGTTAATGCCAAAAAAAAACAGCTGTAGAAACAGCAGCAATTCTCTGGCTTTAGGAAGCATTTCCGAACTCTTACTCAAGTTGGAGGAAAATATTCTTGAATTAGAAGGATTTACAGCAAGCTTTTTAGAGTGGGTTCTTAACTCCAAGGCAAACTCAAGGTGGACCTACAAGCTACAGACTTCATTCCAAACGCATACATACTGCTTTAAGACCTATTCAACAGCAACAAGCTTTTAATGAAGCAGGGACTGGCCAGAAAATACAATTGCTATCTGCATTTGTTACTTTCCAGTGCTATTATATTTGGCTCCTCTCAGTTTTCAAATAACTGGAAGCATCTTTCCAAATAAATTTGAAAAGATTAGTTTGCAATTTGAGAAGAAGAGAATTTCAGTTTGATCTTAATCTAAGATCTTCCCTTTGGATCCTTATCTATGCATATTGAAGTAAAAAGAAAAAAAAAATCTCAAAATCCCAGCACTATTGGCAAACAAAAGGCATCAAAGTTTAAAAATAAAGGCGGGGGGGAGGAAAAGAGCTTAGAACATGTATTTTGGTTAATATTATTCAAAAAATCCTCTTAAAAATTATTGCTATTTAAAATAATGCTGTGCAGTTCCACAAACACAAGCAGCTGTTTCCACATGCAATTAGTTGGTGGAAGTTATCACTCATTACCTTTCACACTGACATTACCACCCAGTATTTTTAGTAAAACGAACTGTTCCTTCCATGTATAAGGAAGTATCCACATCTGCACAATAAGTTAGAAAGCACTACTGAAGGAAGTAACTGAAAATCTAAATCCTAGTTTAGCTAAATCTAAATCCTAATAAAGCTACTATATTAAAGCTTTTGGAAAATTAGTTAATTAAATTATTAGAGACTGTTACCAGATGGTAATTCAGAAAAATGTCTTCCTTGTAATCTCTCACTTCCACTGCATAGCAAATGGAATCAGGCAAATTTAACTGAGTCAGTTCAGTGGAGGTTTTTGTCTTTTTTTTTTTTTCTTCACTTTTTGTCGCAAAATTTCATGAAAATGGATTATTACTTTAGTAGTTTTCATACTTATCTGGATATTTCCTAACAACAATTTTTCAATAACAGAAAATATGCAATAACTACAGAAAGGCATTTAAAACATTTTTATGAGGATAACCAATATAAATAAGTCTATGTAAACCATTTTGTTTTTACTGAAAACTCAATTATTCTACTGAAAATAATTATAGCATGATCTATTTGAGTTGTTCCTCTAGTAGTCCTTCTCACACAATTTTGACCGAGTTTATTCAAATTCCTAAGCTACTTCACCTATGTCACAACACCATTTTAACTGCTAGAGAAAGCATATGAAATATGCTGAAAAATTAAATTTAACAGCATAGTGTACAAAATATTTCCAGGTAAATGATGCAGAATGAACCAGAAAGCACTGCTGAATGCAGGACAATCGCCTAAGATGAAGAACTGTTTTAAGTCAGGTGCAATTGTGGATTTAGTTGATAAAACCCTTATTTTCCTAAGACTGCAAATTGGCAATATCAGCATCTCCCTGTGGCAACAGCAAAGCAGAACGGATGAAAGGGAACGCTTTTCTCTTCTATTTATTCTGCTTTACTAATTTTGAAAAAAATACACGTTTTTCTCTTTTTCTGTGTTGCTGTTGCATCGTCCTTCCCCCGGCAGCAGCAGACACAAGCACAGTAACTACCCCGGGGAGGCAGAACCCGGACATTAGGACTTCAAGGGCTACTGAAACAGGCCCCTTCCAGCATGAGATGAGATATTCAGTTTGTAAAAGCCATCAGAGAGCACACGGCAAAAGCAAGAGAAGACGACGGGTTCCTGAACTGTTTTTAACAATACTACGATACACTATTACCTAACAGCTGCCTTGATCCATTACAAAAACAGGTACAAATTACACTGACATCACAGGTGATACGAGACTGCCCAGACACCGTTCGGGTTCGTTTACTCCGCAGCCGCCGGCGCTGCAGGGGAAGCCGCGGAACCGCCGCTCTCGCATTAAAAGTTTGCGATGACGTCATAGGCCAGCCCTGCATCTGTGCGAACGCCGCATGGGATGTGGCAGCGGCAGCAGCGGAGAGGGTTACATGCAGAACCACAGAAAGGAGCTTATATAAGCTCAGCATTAAGTCACACGCACACAGAAAAATAACAATTTCCTGGATGTGGTCTACATTGCAGATCTCCTGATCTAGGTTTTGGAGACAACCCCCCCTCCCTCCCCCAGAGGACGGACCCTCCGCCCCCGCGCTGTCCCCGCGCCCGCCGCGGCGTGTGGGGAGGGACCGGCCACTTCCCCGGCCGCTTTCGGTTTCACTCTGAGGCCAGGAGAGCCGATGCCAGGAGGGCAACATTTAAAACCGGGCGTGCGACAACAAAAACAATAATGAAAAAAAAGACACACACCTAGAAGAGCCACATCAAAATGACATATCAATATATATACACACATCGGAGGCCATCGCGTGGCTGCGGGGGTTCGCAGCCCGCCCCACCGCGCGCCCCCGACCCCGCCGGCCGCCACCGGCGGGAG
>VWPW01014726.1:49783-159314 GCA_013389825.1 Crypturellus undulatus
CAGCCAATGGGCGCGCGCGCGGGCGGGCGGGCGCGGCGCCGTGAAGCGGGGCTGCTTCAAAGCGGCGCTAACGGTGACGGGAGGCGCCGGCGGCTGCGGTGGAGGGAGGGCTGGAGCGAGCCGGGCGCCGAGGAAGGGGCAGCGCCGCGGGAGGTGAGGTGCGAGCGGCGCGGAGGGTCCCCGCGCCTCCTGCGAGCCCCTCCTCCCCTCGCCTCTCTGTGGGGGGCAGCATCCCCCAGGGAGCCCGCCAAGGGGTGTGTGTGGGCTTCGCTCTTATCTTCTCTCTGCTTCTCTGCCTTGTAATCTGCCTCTTCCAGCGTGCGGGGCTTCCGCAGCTCCCTGCTGTGGTCCTGCCAGCCTGTGGCTTGACGCTTCCACATGGAAAGTGGTGAAGCACTGGAACAGGCTGCCCAGGGAAGTGGCGGAGTCACTGTCCCTGGCAGCGTTCAAGAAACACGTAGATGAGGCGCCCGGGGACACGGGTTAGCAGGCTTGGTGTTGAAGGGCTTATGGTTGGACTTGATGGTCCTGAAAGTCTTTCCAACCATCATGATTCTATGATTCTTATGCTGCTGGGCACAGCCCTGTGGCACTGAGGTGCCTCTGGCTTTGGGGAACCTCTGAAGGCTGCAACTTACATCTGTGTAAATTTTTGCATATAAATGAAATAGGAATAGACTTTGGGCTCAAAGCACGGGCATTTGACACTGCTCTAAACAAAAATGTCTGAGGTTGCCTGGAAGAGCTCTGGGAGCAGCTTTATTTATGTGCTCAGTTGTGTGGGATGAACAGAATGGGTAGCAGCTGGAGCAGGGAAATCCGGATGATGCAGCCTTTCCAAGGAAAGGCTCCAAGCAAGGCACCTCACCTAGGGCACAAAGGAGGGCTCCTGGAGGTTGCCTAGGGATGTGAAGTTGTATGGATTAATATGCTTCTCTGCTGAACTATCTTTCTGCTTAAGAAAATAACTTGCAAGAAAATAATTTGCATGCAGTAAGAATGAAAGGTCACAGCACAGGTTCTTGTTCTGAGATTTGAAAGTTTCCAGTTCAATCACAAAAGGATCTTCATAAGCTTGATCTGACTTCCTGTATTCTCACCCCACTCAATGCCTACTCTAATTAGTTTGGGCTAACTTTTGTTCAGGTCTGCTTAAAATGGTAGGTAGACTATCTCCTTTCCTCTAAGGCAATACTGTTTTCCTTGGGTGGGTTTTCTCCACAAACACCCAATAATTCAAATTCACTGAGGTAGTTCATAGCAGTTTCTTGCCTTTCTTCCCTCCCCTCCCTTCTTAAGATAGGTAGTAGGGGCAAGTTGGGAAAGTGGAAGCGTTCTCTTGCTTTGAAAGTAGGAGTTGAATTGTTACTGGTCTTTACTCATTCACTTTTAGACAATGAAGGAAATGGTAAAACTGTACTTGTTGCTTTGATTTGTTTCTTCTCTCCAGAAATGAAGAGCCAGCCCTCAGGTTTCTTTTTGCTTCTCAGAGTCTTTGCTGAAGTTATTGTCTGTGTAGCTTCTATTAGACAAGTCTCTTGGCTTAAGTCTTTGGGAACTTAGGCTTAGGCCAAAATCTAAGACTCCTTCTCCCTGCAGAGGAAGGAATTGCAAGTCTTGATGTTAGTGAACTCACAAGAAAGCAGACTTACCGGATATCTACCAATAGACCACCAAAAAAAAAAAAAAGATTTTTTTCTATATATATCAAAACCACTTCCCTTTCACTCCATTTTCAGAAGTCTTTCACACTTGAAATACATAAGCCTGTTTTCATCTAAAATCTTTGAGAGGGAAGCTTTAGGTTTCAACACTGATAGGTTCTGTTTCTCAAGCAAATGAGGTTGCTCAAAGGTCACTGCTTTCTTTCAAATACCATGCTTCCTCCTATTGCCTTATCAAAGTAGGACCTGTAAAAGGGTCTCAGAACTTCAAACAAATTCAAAAAACAAATAATAAAAAAACTTGACTATAATCAGCTTCCTTAGAGTTAAGAAAGCTCAATAAATTCATCAGAAAATCTACCATGGAAAGTCTCATGTGAAGTTCCTCCCTGTCTGTCAACTTTGACTATCAGCTTGTTAAAATTAACACTGATGATTTTGGTACTGAGGTTTTTGGGAGAGTGGGTGAGCAAGGAGTGAGAAAGAAGCAGCAGCAATATGTTTTATTGAGGTCATGCAGTGACTCAGCAAGCTCAGTTGTAAATGGACAGTGATTTAACGAGGTTCCCTGGCCAGACTCCCCTGGGTATTTACTGTATGGCAGACGGGGACAGCAGAAAGCACCGGGGAGACCCTCCCATTGAGTCATGATGTTCCTAATGGACCCCAAGCTCCTTGCCGGAGGATTGTGGATGCAGCTGGATTCGGTGCTAGTCAAAGCCCAAAGAGAAGTGAAAAATGAGGCTGAGAGGAAGTGTCTCGTGGCTAGCATGATGGTGTGACTGCTCCACAGCCACTCACTGTGTGAAAGGTGGTGAGGAAAGGAGATGTGCTGATCTCCTGAATGTCAGCATGCATGGGAGCACTGGAGATCTGGAGAGCCTTTTCTGTACAGTTGGATAAATCACTCACGTTGACATATCTGCACCCTTGAGTGGGTACTTTGTCATGAAAAGTTTCTGTGAGCTCACAGGCACTAATGTTGCAGCTAACAGATGAACTAGGATGTGTAGGCTTGGCTCAGTCTGGCTTTTGAATGTTCAAACGTAATAATAATAATAAAAAAAAAAAAAAAAAAAAAAAAACTCGGAGTTTGAAGAATGGGACCAATCTGAGCTGGCCTTAATCCACATATCTCTTCCTGGCAGCTAAGGACCTGGAGTATACAGAGACTGATAACATCAAAATATCTTAAATTAGTATACTCGTATAATCAATCATATTACAAGCATAATTAAATGAAGCTTTTTTTTTTTTTATTATGTACCATGTTGTGAGAGTATTTTTTTTTTGCCAAAGAACCTGGTTAGTTCAATGGAAGATGACAGATAAAGAAAGCTCCCAGATGTTCCCTAGGAAACAGTGTGGGATCCTAAGTATCCGCCATGAGTGCACACAGCAAGAAACAGGGACACTCCAAAGTCGCTGACCAAGCTGTAGAACTGTGATCTCATGGAGAGTACAGAAAGAAAGTAGAACAGCTTGTATGTTGTGATGGATTGTATGGGCCTATGAGGGAGGAAAAATCTAAGGGGGAGGAGATCTCTGCAAACAAACAACTTGATTGCATGAAGCTTTCCCCGGGGGTAGGGAGAAATCTGTTTGAAAGCCTATGAATAAAGATCAGAGAAGATTCCCACAAGAGTGATGTTAAGGCGGGTTCTCCTACAAACTGCCAGACTGAGACAAAATCAAGTAAGTGAAACCTCGTGATCACTGACCATGGGGAACCTGGACCAGGCATGGAATAACACCCTGCACTGGAACAGGCTGGGTGCTGACCAGCTACAGACAGTCCTTCAAAAAAGGATCTGTGTGATTTCTTTCCATCCATCCTGTGAGTACCATACTCCTTTAAAGTCTTATTTTGCTGGGAGTCATGAACAGAAAGAGAATAAGAGCTGCACTCTGCAGAATGATGTCGACACAGTAGAGTTGGCTAAGGAAACAATAGTCTTTCTTTTGGACATTGAAATACAGAGCAAATGTGATTTAGGGTAGGGTTATACAATGTTCAATTTGCTTTAAAGTTTCAAGTTGCTTCCTAAAATGAGTAGGAAAGTAATATTTGAACACTTAGTGTCATGACTGGAAGACAATTTTTTGAAACCTATGCTACACATGAAAACTAATTTTTGTCTACTCTGAAATAAGTCGGTGTATTTTTGATTCTTTTGCTTATTCTCTTTGCATAACTGAAATTATCTATCTTTAGTACTTGTAGATGTCTTCCTGTATCCCATTTGTTTATCTGTAGCATAAGTCTTGGTCCTCTTGAGGTTCCATATTGTTTATATACCAATGAATGTTTTTATACTATTTCTAGTTTTGCTGTTCTCTGTTATGCCAGGGTTCAAAAAAAGCAATTATTAAATATAACCTGCTTGCAGAAGGCTTTTGCCCTGGTGGTGATTCCCCTTGGAAATGGAATAACTGGAATCATGCTTTAGTCTTGCTTAGTGGTTTCCTTGCAAAGTGCATGTAGGTCTCTTGCAGTCAAACAGCTCCTAAATCTTTTGTCACCTATGTCAGTACATGCCACACACTGTAACTAAAAGGCAACCAGCAAATACACAAATAAGATTAATGTTTGTAACAGCACATGAGATTTTAGAAGATTGAAAAGCACAGGGAGAAAAATATTATGGCACTGTGAGGCACAATCAGAATTTCTGCATCCTTTTCTGACCTTAGAAGATACTGATTCTCTAAGGCAATATGACATTTCCCTACTTGGTACCTATTCATTAATCTTTTAGCTGCTTATTGTATTTACTGTGATTTCTTAATATAATAATCCCAAATTAGTTCCAGATTGATGTTTTTCTAGTATTAGAATTCTAGTTGAACTGTATTTTGTATGATGTGTGAACATTGTCTGTGTTTACACTAACTTAATACATACAAAATTGTTTAAACAGGAAGCTCAGTTTTCTGGCAATTGCCGCCATGGTAGGTGTAGAGAAACAACATGTAGGTCTCAGTTTCTGGTATCAGAGGTCCTAGAAGCAACTTGCTGCCTGGCTCCCCACGAACGCGGTTCCTGTTACTGCAGGAGGAGAATTCTGTTGCTGCTGGGGGTTTTCCTTCCAGTAGGACAGGCCCCAGCAGCTGCAAGGCACACACTCAGCTGGGTTGCTGATGCACGTTATGTGTTGGTCACTACTGCTCAGAGTGCTATTAGTAGTTTACATGATGAAAAGTTATGTCGCCAAACAATGTTAATGTTAATATCCAGTGCAGATATTCACAATTTTGAACCTAGTATAATCATGTTAATAAAAGCCTAAAAGCTACACTCAAAGCCTAGCAATCGGTTAATGCTGCATCTTTTAATAGCCTCTTTGAGGATGATTCTGCTGACATCTCACATATATTTTTTTTTCTTGCTATTTTCTTAATAGAATAGCATCATATAACAAACATTCTTCTTACCCTTTCATTAAATTATTTACTTTTCCATAATTTTCATTTAAATTGGAACTACCTAGGCACTTTCCATTTTACAGTTTTACTTGATGGGCCTGTGGTCCTGCTTTGTTTATAGTAAGCGCAGGTCCATCCCACTTACAGCCTAGGCTGTAATCCCTGCATAGAAAACGTGCCCTGCTTGCCATTCCGCAGAGGAGCTGCTTGTCCCTACCCGTTTACCCATGCATGGAACAGCCCTTCCCAGGTGAGTTGCTATAGCAACGCTAATCCCTTCCAAGTGTTTCCTTAGGGTCTGTATCCATTCCAGAGAGGAGGCATCAGGCTGTGGTGTCTCCCTCCCTGCCCTCCCCCCCACCTAGACTTTGGCTCCAAATTGAGCCAATAAGCAGCTTTGTAGCTCATTAACGTGACATCCCGAACTTCTTTGTAATTTTTAACTATTTTGTGTAATCATAGAATCATTAAGGTTGGAAGGGGCCTTTGGAGATCATCTAGTCCAACCTCCCTGCACACACAGGATCACCTAGAGCACATGACACAGGATATATACTGCAAATACATTAAGATAGTGCAAATATTTTTCCTACAATAAATGGGTGAAGAAATCTTTTCTTCTCTTTGTATTCTAATTGGTTCATTCAACTTGCCTTGAATTTTTGGGGTTCCCAGCAATGCAGAACTGTTGTTTAATCTGTCGACCTTGACGTGATTCTATGATTTGTCCTACAAAATGTGTCCCTTGATCCAAATATATGTATATATTTAATTGCATTTGAAAACTTACATGTTAAACACTTGTACGATGGTAGATTTTTGCTGAAGCTTCTTTAATCTGTTTTGTAAATGGATTTTGTACTAGCAAACAATGCTTAATCCCCCTTTGTATGGTTGTGATGGTCTTGTGTATTCCTTGAGTTCTTTAATATTTTAATGGTACTTTTTTTCCTAATGGGAGCATTTATTGTAGCCCAAATTAAGCAGTTATGCACTTACCTATCCATGATAGGCCAGTTAGCCACTTTCTAATACTCTCTTTTGCATTCAGGCAATTCGTAGATGATTTGTTCATGCACATACTGAAATGAAATTGCGTGCGCTGGATACAGTGCCGTCCATCTGCAAATGTACAATTGTCTTTGTTATCTGGCCATACTATTTTTTTGGGGCCCTTCCCTAGGCTTCACCCACTTATCTTCTTTAATAATCATCTCTCTCTTTTTTCATTTCAATGTTATAAAGTAACTAGGTCTTTGATGCATTGTTTTGTACTATTTTCCTTATTTTGTTTTCAAAATGGAAGCTTTTTTTTTGAATTTTAAGTCTGCTGGATCTCTCACAGCCTTGGCAGGGCATCTACTTTGCTGTTTCAGTAGGCTACTGCTTCAGTATTTTTTCTTCTGGTGTGTTTTTACATGACCTGCACTTTTTTCTTTTTTTTTTTTCTTTTTTTTTTTCTTTTTCTTTTTTTTTTGTTGTTTTGTTTTTGTACATTTTTATCTGTGTTTAGGATTTTCTCCTGCTGTGATTGGATTTCCATCCAATCCTTGCAGGTCCCCTTTATTCCAAACTGGCAGCCAAATAGTTAAAAGTTGGCATATGCGGTCTGAAATGACTACAAATCCACATCACTTCCTCTGGGTTCCTCTTAATGCTGTAAGCGGAGCGCGCGGCTCCCTTTATAGCTCATGCTGATTGCCGCACGCCTACTCCAGGATTTTCCATCTTTTCTGTAAAAACTGGACCCATCTGTGAACCACACCGAGTATCCTGAGGCACAGAGCTCAGCAACGCAACTTTTATCTGATAGCACTTGGCAGGTAAGGGGCTCAAAAATGGTTAAAGGGCACTTGTATTCTTCTGCAGCAGCTAACAAGCCGTAGAGAGCTGGTAGGAAAATCTTGTCTTCTACCGAAATTCCGTGGTTTATAGAAACTGATAGCCATCCAGCAAACCTAGGTCTTGTTATATACTCAATTTGTATTTTTATTGACTGATAGTTTACTTCAGTGGAGTGCTTATGATCTGTACTACTGCAAAGCATCCTCTGATAAGTTGCTCCATATCCTCAGGCTCCTGTGCCAGTGTTCGCCTGCAGAGCTCTGGAGCACTGAGCTTAAGACTCGCCAAGCAAAGGCGGTCGCGTGCTGCTTGTTTCTGTGCTCTGGACAGTGCTGAGGGCTGGATGGGGTAACGGATGGCTGCATGGGAAACGGCTTATAAGAATCTGTATGTGTCAGGGTCTGAGCTAGGGAAGTTTTTGTTTTGCCAAGACTTCTTTCTGTTCTTCCCATTCCTACTAGTGAGATTTCTTCACTAACTTCACTGGTGATTTATTGATATCCGCAAATGTGAGGATAGACTCACAGAGACTTAAGTGACTCCAGAAGTGAGTGCAAGTGAACTTCTGCCCTTCAGTGGTCCCAGTGTTGCTCTTCCTGACCTACTAGCATTCCTAAATATTTCAATTCAGATTATACAAAAACTGAGTTTTATCACAACTCACTTTCAAATCTGTGTTTTGAATAATGCTGAATTTGAATGTTTTCCTGTATTTTCACTTCAGTTTTTCTATGTACTAGCCCATTATCCATGTTTGATATGACCCAGCACTTTCTTGGTGGTAATTTCACTGACACCTGATGCATGCGTGGCAGATGGCAAGAGCATAATGACAACCTTGAAGTGCTTTATTAAAGTAATAGTGCTTTCCTTTGTAGGTAAATGTACATTTTTGCCAGCTTTTCTCTGTTAGTGGAACTGCAAATAAATCATTGGCTAATCAATAACCAAAAAAAGAGGAAAAAAAAAAAAAGTGGTGGTGTTCTGCTTAGTGCTATTAGAATTTCAGGCATTTTTAACATCATAGACAACATGACTGGTGGCTGCCTTAATTAAACATTAAAAATCAACTGCTGCACTTTAATATGATTTTAAAACAGAACAAAATTGAGAAGTAAAATCATGGGATTTTAATTTTTATTATTAGGACCATGTGTTCCAGTAAGCTGTTGGCAGCAGGTCAGTCCTTCCTCTGCTTTCTGTGAGTGTTTATATTGTTTTGGGGAAGCTGGATCTGGACCTTCAATTAATACACAGACTTTCTATTTTTTCTGCCTTTTAACTTTCAGGCACGCTAAACTCGAGGAAATTCTCCTACCTAAGTATCTCCTGTTTTTATTTCCTCCGGATTCTTGCTAACAAAACATCAATGTCTTGCAGGAATTGCTCCACCCTCGCCTCCTGGCGAGGCACAGCAGCCTGTGCCCCAGCTCCCCGGAGCCCGCAGCAAAACCTGCAGCTCTCCCGTTTTGTTGCAGCCAGGGTGTGACAGCCATATCCCCATGTTTACCCAAGGGAGCCTCCTGCTCCCACTTCCAAGGGACTTTTGTACTCCAGAACTGAGGAGCTCTTTATCAAAACACACAGCAGTTTTAGCATGGGCACTTGCTACATGCACAAGAAACATATACTTTTTTTTTTTTCCACTTCGAGTTCCAGCTGGAACTCTTTTCATATTGACACTACTGTATCTATTAACAGAATAGATTCAATTATATATTTATATATATATATATTTTTTTTTCTTTCCCCCTGGCCACCCAGCACTAGTGTGATTATTGTATTTGCTTATATTTGTAGTACTGTAACTACACCTGGGAGCAGCTAGGAGGCAGAACCTTCCTAGTGTTGGTAGCTGAGAGGATGATGCCTGTGGGTTTCATCTCTCAGAGATGGCATGGACCTGTTATGTTGTGTAGTTTTTGTTCCTCCTCATCTTTCTTTTTTTAGTTTTACTAAACAAGGCTGAAAATCTCATATATTATCCCTTTTATATTTTTTCATATCTTTGCCTCTTTCCCGACCTCAAATTTTGTAATGTTATTCTCTTGCAGTCTCATTGGTGTTCTCTAAATAGAGTTTTTAATTGTGTTCTCCAAGGACTCTTACAGTTACCGCTATCACCTCTTTTTATACAGAAAGCCAAGCTTGCATGAAGGATTGTTTTCTGTTTTTTAGTTAGGCTGTCCATATTTCTGAAAATGATAGTATGTACAAGTTTTCAGTCATCCTTGCATTTCTTATTTCATAGAATCATAGACTCATAGAATGCCTAAGGTTGGAAGGGACCTCTAGAGGTCATCTAGTCCAACCGCCCTGCACACGCAGGGCCACCTAGAGCACGGGGCACAGGGCTGCATCCAAGCGGGTCTTGAAGATCTCCAGAGAAGGAGACTCCACAACCTCTCTGGGCAGCCTGTGCCAGGGCTCTGTCACCCTCACTGTCAAGAAGTTCTTCCTTACGTTTCCGTGGAACTTCTTATGCTTCAATTTATGGCCATTTCCTCTGGTTCTGTCAGTGACCACCAGTGAAAAGAGGCCAGCCCCATCCTCCTCACTGCCTCCCTTGAGGCATTTATAGACACTGATCAGGTCCCCTCTCAGCCTTCTCTTCTCCAGGCTGAACAAGCCCAGCTCCCTCAGCCTCTCCTCACAGGGCAGATGTTCCAGGCCCCTGATCATCCTCGTGGCCCTGCGCTGGACTCTCTCCAGCAGCTCCACATCCCTCTTGTACTGTGGGGCCCAGAACTGGACACAGTTCTTTCATTAACCTGCCTCTTTGTTGAAGCCTGATTTACAGTTCATCCTATTCTATCTCTGCTGGATTCACAGATCCCAGAATCATTTTTGCTGGCTTAACCATTGGTTTCTGGGTTTCTACTAAATCCATCACACCCTTCCCCAGATGCCAATACCAGCAGCTTTCTTCAGGCGGGATGTGATTCTCATGTTACCCTGAGATTGCCAAATCTCCTTGCAGTGCTCTCATATTCTTAGCCATCTGCTCGCTAACTTTTTTTTTTACAGGAGGTTCTTCCTGCAATGTAGCAGACAATTATACTCTCCTCTGAAGCACTGCTTACAGTTTAGGAGAGGGCTATTTAGTCTTCACTGGTTAAGGTGGCTAATCCACATGGCCTACAAGCTGAAGTCCCTGGATTTAGGGACCCCAAGATTTACGCGATTATTCTTGTTCTTCAGTCAGTCTGATCGATAATGCTATAGTCTTCCAAGTTCTAGGAGCAACCTGGCCAGCAAGAGCAGCCAGTGCTAGGCTTTCTCTTTTTACTACTATTTTGGTTGTGTTGGGTCAGCTGGGTAACTCAGTTCACAGGAGTCAGTTTTGCTCTCCCAGTGACCTGAGTTAACCTGTTAACTTTAATCCCTAGCTGTCAAACTGAGGACCTCCTCTTAGACATCTTTAGACTATTATTATGTATCCAGATCAAGGGAGAGAAGGGAGAGAAAATGCTGAATGTTTTTCTTGCCATCTAGATCAAGGTTGATACACAATGGAGAGTTTTGACTTTTGTGGATTTTTTTTTTTTTTTTTCGGTGGGAGGAGGGTTGCTGTTATTATGGACTACATCCATTTTGTGGATAGAGAACATATTTATAAAGAAAGGGAATTTTCAAGATGATCAGTGCTATTGCTTTCCTCTGTCTCTTACCCTGGCTTAACACTAGTGTATGACTCATCCAGAACAATATCAACCCCTTATCTGCATCCGGATGATGCAGTGGGAGGGAGGAGGTCAGTTCACCGGTATTGAATCAAGCAACTGCTGCTGGTATCCTGCTAGGGATCAAAACATCCTTTGTGCTGCTATAGTTGTGGCTTATCTAAGGAAACATGATAATAACTTCTAGCCTTTCTTGGTGCTAAAATGTCTATAGGGAATGTGTTACTAGGAACTCCCAGAGAGCACTTAAATTCTGTATTTTTTGTCATCTTGTAAAACAGAATTCTTGGTCAGTTCAGTCTGCTGGGCCTAAGCAAGTAAGTGGTAATCAATTAGGAAAAATGGGCAATTCTGTCATTTGAAGGAGCCCATCAAAATTGTGTTCAGGAAGAGATATGTTTGAGGTAAGATGGAATACCTCAGTGACCATTTTAAATTAAAATTTTCATTTTTCTTCTCACATACACATTATACTTGGATATTCAAGTTACTACATGAGAATCACAAGCTCTCAGGATAGCTGAGGTTGGAAGGGACCTTTAGGTATCATCTAGTCCAACCCTCCCTGCTCAAGCAAGGTCACCTACAGCATGTGGCACAGGGTCATATCCCACTGGATTTTAAATATCTTCAGCAAAGAAGACTCCACAACCTTTCTGGGCAGCCTGTTCAAGTGCCTTGTCACTCTCTGTGAAGATTTTTTTTTTTTTTTTTTCGTATTCAGATAGAACTTCCATGTTTCTGTGCTGGTTGCCTCTTGTCCTGCCACTGGGTGCCACTGAAAAAAGTGTGGCCCCATTCTTTTGACACCTTCATTTAAGGTACATACATCCAGTTATAAGATTCTCCTCTCGGCCTCCTCCAGGCTGAACAGTTCCAGCTCCCACTGCCTTTTGTCATAAGAGAGATGCCACAGTCCCCTAATCACCTTCATAGCTGTGTGCTGGACTCTCCAGTAGCTCCATGGCTCTCTTGTACTGGGGAGTCCAGGACTGGACATAATACTCCAGGTGTGGCCTTACCTTCTACTGAAGGGGAGGGTCACTTCTCTCAAACTGCTGGCAGTGCTCTTTCTAATGCAGCCTAGGATCCCATTGGCCTTTTTGGCCACAAGGGCACCTTGCTGGCTCATGTTCAACTTGACCACCAGGATACCTAGGTCTTTCCCTGCAGAGCTGCTCTCCAGCAGGTCATCCCCAGCCTGTACTGGTGCATGAGGTTGTTCCTCCCTATGTTCCACCCCTGCAGTTCCCTTTCTTGAACTTCATGAGGTTCCTTCCTGTCCATCTCTTGTCCAGGTCCCTCTGAAGGGCAGCAAGGCCTTCTGGTGCTCCAGTCACTCCTCCCAGTTTCGTATCATCAGTAAACTCTGTCCCTTCATCCAGGTTACTGATGAACAAGTTGAACAAGACCCCAGTTACTCTGCACTGCTGATCAGAACCCTAAGAACTATTCAGCCTGTTCTCAGTCCACCTCACTCTCCACTCATCTAACCCACACTTCCTGAGTTTTCCTATGAGGATGCTATAGGAGACAGTGTTGAAAACCTTGTTGAATCAAAGGAGAGAACATCCACTGCTCTCCCCTCATCTACCCAGCCAGTCATTCTATCACAGAAGCCTGACAGATTGGTTAAGCGTGATTTTTGCCTTGGTCAATCCGTGCAGATGACTTCTGATCACCTTCTTGTCCTTCACATGGTTGAAGACTACATGCAGGATGAGCTGTTCCATCAGCTTCCAAGGATAGAGATGAGGCTGACTGACCTGTAGTTTCCTCAGTCTTCCTTCTTGCCTTTTTGAAGACTGGAGTGACGTTGGCTTTTTTCCCGTTCTTCAGGCACCTCTCCTATTTTCTGTGACATTTCAAAGATGATGGAAAGTAGCTTAGCAAGAATAGCTGTTGGCTCCCTCAGAACTCATGAATACATCCCAGTGGGACCATTCTTTCATAGGTATCAAATTTGCCTAAAGACCCAGTCTTCCTCAACTAAGAACATGTCTTCCTTCATCCTTTCATTTTTTTCTTCCAGGGTCTGAGATTCCTGAGAGCTGGCATTAGCAGTAAAGACTGAAGCACAGAAGACATTCAGTAACTCTGCTTTCTCTGTCTGCTTTGTCACCAGGGCACCCAACCTGTTCAGCAGAGGGCCCATGTTTTTGCTTGGTCTTTCTTTTGCTGCTGCTGTGTTTGAAGAAGCCCTTCATGTTGTCCTTGGCATCCCTTGCCAGATTCAATTCCAAATGAACCTTGGTCTTCCTCTTTGCGCCCCTTTATACTCTAACAACATTCCTATATTCCTCTCAAGTGACATGTCTTTTTCTTTCTGCATTCTGTATAATTCCTTCTTCAGTTGGAGTTTTGCCAAGAGCATTTTGCGCATCCATGAAGGTCTCCTGCCCACTTTGCTTGACTTACTGCTCATAGGGATACCCTGATGTTGAGCTTGGAAAAAGGGATGCTTGAATATTAATCAGCTTTCTTGGACTCCCCTTCCTTCTAGGGTCCTAGATCCTAGCGTGATTCTTCCAAGAAGGTCCCTGAAGAAGCAAAATTTTGCCCTCCTGAAGTCTAGAACTGCAATCTTATTTATTGACCTGCTTCCTCCTTCCAGGATCATGAATTCTTCCAATGGTTACCACTGCCAAGGCCACCCCCAAGCTTTACAATTCCAACCAGTCCTTTTGGGTTTCACAGCAGCACAACTCGGTGTCTCCACCATCGCCTGTGTCAACAAGTTACCATGATTGCTCTGCAGGAGCCTCCGGGTTGTTTGTGCCTGGCTGTGTTGTCTTTCCAGGGGCTATCAGTGTGTTTGAAGTTCCCCATGAGAGCAAGGGCCTTCAACATGCAATGACTACTAGATTGTTCTCTGCAGTGGTTATATAAAAGGCTTTGTTTTGCATGCCAGGAAGCTCCAAGATACTCACCAGAGGTAGTCATGCTCAGATTCATTCTCTTACGTTTTTAAGGCCAATACAGTTCTGCTTCATAGTGCTAACTGTACAAGACCTCCAGAGGATGCTCTCTTTTAATCCCTGCAGCATTTAAGGGGGCAAGACCCTTATTTGCCTTTGGATTTCTGATTTCTATTGGAACAGCAGTGATAGTGTGCCAGGAGCACACACAGAAGACAGGGGATATTGGCCTATTCTTACAGCAGAAGATGCTTTGGGTAGTCTGACACAGTGCTCAGATGGTCTGAGAATTGCTGTCTTGAACTGTTCTACTTACTGACCAAATTATTTACTGTCAGCTCGTGACAGAGAAAACAGGGTTGCTCTTAAAGCTTTACTCAGTAAGAGCTGTTAATCATTCATTACTTCCTGATGAGTATAAAGATAAGTTAGAGAATTATATTTAGTGTAATGACCCTCACCTAGCAATCCTCTTCTGCCCTCCCTTGCTCTTTCAAGTGTTTATGCGCAAATGGAATGAGAACTGGACAGAGGTGAGTGACTCAGGGCTGAATCAGAATGCAGGAACTCTAGAGAACAGGAAGAGAAGGAATAGGAAGATGAGCAAAGGTTGCCCTTCAGACACCTCTGATGGTGCAGGAATACTGTCCTAGGCGTCATGGTTCAAGGTCGTGTCTGGTCACCGACTATCTGTGGAGCCATCTCCCGGCTTTTCTAGCTCTGTCCAGTAGCCTCCATCTCCCATTCTGTCTCAGAAGCAGATAAGAAGTCAACTTTCCATTTCACAGTCCAGACAGGGGGAAAGAAAGCATTGTGGAAGATCCCAGAGGCTTTTTTATTAGTTAAATACCTTGTATTGATTCTTTCTTTCTTCTGTTTTTTTTTTTTTTTTTTCTCCAGACAGAAAGGTCTGTTTAAAACTATTACTCAAGTTTTACCATGTTTCTTAAATCTAATTGATCATGGTGCTGTTTAATAGGGTATTCCACTTTTATATAAAAATTCCGTTTAGAGATGAGTAAGAAATGAATAAGAAGAAATATAAAATTTGAATTTGCAAGGCAGAAACCTAATGAATTAAAGTTGTCATGGGGATTATATGGGAAAAGAATAGTTTGCCCTTGATATGGATAGTATATGAGAGTAGAGGAATAAACCTTTTTAGAATGGGGTTACGTTTTAATGAGCTTGTGATATACGAGAGTGTCAGACCAGGATGAATTCTGACTGAAAAGACAGAATAGAGAAGAAGAATATTTTTAATAGATAAGCTATTATGGGAAGTTAGTTCGGTTTAGAACCATTGTATAAGATTAAGGAAAATAATAATGATATTTTAGTAAAGGTATGAATCTGATTATCTTAAGCATTGTAAAATTGTACCCTAATGTGACTGATTGGAAATATATAAACAAGTTGCAGTGAAGATCACAATTAGAAAATATTTTTTAGGAATTTTTCTAGAATTGATACTCATTTTGTTTTGACATAGTAGAATTGTGAATAAGAGAATGTTTTAGTGATTTGGGAAGACAACTTTTCTATGCTTTAAAACAGACAAACTGTATAGAATAAAGCTGATGAGCTATCAAAACCTGATATCTGAATGGTAGGTATCAGTTTCTTCTCACCTGATAGCTGGCCCATTGTAGGATTGTGTAGTTTGAGAAACTGATCTGCAAGCGATGAGCTATCTGGTAGTGTGAGAATAGATTTCTCATAATTCATACAGTCTAGGAACCAGGAATGAAGTGTGAGCCTTAGGCCTTTTTCATGCTCTGGTAAAGAACAAGACACACTCCGTTCCCCCTCTTTCCTTTTTCTAACATCAATCAAACAAATCATCTTAACAAAAAGAAAAATCCCTGTATGCTTAAGAGCTGTTAGCCATAACTATTAATATATTTACCCATAGCAGATCAACAGTTTGTAAAAGCATTTCTTGTACTCAGGAACTGGAAGCAGAACATGATAATGAAAAGGATGCTTGGTAAACAGCCACTCTACAGAGACTAACAATTTTGCCAAGTAAGCCTAGATAAACATCTTTTGCTTAGAATTGATGTTACTTTACTTGCTTTCTCCTGATGTCCTTTTCTATCCTTTCTGCCACCAGCTTCAGCTGTTGACAGAAGTTTGACTAAAGATGGCCTAGAGCTGTAAGCAAACTTGGAGCTTGTCCCTGGAAGTGTGGGGAAAGATATAAAGCTCTGTTTGGCATAAAATAATGCTTTAGGAAATTAACTCATGTCAGTTAAGATTAATGAGTCCTTATGGGATTAGGGAAGTTGGGAGCTAAGAGAAGATACAGATAAAATAACTGGACAGTAGAACATCTAGTCTGGGTCAATAGAATGATTAGAAGTAATTGCCTCTTCAGTTATTATAGCCATAATGTTGCTGGCCACAAGCATATGTTCCATGTTAATGGCTCCAGATCTGTGTGATATGATGACAGAGTTATTTCCACCAGCCTCCCTAGCTCTGTTTCCTGTGAGATGATCACATTCAGGCACCCAATGAGATTGTAAAACTGGAATCTTCCCGAGAGATTTATCTGAACCATTGTCAGGGCTGCGTTGGCAAGTAAAGCAGAAAGAACTGTGGCATGAGCAGTCAGTATTATAGTTTTGGAAGCAGAAATATCTGGTAAGAGGAAGGATCATCCTCAGTGATCATGAGCATGGCTATTTAACAGGGTTGGAGCTTGTAAACTAGTATGTATCTGCACTGAATACAACTGCCTGTAGAATCATGTTTACCCTATATACACAATCACATGCTGTGCAGCATGTAGGAAAAAGGGGCAAAGCAATCTGCATCTGTGGTCAAAGACCAACATACATCATGTAGTACCAGTGCCATAATAAATGACTGAATTCACTGACTGTTATTAGTCTGTACACTACAGTCACAAAATTGAACCCATGTTAAGATACTTGTATGTAGCACAAGAAAGTAAAATTAATTTTAAAAATTAAAAATATTTGTCCAGGTTTGAAACAAACCACATAAAAGATTATGCTTCAACATAAGTGAAGAAGGAAACTATGATGAAAGTTTGCAGAAGGGGAGTATCTATAAAAAATAACAGAATCTGATGCTGAGAAAGCCTCCTTTTTATTGTCTTTTGATTAAGACTTAAATATAGAAGCCTCTGGTTTGGGGCAACTTTTCCTTTAATTAAAAAAAGAAAAAGAATTAAATATTTTGAGACCAGCAATGTGAAGGATCAAGATCAATAAATCCTCTTTATCAAGAAAGGTTATAGAAACTTTTTTTTTTTTTAGTTTAGAGAAGACAAGAGAGAAATTATAGTAGCAGTACTCACATACTGAGAGCATAGAATGGAAGAAATTATTCTTCCTATTCTTTGTGGATAGAAAGAGGGGTAATAGGCATAAATAGTCTCATGGGCAATCCAGGTTAAACATCAAAGAAACATCCTGACAGGGAGGTAGTGTGAAAGCTTTTAGGAATTTCCAGTTGAGTGACAGAACTAAAAATCTATCAAGAATGGCAAGAATGGAATACTTGTTGTGATCTACAAGGAGGAGGATGGACAATGTGACATTTTAAGTTTTCTTCCAGTTTTCATTTTTATGATTTTTGATAAGATGAACTGTAGCTATAAACTAGACTTCGGGATAAAGGAAACTTTGGGATTCAATATTGAGACTGAACAGGTTTTTTTTTAAACTCTCATAATAGATTTTTCACAAATTGTACTCAATAAAGTACAAATATTTTAAAATATCTTTTTTTAGTTTTACTTTTTAATTTTTATTATTTATTATGTACAAAATGCCATTTTAAGTAGTAATGTAGAAAGGAAAAAGTCAATATGAATAGCTTTGATTTTTGAGTAAGGTATAATATTAATGCTGCTATAAATTTCATATATAGTGGCTTAATTTTATAACCTTCTTCCCTTCCTCCCCAGGAGTTCAGCTGACTGTGATCCAAGGCAGAATTGCCTAAATTTTTCTTTGACTTCTGAGAAAATTGCTAAGATGAGAGAGGGAGAGAGAGAGGGAGAGAAACCCTTAGTTTACCACTTCATTAACAGCTGCCTGGATAACAAATATTTATTTTATTCAGGGTGCTGAGCATACAAACACTTAGTTTAGTGGCTTATTATTTCTGGCTATTTATTATTTATTTCTGGCTATATTTCTGGTTATGATTTCTGGCTATTTTTTGTGCACAGTAAATAATCAATAACTAGTGTATACTAGTGTATGTTGTGTATATTCTGTTTACAAAGCCTCTTTATGTATAGCAAAAGTGTCAAAGAAACGCAATCAATAGGGGGATGAATACAACTTCAAGAATGTTCTTTATTAAACTTCCTTCAGGAACAAAATGCAGAGGAGTACTTGCACTTCTACTGTGTTGCCAGAAATAATATCCTTGAAAAAATGTGAGGAAAAAAGTCAAATGTGTTTGTTTTTATTCATCTGTATTCATCTTCATAATATGTATTTTATCCTATATGGAAAATATTTTCCAGCTATATTAACAGTCATCATTAATGCTTTTTTTAATCACATTTCTATTAAAACACTCAGTAAATCGTGAATTGCTGAACACTCCAAAGTAACAACATTATTGTGCTATACTGTATTTCTTTGAAAGATATGTTTTGTTTTCTCTGATTCAAAAGGCATCTGTTTTTCCAGATATGCTGAGGATGCAAATTTGTATAATCTAGAAAGGTGGAACTTTCTAATCGAGGGCTCTAGGTGGTCCCTTCCAACCTTAGGCATTCTATGATAATTACTTTATGAAATCTTGCTATAATTAAGATGTATGTAAATACAACTAAAAGTACATATATTTTCTATGTTGTAACAGTAGTATGAATAACATTTTACATAATCATTTCTTACAGTATAGCTGCATGTAAAATTTAATCTTATACATTAATGCATCACTGATATTTTATAACTTGAATGATAAATAAGCCAAGAAGGTGTTTTCTATACATAGTAAATCTCTAAGATACAGACTCATCTGGTCTTTCTAATGTTGATTAAGGACCAGCCAAACATTCCAAGCTTTTAGAAGCAAGGCTGAGTTCATAGAGCTGAAAACTGAGACATTTCTAATAGGAAGTTAGTGGTATTACTTTAGTTTTTATCAGTTCTGCTTGCTAGGATAAATAATTGACTCTAAATCAAAGCAGGAGGCAATAAAATGGAGTTTTGGAATACCACTAAAATCTACTTCGCAGAGCAGACTTTCATTTCAAACACAAATAGAAGCTTGATGAAGCTTATCTGGGCCTGTGCTTCATCCAGGACAAATAATTTGCCTAGCAAATCCTATAGGAGATAAATTACTTTGTTCTTTGAACAGAGTTATACGCTCAGTGCAATTGTCATTTTCTGACCTGCTGATAAATCTCCCCGTATAGGACAAATCTGGTTGATAGAATGGTGGTCAAGCGACAAATTCCTGTGCAAAGTCCTATAGCTTTTCAGTACTGATTAACAGGAGAGAGGCTGCTTAAATGGAAAAGAATTTCCTGGGAACTGGAAATTGGAGCTTGCTCACAGTTGTTCTAACCTAAATTAGGGCTAAAAGACACGAGGAATCACTACAGGATTCCTAGAATTCTCTCCATTGTTTTATCTACTCTGAACTTATTGTAAAAGCCAACTTTCCATCTTTAAAGGAAACACAAGGAAAGATTAATTGATGTCTTTTTCTTTTATTACAGTATATAAAGGCTTTCACATGTCTTTTTTATTTTCTTTTTCTTGTTTGTTAAAAATTAATAATAATAACTCTAGTGAGTTACAATACAAAGTATGTTACTTAAGTAACAACTGGCAATCCAAAAATATGTTAGAATAATGCAAACTGCAAGTTAAATACTTTTGTAGAAAACAAGATATACTGATAAGATATGTGAGTGGTCTGGGAAAGCTATGACTTCTTGAAGAATTCAAGGTTCATCACAGTTACAGTAGAATCTCTCGTTGCAGTGATGTACTCAAGAGAGATGATTCAAGCCAGAGATTTATATCAAGTATGAGATAGGAATTAATTGTGCCTCACTCTACAGCATTAAAATATTGACAGAATATTTCAAGGTATCTAAAGGTCGTCTTTCAAAATATAAGAAGTTCAGAAGCTGTAAAACTGTCAGACAAAGGAAACTGGCCATAACCTTACAGAAGAGGGGATTGAGTAAGCCTTCTGAATATTTACCAGTATTTTCACATTGAAAAGGTGTCTGATGGTAAAGTTCCTCAAAACAGTAATATCCAAGAGATATCCATCTTGAACTAAACAATATCCATGAAGGGAAACATAACATGGAAGCAACTAGCCTCTGCGTATGGTGAACTCATAAAGAATTGCAATTTGTAAAGTGAGACTATTTTTTTTTTTCTGCCTTCTATGCTTTAATCTGAATAAGACAATGTTTCCTGAATTCCTATAAGGCACTTTCCCCAATTTTCCTGTGGCTAATATATTTACCACACAATTCAGGAGATGTTTTGCAGCAGAATTCTTGGAGAATCCAGCTGCGTGAACTTTGTCAGCCATTTTTGGCTTACTCCCTTGTACAGTGAGGAATTTGAATTGTTCAGAAGTTCCCATATAAGGAGCCCCCTATTTCTTCTGATCATTCTGATCATATCAAACTCATTTAAGAACTAATTTACAATAGTTTATGAGCCTTACATAGCTCAAAGACCACTGGTCACCTTGCTTTAAAACCATCTTCTACAAGCTTTTTTATGACCTGTGAATAGAAGGAGAAAAATGTTTTCTTCCTTCATGGACTTTTGAGTGAACAGGATGTTCCATTTTTCCCTCAAGATGTTCAAAATATCTCTGCAATAAGACAATGTCTATATGAGATTTCTTGCTTTGGAACTTCAACCTACAGGATTAAAAAGAAATATTCCTTGATATCATCTGAGATTGGTCAAAGCTGGAGGTGGGATGTTGAATTAATGAAAGAGCACAGAAAATATTTCATAAATATTTGGTTAAGCTATTCTACTCATACAGTAAAACAAAAATGATTGCTAGACTTTGGATGAAGAAGTATTTCCCCACAGATTATAGGCACCTACATTGCTTCTCGACTTTTTTTTTTAATGTCTTGGATTGTTAGTCAGCTGCTGTGTCCCCCTAGACATTTTTTACTACTCATGTAGGTAATGTGCCTCAGATTCTTCTCTTGTTGGTCTGTGGTACAAACTTAATCTCTTCAAGTTGAAATCATATAGTCTAACTCAAAGTATCAAATTCAGTGTAGAAATATCTGAATGATTTATAGCAAACTGTGAGATACAAGAAAAAAGATTCAATGATCCTTCTCTGGACTGAATTTTTGTGCAATTGTCCAGCTAAGTCATCACAAGACAAAATACAGAACCTATGCCAAAATCACAGAATCACAGAATGCTTAAAGTTGGCAGGGACCTCTAGAGGTCATCTAGTCCAACCCCCCTGCACATGCAGGGTCACCTAGAGCACGTGGCACAGGACTGCGTCCAAGTGGGTTTTGAAGATCTCCAGAGAAGGAGACTCCACAACCTCTCTGGGCAGCCTGTTCCAGGGCTCTGTCACCCCCACTGTTAAGAAATTTTTCCTTAAGTTTCTGTGGAACTTTTGGTGCTTCAGTTTGTGACCATTTCCTCTTGTTCTGTCAGTCTGATCAGGGCCCATGGATTTGTTGGTATCGAGTTTCCTTAGGTGCTCTCTGACCCAATCTTCCTTGACCCAGGGCAAGTGTTCCTCTCTCCAAGCTTCTCCTCTTGTCCCTAGGGCCTGGAACTCTGAAGGGCTGCCCTTGATAAACACTGAGGCAAAGAAGGCATTCAGCAACTCTGCTTTTTCTGTGTTATTCGTAACCAGAGTGCCCATCCCGTTCACCAGCGGACCCACGTTTTCCCTGATCTTCCTTTTGCTCTTAATATATTTGAAGAAGTTTTTCGTGTTATTTTTAACATCTCTTGCCAGATTGTGTTCCAAACGTGCCTTAGGAAATAGTAGAAACTTTTAGTTTACTAAGTAGATGTAAGATACTCTACTGTGACAGCTCTTTTCCTTTTTTTAATTTCATTTTAGATATGTTCAAAATTTTGAATTTAAAATGTCTCCCATTTTCATTTCACTACTTTATACAGACTTTATATTTGCACAGTAGAAACCTCTGTGCAAATGCTATTCTGATTTATTTGTATTTCACTCTCTAATCATGACTGAGTCTTTGTGATAAGATAATGGAACATTGTGATAGACCTTGTTTTGTCCATTTTCCCTTTAAGATTAAATAGTTGTAACTTGTTTCATTTGTTTAAATTAATTGCCATTTCTCTAGAGCCTATTGTTTTAGCTTTACTCGGTTGCCACTGAAATAAACTGAAAAACAGAGTTAACTGATGCTGAACTCATTCATTAAGACCCAGTCCAGCAATGCTTTTAGGCACACATGGTAAAACAGAGAAGTATTCCTGTTATTTACCTTGGACAGCAATCTGTGCAGATATCTAAAGATGAGTTTTCAAAAAAGTATAATAGCCATCTTTACTAATCTTATATTTCACTTGACTAGTAAAGATAAATTATCTCTTTCTAAAGTAAATCTCAATAACGTACCACTCTTTGTATTCTAAAACGTTAAGTATTTTGTTTTATTAATATTTTGATGTTATGGATATACATGATTAAACGGAACAAAAATGTTGTCTTCTGGTTATTTGTCTAAGTCTTGTATGAGTGATATGAGATTTACAGAGAAATGCACATGATTTTTTTTTTCTAGGACAAGATTGCTTACATTAGGAAGAGTGCGGCTAGCAGATTGGAGGATTGAAGGTGATTCTTCCCCTCTGCTCAGCATTGGTGAACCCTCACCGGATGCTGTGTCCAGTTCTAGTTTCTGCAGTCCAGGAGAGACATGGAGCCACTGGAGCAAGTCCAGGAAAGGGCCACTTAGATAATTAGGGACTAGAGCATCTCTCATATGCGGAGAGGCTGAGAGAGCTGGGACTGTTTGGCCTGAGAATGTGAAGACTCAGGAGGGAAATTATCAATATGTATAAATACCTGAAGGGAGGGTGTAAAGGGAATGAAGTCAGTCTGGAATCTGAACAAACATTCAAAGATCAGGATATTAATTGAGAAACCCTCTACTGACCACGGCTATTCCAAAGTAGCATCTGAACTTAGTCTCTAACTCATCTTGTTTTTCTGCTGCTACTTAAATGAGAAAGGGTACTCACTAGGGTAAAATCCTCTTTTCCTTGCAGGCTAGATGGGTCATGTTTTTCTGGATTAGGATTGGAAGAAGCTCCCCTTTTGTGTTACATGGTTTCATTTTCTCTGCACATTCAAGAATGTCTGGAGCATTCAGTGCCATCTCTAATACGGTAAGGAGGCATTCCTGGGTGTTTTAAGCGGCATAATCAAGCTGACAGTACGGGGAGGAGGGAAGAAAACCATATTTAGAGCTATTTTCATGAATGACATTGAAACATGGGTTAAGACCTTTCTTTACTGATCATTCCTTTCAGGAACGGAAAGCAGAGTCCAAAGTACATACACTTTCCTCTCCAAAGTAGGCGAGGCAAAGTGAGTGGGAACGGAGAAGCCTGTTATCATTTCTGTTTTCCATCAAAGAGCAAAGTTCGATCACACTGGGTGTCCCTAGTCGTATTAGTTCAGTTGATTGTTGAATAAACTTCCAGAAGGGGAGAAGCAAACGAAGAGCAGTCGTCAAAGTAAGTCAATACTTTTATTTTTAAATCAGAGATATTTTATGGAATTTACTGATAACTAAGGAAAATTCCAAATAACTGTATATTCTTTTAAATAAACACCTACTTTCTCATTCATTTTCTGTATTTAGGCTGAATTACAGAAAAATATATACTCATAGCATTCAAGTGAAATCAAATGAAAGAGACATTTGTACAGTAGGTACAAATACAAAATGTCGATGTATGTAGGCAAATGCAAGAGATCTGGACTTGTTTCAAAATGTTTGCATTTGTCTATTAACAGGATTCACTTGCAACATGTGACATGAAATCAATGTCATGTATCGATGTTATTCCTTTCAAATAAATTGTCATTAAGATTACTGTCCTTGGTTTAATAGTTCTCTATGTCTCACTCAAATATTACTTTACAGAGAGAACTGTCTTAAATAAATTTAAAATGCGTTCTGAAGATGAGAAGAAGCCTACTGCAGATGGAAATAGCCATGAAACCACTGCATTCAGGCAAGAATTTGAAACTGAAGAAAAATGGTAAATATTCTTAAACATTGTAAACGTATTTTATTTATGAAGCATATATGATTCGATTTTATTTTACTTTTATTTTATATTTACCTGGAAAGCCTAGTAACAGGAGGCTTTACTTCAGCTTGTCAGGAGTACTGTTTGACATATCCATTGAGGGTGGGGGATGGAGAGGGAAAGTACTGTTATCTCGTATCTTTTCCTTTAACTGTATTTTGATGAAAAGCAAATCTAAAATCTAAATTACAGAAATGATGTCGAAGTCGACATGTTGGTTACACTGATATTATCAGTTAACTATGTTAAATTTCTTACTATTTAGGGCACTCAAAATTTTACATATCCTGAACATCTTTATTCTTGTTGCATTCATGGATTGTGACAAAATATGATTTTATAATTACCTTCCTCTTTGCCATTTCAAAAGCTGTATAGTACTTTGTTTCATCGCAGTTGGTTTGACTTTAATTTATAGCATTCAGGAACTGGTGCAATTTATGTGCATTAAAGTTTCCTAAAAAAAAAACTCAAAAAATGCTCAGGAAATTATCTTCGTTTTCCTCACCATTGTTTCCTGTCAAATTATTTCATAGTAATATTTTATTTGATGTTAATTAATATGTTGACTATTTCTGTGAAATGTTCTCACTTTTCAAATGTACTAAAACTACGATACCTTTCAAGCAAGAAGAAAAAGAAGAAAGGAGAAAAGGCCAAGGTGGTCAGCCCTCTTACACTGGTAAGATGTGTGCTATATCTCTAATTTTCTATCCATCCACTACCAATATGGATTGTTAGTAGCCTTCCCTTAATAAACCAGAATGCTGTACTAGGAGATTTGTGTCTGTGGAAAGTAATAATTTCCATGTTCAGCCACTTCTTGCAACAGAACAAAATGTGAGTCTGTGTGTTTAAGATTCTTATTGCCATTCAGTCATCTAAGTTATCTAAATCACACAAATCAGCCCCTTATTAATCAGTCACCAGAGTCAGGAGTAAAGGGAACTAGAAAGTATTTGAAGTTCCATATAATTTTATTTTTCTGTATATTTTAAAATAAAAGAATCCATTAATATTTAATCAAACTGGGTCATTAATATTCTTTTAGTAACACTAAAATGTTTTGTGTTATTGGCTTAATATGAATAATGGGTAGCAATAATGCTCTAAATAATAGTAATAAAAATAATTGGCCAATGATCCAAATTTCTTACTTTGCTTTACTAGTGTTACATCTGGACAGTTCCCTTGCAAAATCAATGTATTTTACTGCACTAAACCTAGTTTCTTACAGTGCAGAATCATACTAATGCTTTTGTCGTAGGAAACCCTGAAGTTTACTGAAGTCAAGGGAAAGACGCTTTTGGATTTTAATAGACTTTTGTAATATACATAGTACATTTGATATGATTTTTCTAGCTGCACAATAGTAAATTTACAGTAAAATTAATTTCTGTCCTAATTAGCACAATAATAATAATAAAATCCTATAATTGAAATTCAGACATCAAAATTAAAGATGACAAATTTCATATACCTTGTTTATATATCCCTTTCTTACATATGTGTAGATATTAATGCATTAAAACAGTACAGTTCTCTAGTTTGAGACTTCACAGTATGAAATGCTTCTCACAGAATAATTGCATTCTTTACAGTTAAATTATTTCATAAATTTTATTTCTAATCAGATAGAGTTTTCTAATCAGGTGAAGTAGTTTTGGGATAATTAGCTATACAACTAATGGCTTTTTAAAATTTTTTACTTTGTAGCTTTTTTGACATTGTGTTAGTGTTCTAATTCTGCAGTTAGAATGAATCTCCCTTCTCACTTGCAGTTTCGATACTCCAGTTGGAAGGATAAATTACTAATGCTAGTAGGCACTGTCCTGGCAATAGCCCATGGAACCAGCCTCCCTATTGTGATGATAATTTTTGGAGATATGACTGATAGTTTTGTTACTTCTGCAAACACAACTATTCCAGGTAAGAATATATCTTCTATGTAGAAAGCAGTCTCATATTTGGAAAATATCCAGGGAGATTAGCACATTTTAATGTGAGATAATGATGTCAAACTCCTCAGCTTGCTACTATACCATGAACCAAATTATTAATTGTTGTGTTTGCTTTAGTAGAGATTCCACTCTAGATTTCTTTGTTTTGTCCCTAATTTTTAGTCTTTTTACTGGTGGATTTTCTCAAATCATCTCCTGTGGTGCAGCTACATGTTCAAACAAGCACGTTTATGGGATATACAGAAAGAGTTTGTTTCTTCCCTTGCTTCCCCTCACTGTAAACTCCTGTTGCGTAGCACCGTCTACTGCCCTTGAGTAGACCTAACACTTATAGTCCCCAGTGTGAACTTGGTAAATAAGTGTATCCAACAGAAGCCCTCCCGCAAAAAAAAGAAGGTGCTTGTTTTCCCCTGGATCAGTTTGTTGATTAGATTAATCCTGCCAAATCAGATGTGTAAATCAAGCACAAAGGAGTGGAAGAGATGCACTGCTGAATAGGAGAGCTGTGTCACTGTGGTGTCATCTCCCAGTTAGACCAGGTTAGGTTGTACCTGCGATCAAACATTAGATGCTAAATTTGTGAACAGGCTTGTTGCCCTTCTTTAAAGAGTTTTTTATTAAACTTTTAAAAAATGGCTGTGGCAATACAGAGAAATGAAAGGTTTGATACTGTCCTGCCCTGTTCTCATGTGTGCTCTTATTTTTCTAAGAGACAGTAAAACAAGTTTACTTTGTTTTACTTTTACAAGCTTTTTGGCAGAAAGTAGTGCATTTATTTGTCATCTAATGGAATATCCATTCCCAGCTAGAATGAATCAATCAAGTTTTATGGTATAATTATGAAAGACTACTGCATGGCCTAAATTCTAGAAGTGGTGGAGTAAAATTTTAAAGTCAATGCATACCTCATTGCCATTGTTTTATTATATAGAGCTGAGTTATCCACAGTTACTGATTTGATGGTAATAACTAGACCGGTATTTTAAATTGGTTTGGTCATTATACAAGTGTACTGTGTTTCTGGAAAAAAAATGTTTAAATTTATATTTATTATTTTCTCTCTCTTCCCTCTCCTCTTCTTTTATAAGAAAACGTGACTTCAATGAATATCACTTCAGCTTTTTTTAGCAAGCTAGAAGAAGATATGACAAGGTAATTAGAAATTGATACTTGTTTTTCTTTTTATAATCTAGCCACACATTTCTAATCAAGCCATTCCTTCCCATTCATCTTTTTTACATACCTTAATAGATAAAAAATGGTTACTTGAATTATGTATGTAATCTCATTTGCATATCAGCACTGGGAAAATTCTTAAACTTCCCCAGGCATTCCCAACAATTACTCTTTAATTTCGTACTTTCACACATTCCTTTCCCATTACCCTGAATGTTCTCTGCCTCCATGTCATCTGCATTTCTTTTCTTCCTCCCTCCCTTCCTGTGAATTTATAAGCAGTAAATGTTATGCTAAAAAATGATAATAAATATCACCCATTTCTGGAACTATGGTGATTCAGTGATAAAAAGTAGAATTAAATTCTTTGCAACATTGAATGTAGCATCCTTGAGCAGACAATAGCAAAAGAGAACAAGCAGTTTTTCTACAAAAAAAGTAGTGTTGCAGTTTGATAGAAAAAATGGCAAAGTCAAAACATCAACAGGCAACAGACATGTTTCAAATGCTTTGTTAGTCATTGTCCATGCAGTTGGTATATGCGGCATGTCTAGAAGTATGTTTTTTTCTTGTACATTTTCTTGTGCCACTTCCGCTTTCGTTCTTCAGTTCAGAGTCTTTCCTTACTAGGTACTGTGAAACATCTGACATTTTAGGAATATTTATATGGTTTCAAGACTGTTGCCCTACCTAAAGAATAGCATGAGCATTTCCTCTAATACCTTTTGCTGTCACTTTTACTGAAGTGAGTACTTCGTTGATGGCAGTGGACTGTAGACTTATGAATTGTCTAAATCAAGTAGTTAAGTTTCAAATAAAAAAATCTGTTTATTCTGAAGGAAGATCTTCGCTCTAAAATAAATGAGCGACAGCTGGTCAGGAAAAGACTGTTACCTAGAAGTGGAGAACCAATGTGTGATAAGAAGGAACTGGCAGGGAATTCACAATTTTGTTTTGTAATTCTCTACTATGGAGTAGAGAATTTTTTGCTCCCCTTATGTTTTTTCTTCTTCTTCATCTCGGACTTGAATGCAAAGAATACATACACACCTTATGTAGAATATGCACATACTCTATCATTGAAGGCAAATGTTGGGAATTGTCACAAAAAAAATGTGTTTTGTATTTGGTAATTGTACAGCGTTTTCACAGTCTGTTTTATGTTTATTCTAAAGGAACTCAGTTGTTTTTATAGAATGGTTGTTTTTGTAGAATATTTTTTGAAACTTACTAAGGACTTAGCTTGAAACATCTTTTGACAAGCTCCATAGTTTTGTAAATCATATAAGCAACATTTCATATTACAATTTAAAATTAAATCCTTTTAATTTCACTGTGTTATTTCTGTCAATATTAAAACTTTGATTTATTTTCTCTACTGCAGTTAATTATTCCCTGTTTATCCCTTCTATTGGGTGGTCATGTGGATGGATGGCCGTCAAAATTGTAGCACTTGTCATTATTAATAGCTATTGATATTAAAGCTATATGTATTACTGTTTTCATTTCCATTTGTAATGAAAGTAATGATACATATAACTTTAAAATTAATTTTTTTACTCAAGTTTATTCACCCTGTATTTTAGGAGATGCTCTCAAGATGTTCTATAATTACAGAAAACGTTGCTGACACATGTAGTGTAAAAGTAGTGTGTAAATCAGTTTGTCATTTATAAAGTTTTTTTTTAAGATAATAACTAGTCTGTACTTTTTGATTAATGGTTTCAAGAGTTGTTTATTTTGTTTTCTTTTTTACTCTGTGAGTTTGTATCATTTCTTGAGTTATAAAAGAATGAATCGCCACTTTTTTCTCAGCGGACTTTTAGTAATTGGGTACTGCTTAAAGAGCAAGGAGTACAGGAAACAAACAAGCTGACACAAAGAAAGTGTAAATGTGGATATAAAGCATATTATCTAAATGTTGAGAACTATCTGTTCTCGTGTGTCTAGAGAAGGTCTGTGTGAGGGAGATCTTTTATTAACATTACCCAAGTCATCTCCAGTTTTAGATATTAAATTTGAGAGTATAGATGTGAGTAAAAAGCAGTCTGACTTTTTCTTTGGAAATGTTTATCCTTAGCACTGAATGAGGGATGTACTGTTTAGTAATGGCACAAGAATAGATTCTCTTTTCCAGCATGTCTGGAAAGAGCCTTGAGCTAGTGTGTTTATCATTTTGAAGAAGCCTTAGCTATTTGTGCCCACCCTTGTGTCTCGGAGAACTGCTGCCAGAAGGACATGATACTAAATGTGGTAACAAAAACTACAGTGAAAAGGTTGAAGTAAATTCAAGAGCTCCAAATGTGAACTTGGCTGTTTGATATTCAGATAATACTTTTCCTAAAATCCAGCTGTTTCACAAAGGATAAAGGACAAGTAATTTACAATGCAGTGAGCATTTACTCTTTGCTAAGTTTCAGCAGTGAATTTATAGCATATATCTCATCAGCATGAAATCTGGCAAAGATGTCATTCACTTCTGTTCTTTTTCTCTCTCATGAAACGAAGTCCAAGCATAAAACAATTCTTCAAAGTGATATAACATCATAAAGTAATTGTCTGAAGTAATTTCTGCTGAGTTCTGGATCAGTGCTCAAATTAGTTTTGGTTTAGTATTTTTTTTTTTTTGCAGATTTTTAATGGAGCTGATCAAGATGATCAAGGTCAATATTCAGCTAATCATCAACCTTCAGTTAGGCATTAACTCATTTTTAGTAATCACTTTAGTTACAGTTCATTTTATAAAGAATATAGTTCCAAAGTCCCAGACAAAACAGAACCTCATCTTAGCCATCAAAGACCATATTAAACAACTTTAATAACAGTTCATCTGTAAAATCATTATCTCATTTTTTGAGTAGAGAATTTACAGATTTCTGCAACATATCCCTGCCAAGTTTCATACTAATATTTAAAGGAATCGGTATAGAGAATTTACTGCTACTGAAGGTGATAATTTTTTTTTTCCTGTTAACTTTTATATAATTACAACAGTCATACAGATACAATATGCACAGCAAACATTTGTCTGTTATTTTTGATCATGTTTTGTGAATAGGGAATCAATAATTTTCAATTTTCTGCTTGGTTCTGGTTTAAGCTCACCTGTGACTGAAGTTATTTGATTCTTTTTGAACACTTCAAAATAGTGCTCAAATTCACTTCTAGTTTGAGAAATGCAGTAGTTTACCTCCAGCTTCGTTTCGATTTGTGTCCCTGCTTGTGACACAGAGCTGAAGGCATTTAAAAGTAAAATATTGGTTATGAAAAAAATAAGAGAGCAAAAGAATTTCTGATCTGATGGCATTTACTTGCCATAGACAGACGGGTACTTGTATAGGCATATGATATATTGAAATACAGAAATATTTCTAACATGCGTGAATTATATATATATATATACACTTATATATACAGACAAGCATGTTGTATGTAAATGTATTTATAAACCCATTTAACATCTGTACATATGTATTAAAATAGAAATGTGATGGTATATATGGAATTACACATTAAGAGGATATTTTATGTAAAACATGGTTCTAAAATAATTTGGGAAAATATATAAGATATTGATGAGAAGAAGTTGAGAAGAAAAAATAATTCTTCTTTAAGAATAGTTTATTATCTAAAAGCAGAAATAATCAGAAAACTCAAAGATTTATAGGGAAATTCGTCTTTATTAGCTTAATTGGCATAGCTACAGGAAAAAGGCAAACTTTTGGGCAAATACCAGTCCAGGTCTGAAAGGAAGCAGTGAGCATCAAGCTAAATAGAGATTAGTTAGGTAATTAGAACTGAATTCAGAGAATGTTGCAATTTTTTTTTTCTTCCAGGTATGCATATTACTATTCTGGAATAGCAGCTGGTGTTCTTATTGCTGCTTATGTCCAGACTTCATTTTGGACCCTAGCAGCAGGCCGGCAAATAAAAAAAATTAGAAAACAATTTTTTCATGCAATTATGAGACAAGAAATTGGATGGTTTGATGTAAATGATGTGGGAGAACTTAATACTCGTCTCATAGAGTAAGTACACTGCTATTTCCACAATGATATTTTATCTTACTTTAATATGTATAAGCTATTTTTTTTAAGTTTTTTTTTTTAATTGAATTATTTCATTGTAAATCTCGTGAAGTTATGATGAATTTCTAACACTCATACTGGACTATCACAAAGAAAATCATTTAGATAAGTGTCTGGGCACTCCAAGGATGACTTAATCCTATCCTATAACGTTACCTCCAGGTAGAAAAATGGTTTTCATTTCTGTCCACACTAGGGCTCAACAAGGGGCTAACTGACCCTAAAAGTGTGAATGGTTCGAACTGCAAGACAAGCTATTCGCTTCTTTTTCCCCACATGAAAGACTTTAGTTTTGCCTCTCAGAGATCCCCTGGTTTCCAGATAGGTCCATAATTAGAATTAGAAGAGAGAACAATAGGAACTACTATTGTAGGCAGAATTTAGTCTTTTCAGAGGCAGACAGAAATTTATAAACTGGAATTTTTCTAAGATTTATGAAAATTTCCATGACTGCATTATATATTGCTCTACTCTCAAACAACTTGTGGGCAGGCAATGAAATACGAAGTATTATCATCTGTACAGATGTCCAAGTGGCAAAACTGAAAAGCTTTGTGTGCTTTCTACATTTTCTTTCCTATCTGAATGTAATTTTTTTTCAGTGATGTCTCCAAGATTAATGAAGGAATAGGTGACAAAATTGGATTGCTTGTTCAATCAGTAACAACATTTTTAACGGGATTTATTGTTGGTCTCACAAAAGGATGGAAATTAACTCTTGTAATACTAGCAGTCAGCCCTGTCCTGGGACTTTCAGCAGCTCTCTGGGCAAAAGTAAGTTAATCTACTCGGGTGTCATGCTTTATATCAGTGAGAGATTATGAGATAAATCTATGTGACTGTAATTCTCAGTGTTGGGATGTATCATTCAGAATAATTGCCATAGCTTTAAATAATATTTAGGTTCATAAGCTATGTTAAATAAATTGTATGCAACTATTCTCATACAATTTCAATACTAAAATTCCCATGCAATGAACTTACTGTGATTTTAACATAACTTATTTTTATATGGAGAAGGGAACAAGAAATATCATTAAATGTACACATTATTTACTGTTTAATTTCATCTACTTATTCTGTTGGCACAAATCGTACCTCTGAAAAATTAGTAAATAAGCAAGACCAAGCCTTGGTCTTAGTTGCAGTCTCTTCAGAGTTCTTACAGCTTTGGGAAGAAAATTTAGACAGACTTATGTGAGTACTAAATTACCATGGGATGAGTGACTAGTTAGTTTGCTCTTTGAGAGTCTTTAGATTTTTACAGTGTTTTGTTTCCAATACGTTTGAAGTGTTATATAAGGCTCTGCGACTTTGAGTGTGTTGGGGAAGAAGTAGGAGCATGTGCTGATGGTCCGCATGGACTGTCGCAGTGCACACAAGCTGTGGAGCCCGTTCCTGCGGTAGCTGGAGATCAGATCTGCCCCAGAACCAGAGAAACTCAGCTAGCTCCGTGTGAGTGCTCGTGCCTTCTGCACTGTGTGAAAGCAGAGCTGAAAATCCACACTTCACTTGTTGAGAATAGACAATGCTGAATTATTAGACTGAATTTTTAATGTAATGAATAATTTAAATACTGAATATTCTGTCCTCTTTTGTGTAATATAATCAAATGTTTCATATTGTAAGATAATAATTGTGATAAAGGTAACTGGGAAATGCTTGTGCTCATTTTGCTTTTTTTTAAGTCAAAATAGTGCTCATTCTGTTTTTTTTAAGTCAAAATATTTGATCCTTTATTAGGTTCTCTCTGCTTTTACTGACAAAGAACAAGCTGCGTATGCAAAGGCAGGAGCTGTTGCAGAAGAAGTTTTGTCATCAATTCGAACTGTAATAGCTTTTGGAGGACAGGAAAAAGAGATTAAAAGGTAAGAGCATTCTTAGGTAAAAGCAATGCTCACTTTCATCAGCTAATTTTAAAGTAATCACTTCAGATGGTTCAGATTAGTAAATGTTATTGAATCTTCAGTATGGAAGATCTGTCCAAACAAGCGAGCCTTGTGCTTATTGCATTTGTGGACTGGAAGCTGTCTATCTGTAGTTCCTTTTTACAAGTTTTACTATGTGTTAAATACTTTTCTAGAAACTCACGAAGTATGTAGATACATTGCCTCTGCTCTAGGAAGTGTATAAACTACTTGAACCATCACAGAACAAGTAAGAGTTTTGAACAAAAAAGGTCATGCCATGAGAAAAGAGGGCAATATCCTTAATATGTGATTACTCAATGCTTACTGTGACGGTTTCATTAAAGAATGTGTCATTTCCACGGTGGAACATCATTCCTATGTTGCATTTTAACCTTTATCTAAAGCTAACAATCGTAATCTCAAAACCTGTTACGAATGGTTCACAGTCCACATTCAATAAACAACAGGTAATTTAAGGAACTTGCATGACAGTCACTGAACTGCAATGCTCCCTCTCTTTTTTTTAATTCTGTTTGCCACTTTACCTCATGTTGACCTTTCTAGGGACTGCCTTACATTTTCTGTGCCTGAGTACCAGCCTTATCTTAGTATCTTCTTAATCTTAGATCTTCTTATATTAAGATCTTAATCTAAGATCTTAGAGATTGCATATCTCTAATAGTACCTGATCAGTGTTTTTTTTTTTTTTTTTATTTCATCCATAGACTTTTTGTTGTTTTGAGGCAAAATTGGATCCATTTTGAACTTTTATCTTTCTTCCAGATACCATAAAAATTTAGAAGATGCTAAACGCATTGGAATAAGAAAGTCTATTACAGCAAATATTTCCATGGGTGTTGCTTTCTTACTGATATATGCATCGTATGCATTGGCCTTCTGGTATGGAACTACCTTGATAATAGCTGATGATTACACTATTGGCAATGTTCTTACAGTAAGTATCAGTAATTGACCATTAATATGAAAAAAATACCAATGACAAACAGTGAAGTCTATTTTGGGAACTCATCTAACCAGAATTTTAAGCCAGAATCATCAACAAGCTTCCCTTCCTTCTTACCTCAAGAGTCTATGTGTTATTTCTGTAGTATCTTAAAATCTGCCTCAAGACAATTAAAACATCTATTATTTTCAGATGATTCTACACTTCTGACTTTAATAACATCATGACAGGTGTAGAAAAAAACAGTTCAGTCAAGAACTGAAGTACAGTGTCTTTCAAATTGCTATTCGTTTACAGATTTCTAAGAATGTTTTCTTGATACAGAAGCAACAATTTTGCTTTAGCTGTTGGGAGATCTAAGTAGATCATTTTACTGATTCTTTTCTTAAATTTTGCTTCATAAGTACCTGGAATCGCTTCTAAATATTTTTTTTAAAACTAGGAGAAGAAAAGTAAACTTCTAACTAGGAAATATCTCACCATCAAAGTAAAGAAAAAAAAAACAGAATTCTTCTTAAATTCTTCTCTTGATGTGGCAAGCATTCTATTTTTTTATAAGTTATTGTTTTTTATTCATTCATATGACTTATTTAGCCATGGTGAAACTCAGCCTGGATTCCAGATACTTATATGTATATATATGTGCGTGTGTGTTGTTTGTACATGTAGATGTACATATTTAGATGTAGAGAAATCTACTTGAGGAAATGTGAAAAAAATGCTCATCATAATTTCTGTGGAAGTTTGAAACCCTTTTCCCAAAGCTTTATGTATAAAGTATTTGAGTCTATATTCTGTCAAAATATAGGAAATCTAAAATGTTGTAGGAAAATATCTACGTTAAAAGATTTTTTGAAAGTGTAAACTTAAATAAGAGATTTTTTTTCCATCCTGATTATTTCATGTGATTTCATTTCTTTGCATATAGTTAGAGTAGCAGGGAGAAATAAAACGACAGCTTGCTCTGTTCTTCTATGCTTTCCCAGGTATATGTGTTGGACACCAGTCTTGGAGAAAAGAGGATGTGTGTGGTGAAACTTTTGTCTGATAACTTTTCGTCTGTTTACCTATGGCTTTTATTATGACCTCTGTTTGAGTAGACTCTTTTATTGCTTTTATTTTGGTACTACCTAAAGGCAATGCGCTATGGTTTTATTTGTTTATTTATTTGTTTTTTTCCTCTTTCTCATGTTTTCTCACACATGCTTGCTCTCTTCTGCTGCAGTAGAGGGAACCTGTGTTAGTTTTGTGTGGAGAAGATGGAATTAAAGACGTTATTCCTCTGTCATTTTGCAAGCAGAATTCTGGTCGTCTGCATATGCACTTTTGTACCATTGAGGGGCACATAATGTTTTCTCAGCATAATTCAGAAATATACTTCCTGGCCTTCAGATCATCTTTTGCCAAAGAATGAATTGAATATGAATACAATATATCCTGAGATATCAAGTGAAATGACACATTTCTGGGGAGAAATTTTGGAGATTCCATTCTCAGTCACTTTTTCATCCTTAGCAATCTTGCAACATCAGCATGTGTGTGGGGGTTGCAGCCGTACTGTGAACGAGACCTGTTGTACGTGACAGAAACAGAGATAGGGAATGGTGGATGGAAGATCTCACGGTGTCACGGAATGGGCAAGGGTTTAACCATATTAGGGCAAAAAGTGATATCTGGAGCCTAATTGGTACATAAGACAACTTCCACCTGGACAGAAGTTATAAGAGCCAGCAGTGAATTTCAATAAACGTCATTTTGGCATATCATCTCATAGGTGTCAGTGCTTCTTGACCCTGAGGTGGATGGCCTCAGTATTCCCTCTATAACCACAGACAAGCACCACGGGTTGATAACGAATCCGACACATGTGCAGTGATATTGTACATAGACAGTTATCAGAGACACTTAACAAGAGAGACCCTTTTCTTCCTAAGGTTATTCTTTATTTCATTTGTTCTTGAGGTCTAGATTGCTTAAACTTCCATAAGAAGTGTAGAGCGTCTTGATCCAAAGTTATCTATCGTAAATAAATAAATATAATTTTTTACTTAATTATGAACTGATAAATTTCATCTTAAAAATTTCTTTCAGGTTTTTTTCTCTGTATTGATTGGAGCTTTCAGTATTGGACAGACAGCTCCAAGCATAGAGGCATTTGCTAATGCAAGGGGAGCTGCTTATGCAATATTTAATATCATAGACAATGTGAGTACCTTTGCTCTGTATCTTTTTTCAAAACTCAGAGACTCTTCTTTTTATGGTGCTGACAATATTTATGATGTGAAGTTAGCAAGAGTAATTAATGGTGGGTAAAATTAGATGTAATTCAAATTCCTATCTATCTGATACATTTTAAAAATATCAACATAGAAAAACATAAATGAATTTGTGCTACCATTAATAGCAACCTCAATTTTGTTTTTCCAAGGAGACCTATTTAAGGGTAAAAGGAAAACCACCATTCTTATTCAGATTTTATGGCACAAAGGAAGAAAATTGATCCAGTTATTGAGAATATTTCTGTTAAATTATTAGTAATGCAAAATGCTAGCTATCACATTACTGCTATCACATTTGGAGCAATTTACTGCAATATTTGACTTCTAATTTTATCTGATCTTGACCATACCATGCATTCATTTGTTTTCTTAAAGACAGATATATATGCATACAGGCAGATAAAACATGTAATTACTCATCAATTCCTCTTTGTTGCTTAGAGATACAAATTCTTGCTTCATCAAAGGTAATGGCACTAGAGTATTAGAATATTTAGTATCGGTGCTATCCTCTAAAGTTTTTATTGTGATTGCAGTGTTAGATAAAGATGTGATTACAGTTAATGCAAAAATACTAGCACAGGTTTCAAGGATAGTAGTAGCACCAGCAGGACCATGAGCATCATCAAGTGTATAAAACCCAACCTGATATTCTGGATATGTACTTTAATTGCTAAGAGGTGCTGAAGTCAGAGAGGCTGTGACTTAACTCACTGAGGAAACTAGCATGAATACACGAAACTGTATGAAATATAACTACACATTTTGCATTGTTGTTAAGATGTGCTTCAAGTTCTGGACCTACCATGGATAGAAATAAGAATAGTGCTCATCAATAACTTTGATTCTGCTTCCTAGTCATTTGGTCAGTTCTTTCTCACAAAAATGGTTTCAACAGAAAGGGCAAAGTTATGAATTGAAAGACAGTAACAACTCACTAGAGAAAGTACATTCAGGTTAATTGTCAGGCAGTGGGATTAATCTCAAAATGCTGCTAGGTACTATCTTTCCCTACTAAATTCACACAAAAGCTTAAATGGAAATTTATGAAAGTATTCTTTCATGTATAGTTAAGGAATGTAATAATAAAGCAGTAAAATATTGGCAATTTACGTGTTTTAAAATCTCACTAAATGAATTTAAAATATATGTATTTCTACAGAATGATGAAGTACTCCAGGACTTTGTGAAAAACGTATTATTAGGAAATAAGTCTGTGTCTCTATATGTTTTATTTTGCACAGGAACCTCAAATTGACAGTTATTCAGAGGCAGGCCACAAACCAGACCATATTAAAGGAGATTTGGAGTTCCAAAATGTTTACTTCGATTATCCAGCGAGACCAGATGTTAAGGTACTGTAAATGAAGATGATACTTATTACAGTTAAATATATGAATCATTTTTTAAAAAATCAGATAAAATTTGATTCTACTTCTATAGAAGTAGAAATACATCTGTTGATCTCAGTGAGTTATGTGCTTTTCTAAGTTTATACACATATGATATATGTGTATATGATACACTTTTCTAAGTTTATACACATATGAATAAAGAGATTTCTCCTCCCTGCTTTCACAGAATCACAGAATGCCTAAGGTTGGCAGGGACCTCTAGAGATCATCTAGTCCAACCCCCTGCACACGCAGGGCCACCCAGAGCACGGGGCACAGGGCTGCATCCAAGCGGGTATTGAAGATCTCCAGAGAAGGAGACTCCACAGCCTCTCTGGGCAGCCTGTTCCAGGGCTCTGTCACCCTCACTGTCAGGAAATTTTTCCTTAAGTTCCTGTGGAACTTTTGGTGCTTCAGTTTGTGGCCATTTCCTCTTGAACTCTTTCAGAGTTCATAATTTAGAAAGTACCAAAAAGATAGAAGGTATTTCATAGTAAAGATAAAAATAAGGAGAAGGTCAAATAACTCATGGAATTTTATTTTTGCCCAAATTTAATCTGTATGACTTTCAGATTAACTCTTGTTTGCAACAGGATTAAGAAGTAGAGCAAAGTACATGACAGGCATGATGGAGGCTGCACTTCCTACCTCATTAGACAGGGTTATTTGCTTTAGGTTGTTAGAAACAACCTACATGGATTTACCCTTGAATTTTATTTTTGTGGAGGAAAAAGGTTCTGATTGATAGCCCTTTGTAATCAGTGATAATCCATAAACTTTTAGCAACCTCTATTGCTAATTGATCTGCGTTTAAGTTTGGTTGAGTTGCTACATGCAAGGAATATAGACTGAATGTTTTTTAGGACTGTGACACAAGATTAAATAAGGCTCAACTGTTACTATTCATGTTAGAATTTGTTTGATCTATAAATCCTTTCACAAAATAAGATAAGCCTAGTTATTTGTCTGTGCCTCTAGTTCCTAACCAGTGAGATATACCTCACTAGGGAAGCACAGCAATATTAATACTAAGGGTGGAGAGGCAATAGTAGTGATGAGTGTAGAAACTTGTAAAGGAAAAGATGGTGAGACAGTATGGGCGATGCATTGGGAAGTGCACTGGAAGTGTATTGGTATGTGCTGCTACGTTGCTGCACACTCAGCACAGAAAAGTTTAGCCCTGTTGTAGGTGTATTCAAGTTTGAATAGTTTATTGTAACTTAATCCTTCTGGAAGACTGATTAGCACAAAAAAAACCCACAAAAAACTCACCACTTTTTTTTCCATCTCAATACACATTCTCTACTGCACTGGCTGTACAAAGTGAGTGCTATACAGTCTTGTGTTCCCGTCACTCACACTGAGTAGAAATCCCTATCCCTACGGTGATATATGGCAAAAAGGTGAGGAAAATTAAGTCAGCTTGGCATGAAGATGCTGATACTGTGTCTGCTTCCCAGCCTCCCAGCTGAACACGGGTTATTTTCTTGAAAATAAAATGATTGAGGAATTGCTCGGCATCAAAGGCCTTTATCCATCTTTTATAAGAGTCCGAAGGAAGGAATAACTTCTATTGCTGTGAAATGCTATATTTTACAGTTACTAACGAGCCAAAAATGTGCATTGTTCAATGCAATTTCACAGCTGTAGAGAAGATCTACCTGCAATTTCAATCTGCAAGTGAAAAATTTAATGATAGTAAAGGTTACAAGCTTATAGAAAAGACTTACACCTCAGAACAATCTATAGTATATTCTGACATTTCTGAGTTCTACTGTACAATAATTTTCTTGTGTTTTCGGTGGTCTATTCCAGAAAATGGCTATTGTACAGAAATACTGCACCACAGTATAACTATAAAATTAAGGATATAGTTTTAATATGTTTATGTTTTGTATGTGCTGGTTCACAGTATGGGTAACTGTGAAATGTATTATGTAATGTATTGCTATTAGACCAATTCTGGTGTAAGGATCAAGAGAATTTCACTCAGCTCATTAGAGTTCTCTTAAGCTTACATTTTTATACAACATGTTGTTTTCTAACATTCCATTCTCTAATATTCCTTGAAGGTACTGAAAGGCTTGAATCTCAAGGTTAACTGTGGCCAGACAGTAGCCCTCGTTGGTGGCAGTGGCTGTGGGAAAAGTACAACTGTTCAGCTCATCCAGAGATTTTATGACCCCAAGGAAGGCATGGTAAGAGAGCTCAAGCGAGATGACTGCTATGTTCAAGCATATACAGCAGTCATCAAATCCTTGTTTGAAGTCCAGCTCTGGTCTCGTTGCCCTTGTTACAAATGAAACAAGAAAGTCTCTTCTAAAATGGCCTAGGTTGAGATGGTGTGAGCAGTAGCAAACGCTTGTCATCTGCATCCCTTTGTTTAGGTTACGATCGATGGGCAGGATATTAGGACTCTCAACGTGCGATATCTGCGAGAGATTATTGGCGTGGTGAATCAGGAGCCCGTGCTGTTTGCTACCACTATTGCAGAAAACATTCGCTATGGCCGTGAGAACGTCACCATGGAAGAGATTGAAAAGGCTACCAAGGAGGCAAATGCCTACGACTTCATCATGAAGCTGCCCAATGTAAGTGAGTCCGCTGTCCTGGTGGAGAGGTTTCCCCAAATAAGGCTGCTCATGCCACAGGGTTCCTTAGTAGGGCTCTCCCTGAAGCAGCAGATAGAGGAAGCTCTCGCTGGAGCTGTGACTGCAGAGAGCTTTCTCCTCACTCTTGTGAGAATAAAGTTGATGTCAACTCCTTAAGCCTTGCTTGAGCGAGCATTTCAGCAGACTGTCTATAAGCTGGGGGCCACAAAGAATGAGGCAGGCACATTCAAACGAGTGTCTAGTGTTTTAGAACGGGGCAAACGTTCTGCTGGTGCTGCTAACGCAGACGTGGCCTTTCTTTATGCTGCCTTGAACTGGTGACCGTATCGTGCTGCGGAGTGTCCTGAAAGCGCGCGCTGTGTCTTGCAGAAGTTTGAAACCCTGGTTGGAGAAAGAGGGGCCCAGCTGAGCGGAGGCCAGAAGCAGAGAATAGCGATTGCCCGTGCTCTGGTTCGCAACCCTAAGATCCTCCTGCTCGATGAGGCCACCTCAGCTCTGGACACTGAAAGTGAATCCGTTGTGCAGGCAGCGCTGGACAAGGTCAGTATTGCTCTGGAATGAAGTAAGTGAGCAGGAGCCCATGATTCCCTTTTTTCAGATGTTCATTTAAAGAGCTGCAAGAAATAGAGACTCTAACAAAGCATAAAGTAAATTGAATTCGGCAAATATTTTTCGTTTGTATACATACATATTTTTTTAGATCTTGAATATGTTACAGGGAGGAATCTTTTTTCAAGTGAGGATACATGTTTTGTTTTATTAATCTTACGTCAAGTTTTTTTAGCATAAATACTGTCCCCCACAATATACTCTTTTATAGGTAGGTGTTCATATTCTTGTAGCTGACTAACCTATGTTGCAACCTGACAGACAGGTTGCATGACGACCATGACTACCCTCATGTCATAAGTGATTGTAGCAGGGACCTGCTTCTTTACCTGCAGGAAGCACCTTAAGGAAACATTCACATTCTGTTAATGTGAATACTTCTAGGTGCTCTTTTTCTTCTCAGTGTAGAGACAATTACAGGGACATCTGATCCCTGATGAAACTCAAAGGTTTAGCCAAAATCTGTGTTCATGTTGTGGCAGTATTCTCCGCAATACTATTTTGAATTTACCCATTTGGTCTGTCTTCTGGTTGCAGTACTGTAATGTTCCTGTAGATGATTTCTGGTGTGGGTAAAGTGTTGGGTAAAGACAGGCAGTTTCAGGAGAATTATTAATGGAATCACATTTAATGGAGAAGAGTCACTTATCTAGCTTTTCTTTGTGCCATTATCTTAAGCCTTTGCTGAAGACCTAGGGAAAATGGACTGCAACCAAGTTCCATTGGAATTCTACTTTGATCATTAATTTGATTATTTAAGCTGTAAATCCCTTAATTATTTTAATACAGTTTTATTATTGAAAGGGCCAACTATGATGATTTCCATATTATGCATGACAGATATATAAGCATCCAAAATGAGATAGATAAATAAATTGTATTTTACATGAAATTTTAGAAAATTTTATTTTTAGTGAAGCTATATGAATGGATAATGAGTTAGAGCTTTGAACACTGAACTCTTTTATAAAAGCAATCTGAAACAGTTTCAATAATGCTTCTAAATATATTTACTTGTTTAATTGAACATAAAATATCCTTCACAGATTTAATACTACAGATTTAAATATAAAAATATTTCTCTTTAAAAAGCTACAAACTTGAGAAAATTTAAAAAATATTTATGAGCAAAATATGGTACTTTTTTGTGCCACTACAAAAGACTGTCTCAATATCTATGTTCAAGCTAAAAATTATATTCTTGTTTTAAGGTTTTAATTCAAATCTGATTACTTTTTCTTTTTTGGGGGGGAATGTATATTTTCTCTGTGGACAATTTAATTAACATAAAGTTTGTTATTTTTAGGCAAGAGAAGGACGCACCACAGTTGTCGTGGCTCATCGACTGTCAACAGTCCGAAATGCTGATCAGATAGCTGTGTTTGAAGGTGGAATTGTCACAGAACAAGGGAATCATGCTGAATTGATGGAAAGAAAGGGAATCTACTACAAATTTGTTAACATGCAGGTAGGTTTTTCTGTGAGCTGTTGCCTGATATTCCCTATCATATTAAGTATCAGTAGTTATTGTATTCTCTCAGGTGTATTGGGAAATTCTGCAGCAAATTTTGTTACAAGTGATAATTTTGTATTTAAAAAGGAGAAAAATAATTTGAGATAAAAGACTGTGACATTTCTTACCAGACCTATTTAACCTGGGAAAATACATTTTTAAGCCTTTATGGATTTAAATTTACAGGATTATTTTATATTATCCAGCTAATGTAGGGCAGTTAATGTAGGACAGTCAACATACTAATTTTGCTAACACTGCATGTTCTTAGTCTATGATAATTGCAAGATAAAATATGTTTGTTAATATGAGAGGAATAGAACATGTATATTTACTTATTTACTTTAAATTCTTCATAAGTTCTTTCCACATTAAATGTAGAAAAAATGTGGAAAAAATGTAGAGTGGAAGAATAAAAAATCAATGCAGCTATGTTGAGTGTAAAAATATGTATATGTTTTAAGCTATGTGGCCAGAAACAGAGATTCTATATGAGCATCAAAAGTATATTTGTTATTAAGTGAAGTACAAAATACTTTAGTACACCCCAATGTCACATGTGACAGGTTGAATTTCACTGCAGGCTTCTGTGTAATTGGTGCTTTACAGCATGATCACCGTGTCTATTAAAGAAATTGAAAGATATCTCAGTATGTTGGACTGAAAAGAGTAAAATGAGACAATTAAAATTTTTCTATATAAAATAACAGTGAGAACTGATTTAGTCATCTTCCAAGTAAACTTGTATTTGGATAAATATGACGACTGGGGAAAAGAACAGGAAATGTAAAATAGAAAGAAAATATTTTTTTTCTTTTTTTTTTAAAATCTGTTCCATCCTGAACTTCCTTGTTAGTTTTTATGTCAAGAGTAGAGAATTGTAAGAGAACTGTCTCCTGAAAAGGGGAGACATTTTTCTCAGTTCATGAGGTCTCATTCATAAAGATTCCAAGACGAGTGCAAATCATTCATAATAAATTTATTTCTCTGTTAGGAGTCAATTCACGCAACAAAGCAGCAATTTCCATCCCAGTCCTTTTTTTCTTGAGAGGATACTCCTGTATCTCAAGCAAACCTTGAAGATATAAGTCTAGACAAATATAATAACAATTTTCATTTTATAGCAACATATTCTATTCTACCTATATTCATTTCTACTGATTTGTGGTTTTTGTTGGTTACTTTTTTATCAATTTCCTTACAATTTTGACCACTCAATATACACATAATCTATCTTACCACGTTCTCCCCTATTTTAGACAATAGAGACTGATGTTCAATCATCAGAAAATGATGAAAATGTCCTTATTGCCAAAAAAACTGGCTCTGAATCAGAATTGGATGAATCCTTAGTGAGAGGAGGATTGCGGAGACGATCAACTCGGAAAAGCTTCAGAAGGCCAGGAGAAAAGGATGATGATCCTGATGCGAAAACAAAATTGCCTGTAAGTACTTTCATGGAGTTCATAGTGCATTTTGATACCTTTCAACAAAGTGCATTGAAATGCAATTCATGTTCCAGTTTTAAAAGGTACAAGAAAAAGGAAATGTTTCATATGGGGTAAAATTTGAAAATTTTCTGAGTCTAACTGAATTGATATCAAATTGATAATATTGATAAGTTGCTTCATCATCCTCAGCATGAATCCTCATACAATTAAAATGGGACTTTTTTAAGCCTATAACTAAGATAAATTTATTTTAGAAAATAAGTTGGTTGTAATACTATGGTACTTTTTATATTTGAACACCATACAGACATAATCTATATAGGTTAAACATTCATTTTTAAATCAGAAATAAAATTCATGGCCCAAAATAGAACTCTTACTACAATCCTGGAATATTCTGAGGGTGCATTAACGCTGGTAGCCAATACTAAGCCATCTGCTGTTATTAATTGTTCAGTGAAGAATTACTTAAACTGTTTGAATTTTTCTTGAAGTAATGTTTGAATTATTAGTTGAAATAATTACCTAGCTTTGGATTCCACACAGCAATATCCTCAGAATGAATAATTCAGTGACCACTAAACAATACCAGGAGTATTGTTCAACCAAATTATATGAATTGAGCTAAAATGTGATGACAAGAACTATAGATATGTTCTAATAGAATTTTTTTCTTGGATTAAAATGAATAAAAGAAACATACAATTAGTTATTTTTTATTAGAAAGTATATATTTTGGCTTTCCCTATGTGGATCCTGGAATATAAGATTGACTATTGCTCTCTTTTTTTCTCCCAAGATTTATTATATATCTGTCCTAACAAAATTCATCTTTTTTAGGACATTGAAATACCTCCGGCTTCATTTCTGAAAATTATGAAGTTGAACAAAACTGAATGGCCATATTTTGTAGCTGGCACTATATGTGCGATTATCAATGGGGCTTTACAACCTGCATTTTCAATCATATTTTCAGAAATTATTGGGGTAAGTTTGAATAAAGTATATAAAAAGGTATATAATCTATGAAAATCTTTTACAATTAAACTGAATTTTAAACAGTTCCTGCATTAGAAAGCTGAGGAACGGATTAAATAAATCTGAAGAACTACAAGACCTCCAAAATCCTAAAAAAAAAATCTCGTTGCAACCTGAAATTTGCTTTTTATATCTATAATCATATATAACATATATTCATTTTTTTATTAATGAAAATGAGTACCAAATATACCTATTGAGAAGTTTTGGACAGCTTTTGATTATTAGCTAATTTTTAAAAATGCATGTTTAAAATATTATTTTATATAGATTTTTGCAGAAACTGACAAGGCCATTATAAGAGAGAAGAGCAACTTATATTCACTGCTGTTTTTAGCACTTGGGATCATTTCATTTTTCACTTTCTTTCTTCAGGTATGTTTTATTATTTTAGCTTTATTATAATTGCTTCATGTTCATGTTTTAGAAACTAGACCTCAAATATACTAAAATTTTGCTTAATAAATGCCTCCTCAGAAAACTGAAAAACTGTATCCTCATTTATAGTGCTATATGTGCTTCATGCTGAATTGTGAATCTTTTCTGAGCTACAGTTTGCACATTCCCAAGACCTTCTAACATATTCCAGCCTCTTCACTTCTGAATTCTTCCTCTTCTTCACCAAACACAGCTCAGCACACGACTCTGGAATCTCTCCCTCTTTCCCATTACCACCTAACCTCCAGCCATTCCCACATGCTATACTACTCCTTCCCTTGCTTCCCACAGTCCCACATCCTCCTATGAACCTGTGAGCAAATGCAAATTCACCAGTATTTTGGTCCTTCAATATTTTATTCCCCTATCCTCTTATCTTATATAAGGCCCCAAAGTTTCCCAACACTTTCATCAAGTGGTACCCATCATGCTGATATTTGGTTCTTCTAGCTTAGATAATAGATTTTGAATGCTAATACTGTGGCCCCCGCTCTCGCTGATTTCTGTAGCCATCTGAACTTACTCTTTCACTCCACTACTTATTCCTAGCCAATGAAAATAGTATTTTAACTCTAATGTAATTCTTACGTAGGTATCCAATTGCTACAACAGCATCACAATGAAGAAAGTAGTAGTTACACGATGCATATTAGATTGTTGTTAAAATTTGGCATTCAAATATTTTTATGTAGTCTGGTTTATGATCTTCAAACATTTTACAGCTTTATCCATTAAAAGATGTATATAATGCCCATTCTAAGATGTTTGATTTATGATTTATTTTTAACTTGCATAGTTATGGCAATTCATTGAGAGTGTTTCAGCACAACAATGTCAATGATTGAAGTTAACAGAAAACTATTTGTTCACTGAAATGTACCATAACCATTTTCCTTAATATCGCATAGTACAGTTTCATCTGTATTCTGTATTTTAAGGGCATACAATTTCTCAAATGTGCATTGTATATCATTAATGTCTGTATTCACAGAAAGATGGTTGTAAGATAAAGAGAGCTAATTAATGTTGTACTAAAAGTGTAGGAAGAATGTGTCTTCTCAAAATTTTAATCAAGATACTCCTTTTTGTGTATTTTAAAATTGTTTCATAAATCTAAAATATATTTTTGATTTATTATAAAACATTATTCTGTATTGTTACTGGTAGCTCTCTCAGGTTGTATTAAGTTTCTAAGGAAGATGTCATATTTCCATTGGAATCAGCAGGAAATCTGCCTTTTACTTCAATGAACTCCGATTTCCTCACAAAGCTTTTAACCTAAAAAGTACTTGTTTAAATTTGACTTAGGTCAGCTTTGATTAAAAGTGCAGTCAAAGGGTTCATTAGTGATCCTTTTCTTGAAGGCTGCTGATGAAGTAGTGCTGGAAAATACTGCTATGTTGTATATATTTTATTTAGAAATGTAAAGATTTGGTGCTTATACTATGAGTCTATTGGAATTTATGAATGTTAAACCTGTTTTTACATTTGTTTTCTGTGATGACATTTTGTATTTTGACATTTTGTATCTGTGATATTTTGTATTTTGACATTATAGAGATAGTGCATCTAATTTACTAAATAGAAAACAACATAATAGTACGATAAGCGCTATACTTCTTCTCAAATAGGGTTTCACATTTGGCAAAGCTGGAGAAATTCTCACAATGAGGCTTCGATTCATGGCATTTAAAGCAATGCTTAGACAGGTAAGTATTTTTAGAACTCTGGAAAGCATTTTTTTTTTTATTTTATTTTGTTCAGATATCATGAAATACATTTATTCAATGCTATTTTACAATATTATTGCTTGGTCTGCGAAGGAGATTCTTTAAATCAGTTTAGAAACAAATTCAGGCTGTTAGGTAAAGTATTTGTAGGCAGGGATACTTAAATCAACCAAAGAGCTTTATACATATTTCTTGCAAGGCCTTAGAGTTATAACTGACTTGACATGTTTTAACAAGTTGTTATGTACCAGCTGAACCCCAGATGGCACTGAAAGCCAAAGTAAAGGGAAATATTACAATTGAATATTGAGGTTAGCTGGTGTACTACATTACCAGTTCTTTATACGGTGGATATCACAAAATAGTTGAGATTGGAAGGGACCTCTAGAGATCATCTAGTCCAACCCCTCTGCATCCAGGCAGGTTTGGAAGATCTCCAGAGAAGGAGACTCCACAGCTTCTCTGGGCAGCCTGTTCCAGGGCTCCGTCACTCTCACAGGAAAGTTGTTCCTCCTCATATTACATTACAATTTAAATCAAGTGTTTGGTCATATGGTGAATAAGGATGGGCTGTGAAACTGAACCCAACAACCCAACAAATTACTTTGATTGGGTTCAGCTCCTCCTCTTCTAGGAGGGTTTGATTGGGTTTTCTTAAATAGGAGGCCAGATTTCTTTTTTTTTTTTTAATCTTATCTCATAGCTTCCAAATGCGTCCGTTCAATCTGAGAAGAAACAAAGTGATAAGTGAGGAGCTTTCATCTTGAAAATGCTTTACAATTCTGCTCCATACATCTTTGCAATTATAAAGCAATATGCCTGTTGAGTCATTTCCTCCAGGAAGGTGCAGTGTTAACAGTACTGGAGGAGGGCAGATTTTGTCCTGCTCTCATTTCTTCTCAGCAATGACAAGCTACACACCTGGTCATCCACAGACATATACTTTCCTAACATACTGATGTGCAGTTAAGGAATTATGCTTAATTTAATGTGCACATGTTGACTTTTAATGTTCAGTTTAGTTGTGTTTATGTACACCTTGGATTTTAATTTAATGACCTCAGCTTGTATAAAATACACAGAAGACTGGTCCTAAGAAAAATTTTTTTTTTTTTTTTTATAGGATATGGGCTGGTTTGATGATACTAGAAATAGCACGGGAGCATTAACTTCAAGACTTGCTAATGATGCCTCACAAGTGAAAGGAGTAAGTAACAGTTTGTGTAGGCATTTTTCAAAGTTGGAAGTTGGACTTGACTGATCAGATGACAACTAAAGTCTTTGATTATTGGTAAAATGGAAGCTAGTATAGACAGGTTTTATAACCCATCAATATTCTTCAGTGATGAAGAATATTGCCTTGTAAATGCATAGTAGTCTTCTTTTAAGTTTATTATTATGTTGTTCTGAAACCTTTAATATTGAAAATATTTGTAAATATTTTTTGGAGAATCAGGAATATTATAGGCACAAGTGCTTTCCTCATCTAGTAGTTTCTTTAGCAAAACTATCTTTTCTTTCCTCCTAGGCAACTGGTGTCAGACTGGCATTAATTGCCCAAAACATAGCTAACCTTGGGACTGGAATTATTATATCATTAGTTTATGGCTGGCAGCTGACCTTATTACTTTTAGCTGTTGTGCCAATTATTGCTATAGCAGGAATGATTGAAGTGAAGATGCTGGCTGGACATGCTAAGAAAGATAAGAAGGAGCTGGAAATTGCAGGAAAGGTGAGTCTAGAGAAGATCATCTATTTCTGTGTAATATATGCAGTCATTTATACTAGGCCATTGGTCATAGACACGTTACTTCCAAATATATTTATTGCTATCTTTGAGAGATATACTCTATGCATTTACATTACTAGGACAGCAGAACACAACAGCTCTACAGTAGTAATTGAAGATGTGTATTATTAACTGATATTTATTTTCAGAATTTATAAGTCCCAGAAATGTTCTTGAAGAATTCTCAGCATATCTTTCTGCTTCCTGTTCCGATTTGCTCTATTTTGCTTATTTTGCAGCCCTCTTCATTATCTTGTTGCTTTTTTTGGCATCCTTTTAGCATGTCATCTATCTTATATATATTGCAATGCTCTTTTTTCTTTTTTTTTCTTTCATCTTACCAGTGTTTGCAGGGATATATCCACTGGTTTCTGAATCTCTTTGCCATTTCTTATTTGTTGAGTGGAAAAGAAAGATGAGAATTGAAAAGCAAGAAGGCTAGGCTCTTGTTAAAGGAGAAGTTAGAGGAAGGCATTTAATGTTACTTCATTCCAAAATCCTTTTGTGACAGAACAACTGTTTCATCACTTCCCAAGTATTACTTTTTTAGAGGTAAAACTTTTCAAACTCCCTTCCCGTGTCCTACTGTTAAAAGCTGTTGAGAAGGTCATGCACATAAACCATAGTGTTAATCTTCGGATTAAGACACCAAAATTTAGTGTTTCCATGTATCTGCTTGCAAATGCACTTGTTGTCTAACACTCCTTTATAGCTGTCGGAGATGTTATGGTATATTCTGCATGGCCTCCATCTGCTCTTTCAGGAGTGCATGGGCCAACTCTGTGTTCTGTGTCACATCTGCCATGTGTTACTCTCGTATTTTGAGTATCTGTATCTTTGAGGGTAGAACTACGTGTGGGCAACCGAATTACACCTCTTACCATTCTAGTCAATAAATCCTGGTGAATGAAACTTTAAGTAGGCATATAATGGCTGGAAAGCTGAACTGCTTTCTAGGTTCTGTTGAAGAGATCTCCACTGATGTTATTGCAGCATAAACACCTAAATTTGTGTGTCTTAATCTGGACCTGAATGCCCTTACTAACTCCAGATTATTAAATTGTTTCTATTTTAATTCCTTCGTGTCTGTGGACAGAATTGCTCACAAATATTTTTTCCCTCCAAGACAACGGAAGTTTTGCATAATCATATTTCCATGGGCTTTTTCATGTACTCCAAAAGATACATTTCCTTTCCTTTCTACTAATTATATTTTTCCTATACATTTCTTTAGTATCATTTTGATTAACGTATTTGTGTTACAAATACAGATTGCCACGGAAGCCATAGAAAATATTCGAACTGTTGCAAGTTTGACCCGAGAAAGAAAATTTGAAGTCATGTATGGAGAACATCTGTATGTACCATACAGGTATGATAAAATAACTGAAGAAATAAAATCTCTGTTTTCATTTTAGAATAAATTACATACTTTTACTTGGACTAGTATGAATTTATTTTTTATTCCTGTGTACTGCTTGCATTAATTCTGAAGTAAGACCACATTAAAGATTTTGCATATCTTTTTTATTAACCAAGGAAGTCACCAGGAAACACTGTAGGTTTTGTTCTTTGTTTTAATGAATTTTCTGTGGTACTATTAATATTTTCTATTGACGTATCACTTGATTTCAAAAAATCTTATTTTTTTCCAAAGAGAGATATCTAATCTATTAGATTAGATAACTAATCCTAGCTAAAATGTTTCAGATAGGTTTTTAGGTTTAATTAAAAACTGTTTTATGTAAATTAAATATTTCATTAACCCATTTTTGAAAATGTGAGTGGGACTGAAGACTTTCAAATAATAACTTATTGGTTTCTGATTGCAAGAAACCCTGTTTGGATTAAATTAAATTTTTAAAAAGATCTTAAAATGAAAACAAAATGTTATTGTCAAACTTGTATTTTGGAAAGGAAAGGAAGTGAGAGCATAACTACACAGATATGATGGGAGACAAAGAAGAAGGGGTGGTGCCAATAATTAAGCAATTAGAGCATGCTTCAAGATATAAGAGATACTAGTTTAATTTCTTTTTTCAGTTTACTCAGATTTGAGTGCATTCCTCACAACTTTCAGCATAGTACCTAGCCATTCTCAGGATTGTCACTGAAGGAATTTCGCTCGGAATTTCATCTTAATGTTATTTCGGGAGAAATAAAGTATTTATTTTTCCTATAAGACAACTTGCCCTGTGGGAGAGAAGACATGTATTTTTGCCTATAATATGTCAGTGCACTTTTAATCACTGATTAGGCAAAGCATTTCTATTTTATAAAAATTGAACATAGGTCTTCTGCTATCCTGGATTAATTCACAAATTGTCTATATAAAAGAGAAGGGACAGCAGTCCCTTCATCAAAATACATATTTGTGAATCTTGATTCTATTTTTTTCCCCCAAAGGAACCATGCAAGGGCAACTTAAGAATAATAACAATATAATCAAAATGTGTATCAATATAATTAAAATCTTTTTTTTCTTTTAAAATTCATATTATCAGAAAATTTTCTCTCTGCCCTGCTTTTAGTTATATACATAGTTTTATCATCCAAAACCCCTTTTATGCACTATACATTCAGGCGAAATCTTAGAGAAGAATTTTGGTGTATGAACTTTGAAAGAAACATATGTCCAACTGCCTAATATTGAACTGCTGACCATCTTATATGGTTAGTCTAAAAACACAAGTAAAGAAAAACTGACCAATAAAAAAAATATATTTTCTACTGTTGAAAGCAGTTCTGCTAACATAAAGAAACCTCTCGTGATGCAGTAATACACTTTTGATGATATAGTTTAAATCTTGAAAATCGTAATCATGGACTCTAAAATATTTTAAAACCCAAACAGTGAGGTGGTAAGACAATAGTTAGACATAGCAGCTAGGGAGATATGTCTTTATTTCTCCATATTCCAGGCTATTCTTTGAAGTAGCTAGAATTCTGGAAACAAATAAACAAAAAAAACCTTTTTCTCTTAGATAAAATTGGGTAGGATTGTGTAATATGTAGTACTTAGGAGGAGTACTTCCCATTTATCACAGCAGCATCTGAAGGGAATTAATTGCTTTTTACATAATAGGCTTAAGTATGATTGCTCATTCACATGAAAACATACATTCTTCCTTACAGAAATTCCGTAAAAAAGGCACATATATTTGGGTTTTGTTTTGCCCTTTCACAAGCAATGATGTTCTTTACCTATGCTGGCTGTTTCCGCTTTGGTGCCTATCTAGTAGTAAATGGACACATGGAGTACAAAAACGTATTTTTGTAAGTATCTCTTCTGCAATCTCTTCTCTTTCAATCCAAAGGGAGGTCTTCTTTGCTAACGATATCACAAATCCATTGGGTAGCTATGAGAAATGAGGCAAATTCTTCCTCTGGGCTTAAACGTTATAGAAACATATTATAGAAGCCTATTAAGTAAATATTATAGATGATCACAGATTCTGAAATCTTCAAGAAGCCCTGATTTTGGTATATGTATTCTGCATTATTATTTTTCCAGAGGATGAATCACTATTCTACTATGTCACTTTGTTCATTCTTACCTTATGGTTCATGTAGCTTGAAGAGATCCACTATATTTTCTAAAACAAAAGAAAGTTGTACTTGTTTATTGAAGTCTAATAATATTGTAAAACATCTTTTAAGAAAAAGTTATCCATGTCTTTGTTATTTGAATGGCAGTTTAATCCTTCAAAATATCTGCTCTGATATACACATTAAATAATTGCAGAGTAATGTTCTTTTTCATAGAGTAGCTGCTATGCACCATAAAGGAAAAATAACTAGATTTTTCGAGATGATAGCATTAATCAAACCAATTTTGTGTGGGAAATGAATGAATGGAAGAACATTACATAGAATGCTATACAAAGAGGATGTTTTGTTGCTAGAGGAGAGAGGGAAAGCAGGGGAGTAAATTTCCAGGGGCTCCGCTAGATTGGAAAGGGATGGTCTGCACTAAACCAGGGTGGGCCCTTCCTGGCTGTTCATATGCAGAATAAAACAGATTATCTTATATAGCTCTGAAGCTCATGTAAATTCATCTCTGACTTTTGCCTCAAAGCAGTCTAAGAAGCCTCATATGGTCAATTAGACAATTACTAGATTACCAGCTTCTCAGTGATGACTAATTCTGTGCTGTGTGGCAGTAATTAATAGCTGAAGACACCAGGTTCTTAAACCATTCTAATGCAGTCCCTGAAGGCACATCCACATTCACCATAAAACAATAACAGTATCATTTTCAAGTAGAGTGCTTCTTTTTCCTTTTTCTTTTCTTTGGTGTTGCAAAATTGACAGTTGACAATTTTTTCAGTAGAGTTATGATAGAAAGCTAGTTAAACCTTTATTGTCACCTTGCTACAAGGTGAGTTTTTGTTTTTATTTTCACCAATAACTTAAAAGCAATGGGTCACAAACACCAATATCTTCCTAGCTCCTTTTGAGTTTTTTTGCAGATAAGGAGACTTAATAACAGAAGATACTAGTGTTAATAGGTAATGAAAATATTGAATTTTGAGTGGAATCTTATTTATTTCACTTATTTATTTCACTGGAATCTTATTTATATCAAAGCATATAAAATAATTATATATTGTAAGGAAGGAAATAAATAATTAAAGAAATAATATGTGGCTGCATAACTTTACTGTTACTGAATCTAGGCTCTGATTTTGTCCAAATAAAATAAAAAGTTGAATGAAGCCCTGTTTCCATTGTCTTTTTCTCATTGTCTATTTACTGATTTGTATGTGTGTGTCTTTTATAGAGTGTTTTCAGCTGTTGTATTTGGTGCAATGGCTTTAGGACAAACCAGCTCTTTTGCTCCGGACTATGCCAAAGCCAAGATATCTGCAGCCCATATGTTCATGCTGTTTGAAACAGTGCCCTCAATAGATAGTTACAGTGAGGAAGGACTGAAGCCTGTAAGTACGCACTGCTATGCTACCATTTTATCTATTGATAACATGGAGGAAGTATTTGTTACTTTAAACTGCTGATTTTCTTTCTTTCTCACATTAGTTGCTTACCTCCATGCTTTCTTGGAACTATCCAAACTATAACAAGAACCAAATACTCCATCATGAGCTGAAGGCAAAATCTAGCAAATGCAAAACTCCATTGATTTCAGTAGATACAGAATTGCAGAAGTCTCCTTTTTTGAATCATTTGTTATCTGTCTAATTGTTATGAAAACAGTTTAAACAATACTATTCCAATTACAGGAAAGATTTGAGGGAAACATAGTGATCAAAGATGTGAAGTTTAACTACCCAAACCGACCTGATGTCAAAGTTCTCCAAGGTTTGAATCTAAAAGTAGAAAAAGGACAAACTCTGGCTCTTGTTGGTAGCAGTGGCTGTGGAAAGAGCACCGTTGTTCAGTTGCTTGAGAGATTTTATGATCCACTTGATGGAGAAGTGGTAAGCATTTTTTTGTAAGAATACATCTGCATGTTACATAAGAGTCTATTGGTTTTATTTGGTGTGATGAAGTAGGATAGATATTTCTGTTTGGGGATCGGGCAGCCAAAAATAATTCTTTCTAAGAAGACCTGATTTTCAGGGATTCATATATGAATATGATGAAGTGGAACAATAAAATAAGTATTGATTTCTTTTTATTCACATGGGTTTGAATTGGTGCTTGGTTTAGAAGTACACGAATGAATGAACCCAAATCTTCTTTTATTTTAATGGAATGCTAATGCCAGTCTGTCTTTCAGTGGGAATATATATCTAAAAATATTCAAATAGATGAAAGTTCTTAAAATTCCTTCTTTTATGGAAAAAACAAAGGGTAAAGTTCTTTGAAATAGCTTCTGCCTTATCCAGTCTTTCACTAGCTTCAAAATCATTATGAAATCTTGAAGCAAAGAAAAGAACTAAAGAAGTAGAAGGGACTACCCTCACTTTTATATAATAATCTTTAGAATATTTTGGAAATTTGAGGAAAAAGAAGGGAAGGGATTATGTGATTTTCTTTTCTGCAGAAATTCCAGATTGATTTGTAATTATGTACCTTTTGGTGTGAATTTGTAGTAAGTCTCAAAGACAGATATGACTGAAATTTAAAATGTTTGGTTTCTCAGCTCTTCGATGACAAAAATGCAAAGATACTAAATATCCAGTGGCTGAGGTCTCAGATCGGTATCGTCTCTCAAGAACCAGTCCTGTTCGACTGCTCTATTGCTGAGAACATTGCTTATGGCGATAACAGCCGGGAGGTGCCGCATGAGGAAATTGTTAGTGCAGCAAAAAAAGCCAATATTCATTCCTTCATTGAATCTCTACCAGATGTAAGTTATATCTTTTCTTTCTTCCTCGAAACTGTGGGTCACCATTTTTGTGCCGTTTTTGAATCCCTCAGATGCAATCACACCTGAAAAGGCTAGGTTTTTAAGTCTTCCTTTTTATTGTGTCTACTATGCTTTGTTTTTGTTCTGGTAGATTCCCTTGGCATGTGGAGAGCAGAACATTTATGATATCAGAAAGGAAAAACACCTTATATAGTGACGGAGTTTTGGAAGTGTGTGCTTTTTTATTTTACTTTTTTAGGAGACTTAGGATTTTTTTTTTTTTTTTTGCGAGCTCCTATTTATCTCAAACACAGGTAGAAGATGTTGAGTGTCCAGGTAGATTAACAAAGTTTCTTACTGCAAATCAGATTGATCATAGTCATTTCTTCTGGCTATACTGAGTGAGAACTGAATTTTTTTAGTATTTCTGTGATTCAGTCTTTCATATATATATGAACAAAACTCTGTAATGTAAGAATGAAATTCCTGAGTCAGAACAAAGATTTACTTTGCACAGAATCTTTTCCCAGAGAGTGACAAACAGAATATATTTAAAGTATGCAAAAAGTTTAAAGATTTAACAACTTTTCCCCTAAATTCTCTCCTAACTGCATAATTTGTGTCTCAGGAACTCCCTAAGGAAAAAAAAAACACTTTTTATAGTGTAACAGTTTTGGACTGACTTTTCTTCTGTGAGTTGGACAAATCATTTTTTAATGCATGTCAGTTTGTGATATCCACAACCAAATGAAGGAAGGAGTTTGCCAGCTTAATTGCATGTTGCTTATGTGCAGCTTAACTTTACGTTCAGCTGCTTTTTTTTTGTTTCCTGGCAAATACAGAGGTCAAGGCCCAAGGTTTTTGGCTCATCTCATTTAGATCTCATTTTTAGATCTGATTAATGGCTGTTATCAGAAGATCTGCTGTGTAAAGAAATATTATGATACATAATCATGTCTCATAAAACTTGCATGCTCTCTGCAACAAAATATATAGTAAGCCACAGACTACTGTGCCCTACACATGAGTTTGTCCAGAAACCCAACTGATTTCACTTAACTGAGGTACCTGAATTAAAACTTAATTGGCTCAATTAATATTGTCTGATTATTAACATATTATATACATACACACATATGCATGCACATTCATGTATATAATATTTAGCACCATATACTCTACATATATTGTGTATGTGTGTGCATCTTACACATTTCCACTTTTTCTTCATGAGGAACAAATGTGGGTTACAGTAATTGATTAGGAGACTAGTTTGTAAAATTTAACATCAGAGTTTGATTCCCAGAGTTGTCATTGACTTTTACTATGCCTGAGTGTCCCAACTGCTGCTTGAGAGTAACATCGCTTTCCAGCCTTGCAGGAGTTGTTGCTGGGGAAGGGCGCTGAAAGTTATGAAATGCTGGATAGTCTCTAAGTCTCTTAGAGTCTCTAAGTCTCTTAGAAAGGTTTATAGGTTTGTGACCGCTAGCAGTTCTGGACATCTGTTTTCAGAGACCTATTTGCATGGAATATTCAGTTTATGGATCACTAATGGTAGAATCAATATGCTGAAATCCACACCAGGACTGATGTATTTGCATTCATCTTCTGAACTTAATATATTTCTTTTCTAGAAATATAATACTGGCACAGGAGACAAGGGAACCCAGCTTTCTGGTGGTCAGAAACAACGTATTGCTATTGCCCGAGCTCTTGTACGTCAGCCCCAAATTCTGCTTCTTGATGAAGCTACGTCTGCCTTAGATACAGAAAGTGAAAAGGTAACTTCCTTGCAAGTCAGGAGTCTGGGATCTAAGACTGTGTTTGTTTATTTTATGCCCTTTAGGTACAAGTATTTCATGTCTTTATTCTGTATTAACAAACACAAGGGAAAAAAGAAAAGCTGAGATTCTCATTAGTATTTTCCTGCCCAAGATAGCTTTAAGAAAGAAATCATTCATGAGACTTGCTGTGAAATCCATAGAGCTTGTATGCCAGCAGGTAGATAAAAAAAATTGACTTAACTCTGATATGATTAACTAATCTGAGAGGGGATATACGAAGCTCTCTAATCAAATGTCTTGCTCAAATGAGGGTTAACACTAGATTTGGACCAGGTTGCTTAGAATTTTGTCCAGGAAAGTCCTTGAAAACTTCCAAGGAGATTCCATAAGTACTGTTGTTTCCTGTTCTAATTTTTGTTTAATTATCCTTTTATTGATATTTTTTCTTACAGCCAGTCAAAACCTCCCCTGTTTCAATTTACGATGACTTTCTGCTGTTCTCCCACCATGCATCTCAGTAAAGAGTCTAGATTCATCTCCTCCTCCTCATAGCTCTAATGGCATTATCTGCTCTAACAGTTTTTGCTCCTTACCAACACAGGCTGTATCTAAAACTGGAAGCCAAATCCAGAGATTTTCCGCTTCTTTCATTGATATATTACAATTTACATAGAAGGTGGAAGTTGAAGTATTTGGCACTACAAACTACCAGAAATATTCCAGGGCATTATACTTTTTACTCACATTTTGGTTTGTTCGTTGAACAGGTTGTCCAGGAGGCCCTGGATAAAGCCCGGGAAGGTCGCACCTGCATCGTGATCGCTCACCGCCTGTCCACCATCCAGAACGCCGACAAGATCGCCGTGGTCCAGAACGGCAAGATTGTCGAGCAAGGGACTCATCAACAGCTCTTAGCTGAGAAAGGCATCTACTATTCTCTGGTCAATGTTCAGTCTGGGTCATGCAACATGTAAATTAAAGGCAGTGCTTACCTCTGAAGTGTCACTGTAATTATTTCAATGCTGTATAGTATTTGTAGTCAGTTTTGATACTTTTGTTTTTCCTCCAAAACCAAAGGTCTTTTATAAATCCTGTGAAAGCAGGAATTACTAAGTAAACACATACCAGTGCCTCACGGCTAGTTCATTATTCAGACCACCTTATTCGGTAGCCAAATCAGGAGTCTGTGGCACCCATAATAGTCGAAACATGCTAAGCAGAATATAACAATAGCCTGCCTGAAATGCTAACAAAAGCAGACTAGTATGGCCTATCTAGTAAACAATATGTAAACATACATATTGGAAATTGTCTATCTATCTATATGCCTTATGTATAGGGCAGAGGTCAAGGGCTAAGACTCCCTGAAGAGTGACATATCTTTTGAAAGGAGGAGATCTTAAACTGAGGGATGGAGGAACTGGACAGATGGACTGCTTTTAAGTTCCAGCTTCCCTCACTGAAGTGCCCTTGACCCTGATCATCTTGAAGAACTGGGACTGATTAAGGACTGTAACCACCACTGCTAACTGCATGGCATAAGCTCCATGATCCTGTATATTCATTGCTAATTTAGGATATAATTGTTAAGTACTAACTGCCTTGAATATGTAGTAATAGTGATTAATAATGATTAAGAACTAACCATTAACAATATGTACTGTTGATGATCATCAATCTAGTAAAGTCTTATTTTAAAGTTTAAAACTTGCCTGATTTATCAGTTTTCCACACTTCTGTCACAACAATTTCTGATTCCTGGAATATACACATTTTATGTATCTCTCCACATGCAGGGGAAAATAGGTATATATTTTTATATTTAGATACATGAATGTGCACGCATACACACACAAAGTCAAGTGCTGATAGTCATGCTGATCTCTGTTCTTGCAACACTCTCCTGAGTGCTGATCAACACATTCTCTGTGCATTTCTCTTGAATCACTTACCTGTTTTCTTTTGTTCCTGACTTATATTGGAAAACCAATGCAGTATTGAACTTGTTTTCCGTCTGTATGTTATCTAACACATAGGGATCTTGTTCATGACCAAATCTCTTAGTGTGAACCATAATATAAACAATTTATTATGTGCAACTGTAATATGGGAATAGATATTCCTATAACATTATTACATTGTAACATTAACAACTGAGAAAATATTTAGGTTGATTTTGTGGCTGACTGCTGGATTTTAATTTTTAAGCTGTTTTAAAATTTTTATTTATAGAATTTCTGATGATTCGATTGTTTCCCCAAGGTGAGTTTTTTTCAACGGTGCTTGATTTTTCAGACTATCCAGTAGCAATCCCTGAAAATCAGATAAGGACTCTATTCCAGGCCCTCCATGGAATTGTGGCTCGCCAGTACAAGAGGAAGGTAGAACTTTTAGAGAGGGTCCAGCCTAGAGCAGCAAAGGGACTGGAGCATCTATTGTATGAGGAAAGACTAAGCGAGCTGGGCCTGTATAGTCTGGAGAAAAGAAGATTGAGATGGGGTCTGATCAATATGTATAAATATCTGAGGGGAGAATGTAAAGAGACCAAACTCTTCTCGGTGCTACCTGCTAACAGGACAAGGGGGTAATGGGTACAAATTGAATGGGTACAGGGATTTTCATCTCCATATGAGAAAGAACTGCCTTCCTGTGAGGGTGCCAGAGCCCTGGAACAGGCTGCCCGGAGAGGCTGTGGAGTCTCCTTCTTCGGAGATCTTCACACTCCGCCGGGATGTGACCCTGTGTCCAGTGCTCTGGGTGTCCCTGCTGGAGCAGGGGGTTGGATTAGATGATCTCTAGAGGGTCCTTCCAACATGAAAAATTCTGTGCTTCTGTGATTCTACAAATATCTGAACACTGACATTCAAGAATCATTTTCCAACATTTTCAACATATAGGTTAAGATCTACCTCAGAAATTAATATAAAATATCAGAGTTTTTCAGAATGCAGGCTATTTGTTTTCTATCCTCCTCTTCCTCATTTATTTAAAAAGTATTACCCTTTCATCAAGATTTTCCTGAAAGTGCATAAGAATTATGGAACATCTCACTTTTGTTTGAAAGGGGCTGTAACAAAAGCAAGCACCAAGGAAAACGGATCTTTTCCTTGAGCACTTTCCAAGCATGTGCCATTGATTGTTGGAAAAGAGAAAGTTCTTCAAGAAGCATTCAAGTTCAACAGAATGATGAACACATCATCAAAGGAGAGTTTTAGAAGAAAAACCTTTGTTGTATCTAGAAGCCTTTTCCTACTACATATTCTTACCAGGATATTAAATATTATGGTCTAACTTCCCGACATTCTGCAGCATGCTTAACCCTAGAAAGGCAATTTGCCTTTACTTATGCAATCAAAACTTTATGGCTAAGCCCTTCTATCATTTCCTGCAGTAGTGCAGGAGGACAATTAATCTCCAGAGTTCTCCCTCTCGTTAAAGATTTTGAAGGATTTTCTCTTGTCAAGGGCAAAAACTGGGTACAATCTCAGCTTCAAAATAGGACTGTAAATAATTTTTGGACCATCTCTTCTTCAGACATGCCTTCAAATATCTTCCACATGTCAGGAGCTATTCAATAGCCTTCCACCCTGATGTTGACCCCAGTCAATGTAGCATTAAGAGAATTAACTTTTCTTCCTTACAGCTAAGGTTGTAAGGAAGCTGTTGTCACCTTCTTGCTTCTATATCTGTCTACGGAAACTGCCTTCCTAGAGGCATCTCTGCCTGGAAGAAATATTGTTACTGAAGACTTCCAAACATTTGCTGGTGGGTATTTCTTGTAAACATTCACAATATGAATAGACATGGAGACAAGAATTTGTAGAAGATATATTCTCCATCTGTAACTGCTTTTCCTCAAGATGTATTGCTATGTGTATAGTTATAACACTTCCTCATCACCTTCAAAATCCAGTCTACCTTGTAGGCTTGGCCATTGAAAGGAAAGAGGAAGACAGCTTGCAGGACTGGAGAAACAGGGTACACTACCTATGAGTACTACAAGGGGCTAGAACACTCCAACTTGTAATTCTTGTACAGAAATTTACAAATGGATTTAATTAGGTCAGCTTTATGTACAGCGATGTACATAAAAAAAATAGAAAAAGAGGCAGTGCAGAACTGAGAAATAATAAGCTGCTGCAGATCTGAGGTCTAAAATGTCTTCATTGCCCTCTGTTTACTTCTGTGGCCCCTGCAAACTAATTGGATGAACAACAGTTTTGTGCTTTTTCCTTCTTAGGCATTCTTGGATTTCTCCAATAATTATTTCTCCAATATTAGCTTTTTCCAACTTGGATTGTTTTTTTCTGTGTGGGGTGTGTGGGGTTGATCGATGTTGTAGTTTTTGTACAAACTCTTCAGTCATTCACTGAGATGCATAGTCCTTAGAACTATATTCTCTAAAACTGTAAGTCACAACAATGTTGTTCAAAAACAAACAAATCAACAAATCTATGGACATAAGTGGAAGAGCTGACCAAAAAAAAAAAAAAAAANAATCTATGCACATAAGTGGAAAAGCTGACAGAAAAAAAAAAAAAAGGACTATGGAACTAGAGCTATGATTTTAAGTATGGAAGCTCCCAATCCAAATAAACTTTTCTCAAGAAATTTCTGGAGGTAGCTCTCCAGAAGACTTATCTCCATGTCCCCATTTACTCTTCAGTGTAAAGAGAATGAGTAATTAAAGCTAACAGTTACTAACATATCTGCTACATGAGAAAACAACTCAGACATAACTCTTCATACATACTAATTCGAGAATTATAGATCAAGACACTAATTTTCCAGGATTTAGCTTGCTATAGGTAGGTTTGATAAAGCATACAACAATCTAGTTTTGCAGATGTATATAATTTCATATCCTGCACTTTCCTGAAGAGTTCAATAAATTGTTAAAAATTTTTATTCATTTGTTTCTTGTTTTAAGCCATTTGAATTCATTCCTTTGAAGACAGGGTTGTAAGTCTTATTCTTCTGTTGTTATCTATGATTCTTAAAATAGTTAGAAAAAAATATGAGTTTTGCATCTAAGAATCTTTCATTGATGGGGAATTGTAAAAGATTCTCTAAAACTTCTCCAAAATTCCTCATATAAAAAATCAAAATGTAAGAGGAATCTCTGTTTCTGAACTTTCACACCAGTTTCCCTTGTGTTCATGGCAGTGAGTGTCTATGTTCTTGGTATCACCAAAACAATTGATCAGTGATTTCTATGTCTGCGGTCATATCTTTAATTTGCCACATGATGGCCTCATTCGCTCAGACAATAGCTAAACTAATCTAGATTTTCTCTCCCTCTTTTCTTTTTTCCTTTTTTTTCTTCTTCATAGATGTCTTAATGCATATACTTTTTTTCCCATCTAACCAGAAAAGCAATATCCTTTTGACCTTTTGGTTATTCTCCAGGATCTCACTCTCTTTTCTACCTAAAGGAACAGCATCAGTTCATAGTCCTGACAGTTTTGTTACTGTGTTTATTAACATCAGAATTTTTAAGATCTGAGTTTTTAAGATCATTTTAAGCAAAGGCAGTAGATATTAACTGCCCTTGTCAGTTAAGTAGTTTTACTGTTAAGCAGCTAAAGCATGTTAAGCAGTTTTACTGGAGGAAATTGATGATGGTAGGTTATGTTTATTTTATATTCACATTAAAGGCCTTCAACATCTTTGTTTTTTCTGTTTTAATCTTGTTTATCATAAAATATATAAATATAGAGAAAAAAAGTTGGAGAAACGTCTTTGTATACTTTAAAAGCATTTATGAGGGTTACAAGAGCAAAAAGAGTTTCTTTTTGGCAAAATCATTTGTTACCTTAGGTATAGTCATCAGTGTTCTGACAAAAACTTTCTTTTCAGTATGGAGTAAATCTTTTAGGCCAAGGTATTAAAGGTTGGTAGACGCTTGCTGACATTGTGGAAACCTAAATAGGCTTACGGTATATAAATACCTTCAAGTACTAGGCCTTAGCCTATAACTTTGATAGACCCTTCACTACAGAAGTTGAGCCAGAAATGCCAAATAAATCAGACATGAATCTTGGGCTCTGGTACTTTACAATGCTTTCCCTAGTCTGAGCAATTTAATTGTAGATATGCTGTTTGGTGTCATTTCCTGAGCAATTTCTTTAAGAATCGACACTACTATCAACACTACTGTCATTCTGTATTGACTTTCACATGACCTACAATTTTTAAGGAAAACAGAAAAACAGAATAGAAAAAGAAATTTTAACATGAAAAGACATTTACAGCATTGGGTATTAAAATGCTACAGTTATATTAAATGAAACTTTTTGCCTGCAAGACACTAGACATTTTACTGTTGAGGACAGTATTTCATACCAGCTGAAAGTATTTTTTTATGTAATAGAAGGTAAAAGCATTATACAGTAGCTTCATTTTACCACTTGGACGATTCAATTTAATGTACCACAAACATTAACATAGGGTATAATGCATTTTTGTGTCACTAAATATAATAAGCTAAGACAATTTACTTTTGTGATTAATAAAACTGGTCGCAATGAAGATATATAGAGATGAGATATGAGATATTATTTTATGCAGAGAAGAAATCTGTTTGTGGGAAGAGACTGCTTCACAGAAAGCAATATCTAGTGAGTATATTCAAGAATATTATCAAGGAAAACCTGTTCTGGAAGTATGCTCAAGAATTTAATATAACCACACAACTTACAACTTTCAGCTACCCAATGCAGAAGAAGTTTGGATCACTTCAGGAGATAAATAATTTCTTCCGAAGCAATATCAGAGTTAGCATTTCTGAGAAGTAAAGCACTAATGAAGCTTCCTGTGGGTGCTCCTGAAGACCCAATGTGCTCTGTTTGCTGTGGACAGCCAGTCCTCATCTAATACCCTGTCATTATTTCTTTACCCACTCACACCTATCCTGGTTTGAAAGCTTTTCTTTTATTTACTTGCCTATCTTCTGTTTCTACCCCACCAAGTACCCATTGACTGCTTTATATCTTTAATTATTATCTATTTATTTGGATTGTTTTTTTTTTCAATTTCTAATTCATCTGCCTGCTTCTACCATGTTGACTGTTTCCCTTCCACTTCCCTGCAAATGTAGACAGGAACAATCTGGGACCATGAAGAAATGACTTTTCTTGTGATTCTGTGCCCTGAAAGGACAGTGAGTTCCTCAGGTGCAGGGATAAACCACTGTCAGCAGCTGGAGGTGACACACAAGCCACTTGCTAGCAGATGAGTGGTGAGTCGCATCACACAGGATTCAATGAAGAGGCTGCTCTTGAAGATCCAGGACAGCGACGGCACTTTGGGGAAGGCCCAGCAACTGTGCACCCACTGCACAGAGCTTGAAGACATCTCTGTGTCGGGGCGCACCAGTGAGGCAGCAGCATGCTCAGACATCTGCACCCTGGGTCCTGCGTGGGCAAATCTGGAGAGGAACATCTACCCTCCAGTGCTGCCCCAGGGCCATGGACATGGATGTTGCAGAAGACCCCTGCAATGGCACATCAAGGGATACTCCTTTAGGCTGTTCCTTGCCACATTTGGGTTTGGCAGCTCCTCATTCCAGCCCAGGTGAGAGTGCTGCTGAGATGCATCTCTACATTTGTGCTGAGTATGCGTAGGAGAGTGTGTGATGGTGGAGCTTCTGGTGGAATTACAGTACTGGGCTCAGCACTGAGCATATCACCAGGCAGAGGGCAAGGATTGCTGTGCTTCTAAATTAAAACCATCCACCCCAGAGCTCAGAGCTGTGGGAAGAATCTTCTGTGTAGCGGTTATATGAAGTGCATCCACCCAGCCCTCGCAGAATATGAGTCACCTCAGGCCACATGAAGCAGCCACATGACATGCCAAGCTAATGTCCAACTTCTGTAACGGGGATCTGCCATGTGGCCCCTTTTGTCTTCATGAATATAACGGTGTATACACTGGTGGCAGTGTCCTCATACACAATAACACTGTCTGTGTTAACAGCGCCCTACCCATCGCCCACCGTGTCTCAAAAGGCGTGATGCTTCCCAAATAAGCTCCCAGCGTCAGCTCTGGGAGCAGCAGCAGGAGCTCAGCACTGCTCCTGAGACCCCCCAGCTGCGCACTTCCTGCTGTGCAAATCCTGCACAGCTCTGAGGAGCCCTTTGGGGTTCGGAGGCTCGAGCAGTGACAGGAATACTGCAGCCAGGGGTCGGGACTACTTTCATCCGCAGTTCTGGGTGGCAGCCAGGATATCCATCGTAGGTTGTGTCCCCGAAGGAGCGAGAAGGCTGCTTTGCCACCTTTATCACATACTGTGATTTCTAACAATATTGTTAGTACACTGGGTCTTTACCCTGTGCAAGACAGGAACTGGCAAACTGTTGTGTTAGGAATTGCAGGTAGGTTCTTTTTTGCACAGCAATATAAAGCTGAACAGCGCACGGCATCTTCAAGGATGCTTGGGGTCTGCCATGGTCACTCCTCTCCTCTCCAGCCTCTCTTACAAGAGAGGAGACTGCAGCAGGCAGCTGTTCTCTTCCCTCCCTTCTGCGAGGATGAGACTCTGAGAAGTTGGCATGAAGATAAAACACCATATTTCTGATTTTCTAATAACCCTCAGATTGTCAAACTTTATTTTGACTGTTCTTATTTTTTGATTTAATGATTTTTTTATTCTCCCTCCCTTCTCAGTCATTGCTATCAAATTTTCAAGAGGCAGCACTGACTCTCCAGATGTAAATGAGACCATCCCTAAAATGCTGAGATGAGCTAGCTCTGGAGATAAAGTACACCCTGGTTTAAACTCTATTATAAGAGTTAAATGTGTTATCCATTGCCTCTTACAGCATTAGAGACAGAGAATCTTTACTAATTTTCGCTATGGAAAGCATATGATTTTCTGCAAGTGAACTCCATCTTCTGCGCACAAGGTATCCAGAAGGGAACATTCTGTCTCCCTGTTGGTTGATCAGGGGTGGCTGCATGATGATCACCACCTCCTCCACAGCAGAGCTTATGATGGGTTCACTGCCCTGTGCAGGGGTCTGCCCCAGAAATGGTGCAATTTCACAGTCGTCCTGATTATTCCTGTACCTCGCCAGGAAAGACTGAAACCTTAACAGAGGCAGACTTTGGGAGGAGTAAAGAGTTGGCTTTCTGATGTGCTTTCAAGAGCAACAATGATCAAACAGGCTGTTCAGCCCCATTCCCTGCCGAGCATTCCCTGTCTGGAGGCAGGCGATGCGGACGTTCCCCCGCAGGCCTGGCAGGCTCCAAGGGCACTGCGGAAGGCTGGCAGGCACCGTGGCCGAAAACTTCCCCTCTTTGGAGTTTTACGTAGAATGAGCGAAGTCCAACCTCACTGCAAGCCCTATTCAAACTAGTCGTATTGATTGCTGAAAAAGTTTCCAAAACTGGTGAAAACAGATTAAGATCAGCCGTCATGGTAAGTCAGTAGATTTATTTCATCTGAGAGATATTATTGATGTTTGATCGGGGAGACTAAAGAACAAAACTTGCCACTGAAACTTCTTTCGACTTTGAAATGCATTTTACTTTTTATTTTGTATTAATTAGGGTAAACTGAGGAAACTAACATACTTTGAAATTAAATACTACCAAGGATTATGCAGAGGCATAGTCAAATCCTGCAAGAAAAAAAAAAAGATTTCCACTGCAAGTCCTGCTTAGAAACAGAAGATAGGCCATAACTTTGACTTCAGAGAGCACATCAGGATACAAGCCTTCAGTCTGCTGACTTGGTGTATTTGCAGCTAAACATTACTTGTTTCCTCATGTGCTTCATTTCTCAAACAGATTAAAATGGGCTCTGAAGATGAAATGAAGTCTTACATAAATAGCAAAGATGACAACAATGTTGTATCGTATCGGAATTATGGATCTGAAGGCAAACAGTAAGTATTCAAACTGATTTCAAAATATTCTACTAATAGAATTCTACTATTTTTACCTTTAAATAGGTGGGTTTAAATCTTACCTCTAAACAATACCTCAATAATCAAATGATTTTCCTTTTTGGGAAAAGTCTTTGATATCTATTTCTCCTTCAAATATAAATTAATTGTTAACAGATAGATCCTATGGAATCAATCATGTGAAGTAAGTCTGTGCAGAAGGAAGTTTTGCTGGTGCCTTGCCGCTGGATTGATTGAGATTTTCAGCTTGAGTTACTGAAAAACTGGCTGATTTATTCACCCTTTTGCAAGAAGATAGTGGCAGCTTCATACCTGCTTTATACCAAGGCTAATCTGAAATGCTGAATGAATTGTTAGGGTAGATAACGGACTGCTAAGTCCGTGTGTTCTCTGAACACTTTTAACTATAAGAGAGGGCCAATTTGGGTTAAATGTCCCGCACACTCTCCCCTGTTGCCCCATTTATCCATTTCAAAAATGAAATGTCTTGCAGTGGAACGCATATTCCTTGACTTACTATTCCTACTGTAATTCCCTGTTTCATATGTTACACATAATTCCCAAAGCACTTCAAGGATGTGGGTTTAGTACTGTCTGGGTGGGACTTATAAGCACCAGGTAAAAGTGGTAACAGAAACTCATCTCAGTTAATAAGAGTTTACGAAATTGCTGATTGACACAATGTTTCACATTCCCCGAAATAATGTGCCAATAACAGCAGGAGAAAACCTAGTTTTCAACTGCACATTGGACTTTCCAGTCTCCTAAGAAAAGCCCTCTTGCAACACAGTGGAAAGAGTTCGACATTTTACCTACATCTCTAAAATGTGTTAGATGGGCTTAGTTTTGTTTGGAAAGAGCAGGCAGGGTTTGGAGCAGGAACTCGCTCTCTATTCAGGTAACAGCCTTCCCATGCTTCCTATTTGATTATTTGTAGGTCAGAGTCACTTGGGAGGGCTCATCTTCCTCCTTTGTCATGCTAAAGAGGAGATACTTAAATCTGATTTAGACAAAAAGTTATATAAAAAAAAACCCTAAAAACCTTATTTCCCTCTGAAAATGAAGTAATTTTTAACAGCAGCTTGGCATATTTCAGGAAGCAGCAAATGAATGCAAAACTATATAATATTGTAGCAGTATCCAATGAAAATCTGATGCATTACGTGAACAAGATGCATTTTGAAGATTACCCTACCCATTTGACAGAGCATGTTGCCTCCAGGTAGTTTCTGGGAATGCCTAAATTAGAGCATTACAGTTTAATCCCAAACTGCCAACTGTGAGCATAACAATTAAGTTTTGCCTAGACAAAACCCAATCACTCTTGCTTTTGGATCTAAAGTTGATATGATTTATAATGGCAACGCCATTGCATAAAGGTTTACTACCAAAATAGAAACAAAATAAACAAACAAAAAAAACCCCCTGAAGTTTAGACTTAGCTAAAGATTACTGCTTCACCTAACCTTTTTCCAAGCAGAAAGCTTCAGCTTTTTCAACAGCAAGCAAAACACTTAAATCATTTTAACACCAGTTGGCATAGATCTTCTTCCAGCCTCAGGAATCATATTATGAGTTACACCGTCTCAGTAGTAACTCAGAGGGTATCTTCACATAGTATAACTCATATAACCTTACACAGCACTGACTTAGCTCTGAGTAAGGGCGTTTAGCTCCTACAAGCAATTTCGCATGTTTAGTATTTGCTTAGATCTACCTGCCAAATCTGTGTTGTCTAAACCTACCCCGAGAGCTGTGTGTGTAGCACGCAGATGCACAAAGCGTTGCCCTTGCTACCTAATGTACTTGGTGGCTCTGCAGTGCTTGACCAATATGAAGGCTTCTGGATTCTTTGCATGCTGTGAATTAAAGTAATAAGGATACTCGCCTGTAAATTCAAAGCAATTTTGTTGAAATTCTACCTGCTCTTTTTGTTGTTGTTGTTTTCTGCAACCTGTCTGCTGGCCATGACAAAGTATTTCATTCATTCTGCCACCACCACCTCCTTTTCCAGCCTGGTTTCATTTTCCCTTCTTTGTACCGCATTTCCTGTTTCAAAGGAAACATATTTCTTCTGAGTTCAGTTCTACAAAATTGATTCTTAAGATTAGAGACCAGTTTGCAGGACTGCAGTCTTACGATGTGAAATGATAATACTTAGTCCAAAAATGGGTGATTTTTGACAGACCACAAGAGGTAACATTTCAGTTAAATTAGCCCATAGTTTTCAAAAGCTATTTTAAAATATTGCCAATAGGTACTATTAGGCCCTAACCTAGTCTAGAATGGCTAGACAGGCAGCTTTTAATGATCAAAGTACTCCCTAGGCTCTTCTTCAAGAGAAAATCTGCAGTGTTTTGTAGATAGGAAGAAACAGGTAAAGTTTGCAAGAGGGCTTTTGCTACACTGTCTAGCTCCCACTGTAAATTTAGCTGCAGCGACCTGTAATAATTTTTAATGTCAGCTGTGATTTTAAACATGGGTCTCACATAAGGACTTATAAATTAGATCTAAACTGTCAGATTTCTTCCAGGAGACTCCCTGTGTTTGCGTAATACTGAACCTGAGGATTTCTTGAACATATTTCTGACAGTGTTCAGAGAAAATCACTGAGAGTATGTTGAAAGTTCTTATTTTATTTTCCTGTATCTCCTCCTTACATCTGAACACAATTAAGAGAATGCAGTTGTATTAATAATGCATTAGACCTGCTTTGTTGTTTTAAGTGCTCTTCCTACTTAAAAATACAATCATAATTTTTTAGCGGTGGGGACAAGAAGAAACCTGAGAAACTGAATATGGTCAGTCCGTTAACAGTGGTAAGTTCCATGCAATTTGCATATTTAGCAATCACGTTGTACCATAATTGTTAAAATATATTATTTTTATATGTATATCTCTACTCATACTGCAGAGCTATACTGGAGGCTGTGGTATAGAGTACTGAGAGATCTACAGTGGGAAGGGAAAATGGAGGAGAAAGGAAAGAAAGGCAGACACAGGAGACGGAGCGAAGTAGCTTAAATCCTGTCAGTGCTGGGGATTTTTACTCTAACAGCCACATCCAACAGATGCTGACGTTGCTCTATGAGCAGGTGGGTGGAGAGGGAAGAGTTACATGGATCTGAAATGTGATCAGTTGGAGATATGGCCAGAAAGAAAAGGAAAATCACTGCATAAGGGTATCTTATGACAGAAATTTCTTTCATCTCCCAGAATAGAGCAGCCATACTTTCCAGACACATGGAAACCTTAGTTTACATTTTCAAGTCATTCTTTTGCAGCTGATTCTAATTAATTAGTATTACTCTGATTGCTAATTTGTCTTGTATCTTCTCAGCCATCCCTCACCCAAATCCACACTTTTCAGGACTTCAGATAAAAAAGTGCATGACTTATTTGAAATGGCTTGGGAAGGAAATCAGAGGGCAGCTCCTGTACTTTTTTTAGTCTCAACAGCTGCAAAAAGATCTAGGTTAATTCAATGTCACCATTAAGTTAACTAGTGGTAGATTTAGGATTTGTTCAAGTTTAATTCAAATCTGCACCTGAGAATCTGAGGCCGGTTTAGGAGAGAAGCTTTTCTTTTGTAAGTTACAAAAAGATCCCTAGTGCTCCAAATGTCTCTCTACTTCCTGGAACATAATTCCAGCATTTAAAGTGAAACTGTTTCTGGTAAGTGAAAAGAGAAAATCACTGTTGCACAGGAGAGAAATTATAACGGTGAGCACCAAATTCCCGCCCTCCCCCTTATTCTAGTCTTATCGCTGCATTCCACGTGCCTCCCACCTTCCTCCTCGTTTTCTGGAAAGCTGCAGGAAGCTTGTGGAATAAACAGAGCAAAAAACACACATAGGTAATTCCTGCTTCCCCAAACATGAGAACAAACACCAAATTGCTTGGACTAACCATAAAAAACAGGGCAGCTCCATTCAATTAATGGCCACAGCAAAACCAGTTCCCCTCAAAGAACAGCTAGGTAAAGGGCAGCCCGTGGCCTCACCTGCACGCCAAGAAGCACACCCTCCGTAAGGGGTTGCTTCACACTCTTGGCTTTTGGGACACCACTACCAGCTGGGGAGGAAAAAACACTGATCCTCCTCTTGGTTGGGGAACCAGCTAGGAGGCAGGTGAACTGATCCTGCACTCGAGATGTCATGCACCAGCTGGTGCATCCCAAGCAAATCCCAGGGGCTGCACAGGCAGGCCCTCCAGGATGCTGAACTATCTCCTCTGCTAGGGTCCTGTGTTTTTACTGAAGGGCTCATACTCTTCATTATGCAACAAGAAATAAATTTTTGCTGCTTTGTCTCACTTCTCTCTTCCTGACTTGGCACCTGGGGTCAGAAACAAGCTCCTGCAGGTTAGTGGCTCTCCGGTCACCATTTGTAGGCACTACTTTTTCACAGTGTGAGAGGTGATTTACCCCTCAACACAAGCAGAAAGAGGTAACTTACAGTTATCATGCACTTAGAGTCGGTTTAGAGGTCACTGTGGCAAAAGTAGCCAGCTTTGACTAGTCAGCCTAGGGTAATTACTTCTAGTTACATACATCCATACAATATGAGTTACAGTGAAATATAAATAGTGAAAGTTATAGTGAAACAAGTTATAGTAAAATATAGTAGAATATAGTCCTCTTCTTATACACAGTCATTTTTAAGTTGAGTGAAAATTGATAATAAAGTAATAAAGTACACATTATTTTATATAGCTTCAAATATTGACCCTGTAGTTGCTTAAAGCAGTAAAGAGCCACTAGCCCCAAGTGTGTACATACTTAATGTACATACGTATAGATATATACGTATAGATATATACGTATAGATAAAATGTTTTATTTTGTTACTTTCAGTTATGAAATTCCAATGAAGGTAGTTAGATAGAAGGCAAATTGAATTGAACATACACTTTTAGGCATTTTATTAATAATCATATATTGTTACAGTCATTATTAAAACACTTATTAAGATGTTCTTTTGTGATCTTAACATTTTATTTTACTTTATATCATAAAATGCTATTATTTTAGTCTTTTACTGGTTTACTTCTTGCAGCTTGTTTCTGTATCATTAACACTGTGTTACTGCTCGATGTGTTCCCTGTGATTAGCGACCTTTTCATCACAGTTCTCTTTTGGCTTTCAGTTTCGCTACTCTGACTGGCTGGATAAGTCCCTCATGGGGCTAGGCACAACCATGGCCATACTCCACGGAGCGGGCCTCCCCCTCATGATGATCGTCTTTGGTGACATGACAGATAGCTTTATTGCTTCAGAAAACATTACATTTCCAAGTAAGAACTGTTGTTGGAAAAACGGCTTTTGCACAATGAACAATGATGTGTTTGGCATTGCAGGTCCACTAGTAAGAATCAACCAGGCTTTAATTTTGACTAGTTCCATATTTCCCTGATTAGTCTTCTGTGCTTCCACACACACACCACTAGCTCACTGCTACTCAGATTTTAAAGGAAACGTTGTCAAGTATTACAAATCAGGTTAAAGAAGAGATGAATGAGAAATGGTAAAAGAAACAGTCAAGAGGCAAAACGTGCATCACTGTGCCTAGAAATCAAAAGAAAAATTAATATATAAACTAATATGTATAAAGGCCTTAGTTTTAGAAAAAGTGCAATAAATATATAAATCATCACAATACTTATTATATATTTTAAAATTTTAAAACTTTTGCCTAATTTTAGGAGGATATTAAAAATGTCCCAAAGCCTATGATCAGAGGTTCCTTTACCTCCCACACAATAAAGCTCCTAATAGATGCCCACTTTTGTCATTGAACAAGAGAGCTTCTCCTTTAAACTAAAGTCTTTTTTTTCCATACAATAGAGGAAGTTCTAATGAGTGTAATTTATTTCTTTATGTAGATCAAATGTGAAAAACTGATCCTGATAAAACCCTGATCCTGATAAAACCCTCATCCTTCACCTTTTTGTCTAAACTAGTCAGAGTTTATTTCATTTGAATGCGGAATTTCCCAAATTTCTCCAAAGATCTCCATGCTACTTCCCACAATTTCTCCAATTTTTTTTTCCTTTAACAAAGAAATAAGTAAAGTACAGATGGCGAAGAACACTATATTTCTCATAGTTGCAAGGTTCCAACAAATGCTCTCCGTTAAAAAGCATGACCTTGTTTTTTAATAGCCTACCTCCCCCATCAAGTGTTGATTTTGGGGAGAGTTAAGTGTTCCCTATGAATAGCTGGACAAGAGTCACTGTTGCTGGTGCACAGAAGTATAAAAACATTACTCAGGGATCTCAAAATAGATAAACTGCTAAGTGTTGCCACTCCTGTCCTCTCATTTGATTCCAACTAAAAATATTTGCACTTGAAAATTAGATTAGTCTAAAAATATTAGTCAAAAATATAATGGGCAGAATCTAAATCTGAAAAGTTGTTATGGTCACATATTGTGAACTAAAGCAGAAGTAGGCATCTTAATCTGAAACTCAAGTGCCAAAAATATTCAGAAACTCAAGAATTGCTCATTACTTATTGTCTTCTTTATTGTCATTACTTATTGTCTATTACAGACAAACCATTAGACAATTACAGCTTTAGCCTTAGGCAACCAATAGTACTTAAATAAACATGTTCCCTGGACAGTTGGAAGTGACTCATACCATATTCACTAATTTTCTGAATTTTACTTATGAATTTACATTCATAAAGTACATAGAAACACTATTAAATAAGGTGAGTTTTATGGCTGCAAGATATTGTTTTTTATAAGTATTCATAAAATCCATACGCATTCAAGAGAAAAGATCATATCTGAAATTTGGAATTCAAACTGGTAACTGTACGGTAGCTCAATATAATAATTTTCTTTTCTCCTTTCTTCTGACTTTAGAAAATGCTTTTGCAGTGTGATTCATACTTCCAACACAGTCAGGTGTGAGGTAACTGGTGCCTCTTAAGCTTCATTCAGCATTGTTGGAGTATGAGCTTAAAGAATCAAAATATTAACCTGTGTTTTAATAAATATAATTAACATGTTCTTCTCTATTTTTTCCTTTAGTGAATTTTTCTTTACCAAACAATATATCACTGAATTTTTCTATAAAAAACGTTTATTACAATCTGATGGGGAAGTTGGAGGAAGAAATGACCAGGTAATAGGCAAGTTTTCATTCTCTTCATGGTTTCCCCTCTCTTCTTGAAGTAGCTTCTTAAAGCTAATTTTAATATTTAGTCCAAGATTAATCTCCTTATTTTCATGCAACTGAGGGTATTCAGTTTTATGTTTTTAGGTTAAAGTCACTGTATGTCAGGAGGAAACTGGAGAGGATAGTGAAGTCAAACACAGTGGAGTTTCAATTCAATTTCCAGGTTTTCATTTGGCCTTTAACATCTACTACTACAAACACAGAGGAATGTCCACTCAAGTCACTCAAGTAACAATAGTGAATGCCACTGGAGAGGTAAATCAAGCACTTTTAAAGGGTATTTCAGTACCCTTTCCTTCTTAAGTACAAAGAACAGCCAACAAAATTAAGTGACAAAAAAAACTAAAACTGGTAGAAACATTTACTGTACAATGTCCAAAAAACTCTATAGAGTCTTTAGCTAGGAATATAAATTAGGCAAAGAAAATATGCTCATGTATTCTTACTATTTCTGACTGAATAAAAGTGAAGCAGGGAGTGCAGTACAATGAGTAATTATAACTTCCTGTTGACATCCCTGTTTGTCTGTTTGTCTTCTAAGTGGTAAGCACCAGTTATTTTCAGAGAGAGGCTGTGGGAACACACGGTATCACAGTCTGAGCAATTTCCAGGTTAAGGGAGGGACGGACGTTACTCCCTTGTCTCTGACTACCTCTGCCCATCACATCTTTCTTCATCATTTGTCTATTTTAGTTTTTTTTTCCTCCATTTCTGTTTTCTGTTTTTTTTTTTATTTTATTTTTTATGTTTATCTCTTTCTCTCTCTCTTTTTCACTTTCTCTCTTTCTCTTTCTTTCTCTCTCTCTTTCTTTCTTTCTCTCTTTCTTTCTCTTTCTCTCTTTCTCTCTCTCTTTCTTTTTTAAGTCCTCTTTCTTCACAACACTTTCTGGAGAGAGAAATAAAATACAGCCTTTTTTCCACTTAAGAGAAGCAGATACATTTAAAAAAAGTAGGCCACACTGTCCAGGTCCTTGAAGAGACAGACCGTAAACGCTACTCTTGCTGCAAACCCCTTCCCTTTTAGTATTAGAATTAGGAACTATTGTTAAAAATATATATATTGTATTAAAATTAATACAATAATTCTGTTTTTTCCCAATCTTGCTGCATTTCATAGCTTTTCTACTAGGCTGACCATGACTAATGTCTTCATTCAATTATTCATTTAATTTTAAACTATTAGGATTTTTCAGTTTAAATACTATATATTTTGTTAACTTCTAAACAGAATACCTTTGACCCTTATTTGTAATGGAAGTACATAGAAGAGCTTTGTTTTTTATCTTTCTTGTATCTGTAGAGCCTGATTTAATTGCATCAGCTGTACATAGAAATGAGTTTGGTTATTTCTCCTTAGGAATGCACACATATTTTAAAAGCAAACTCAAATTTCTCAAAGAAACCTAAATAAAACAAATGATGACGATGTGAAAACATTTAAAATTTGGCATCTTTTTCTTTCCATCATTAAAGGAACATACATTTCCCACAATCTATATTGCTCTTTACATCACTTTTTAACATTTTTTAAAATCCATGTGTGAAGCATTTCTAAGATTGTATGAGTGAGTCTAAGATTCCTTTTTTTTGTCCATGTCATCATTTTTTACTGACAAAATGTCTATGCCATGCATTTTAAAACAAAACATTGTGGTAAATTGTGGAAGCTGTGAACATGATATAGCAGGTGAATTTGATTCTGAAAGAACTTTTAAAAAATATTCATTATACTGAACAAAGAGAAAAGGCAGATAGTTCAAAGACTCTTCAATGTTGGTTTAATTGCCCATCTGAATTGCAACCTATTGCCAGGAGTATAGTTGGAGTAGAATTAATTCAATTTTAAATCTTTCTCCTATATGTTTCATTTCAGATATGCATACTATTATTCTGGAATAGGAGCTGGTGTTCTTTTTGCTGCTTACATTCAAGTTGCATTTTGGACACTGGCCGCTGGCCGGCAAATAAAGAAAATTAGACAAGAATTTTTCCATGCCGTAATGAGACAGGAGATTGGATGGTTTGATGTAAATGATGTGGGGGAGCTCAACACTAGACTTGTAGAGTAAGTATTAATATCAGTTTATTAATAATTACATAATAATAATTATGACTGTTAAACATTGTCATAATATTTGCCTCAGAGCAATGATCTTTTGTCTTATTAAACTCATCTTTAATCTCTACTATCATTTAAAATGAGTCTTGAGAAACAGATGTTGGAAAATGCTGCTCCATGCTGCTTTGCTGCAATTTGTAATTGCATTGAATTACAGCTGTTAGAAATGTGATAAAATATACTAAGTATGTTGTATCAAAAAAGTGACTTTCTATGTTTTTCACACTTTTTTATTTGTTTGGGTATCATTTGCTTTTTTCAGTGACATATCGAAGATTAATGAAGGAATAGGGGAAAAAATTGCAATGTTCTTTCAGGCAGTAGCTACCTTTTTCACTGGATTTATAGTTGGTTTTACAAAAGGGTGGAAATTAACACTTGTGATCCTGGCAATCAGTCCTGTTCTGGGATTCTCATCAGCCCTCTGGGCAAAGGTAGGGAAAAACGTGATCCTTTTACAGTGATCTATTAAACTGTATCTTAGATAATCCTTTTTCTTTAAAGACTAAAATACATTATTGCTCTCAATGAAGTTAAAGCATCTAGTTACAATTTTTTAGCTTAGGCCTTGCCTATATTCAGAAAATTGTGAACAGGCATGATGAGACCATATAGCTGATGTATACTACTTCAATGGTGGACATAGTTAGGCTGCTATAAAGAAGTTAAAAAAGAAGTTTGATTTACTGTAACTTACATGAAAAGGCAAAAAAAAGCAATGCCTTTGTCTTCTTCCTGAATCTGCACAGCTGCACCAAAATAGCTAGGTACTATCAATAAAATAAATAAATAAATGACGTAAAATACACAGTTAAGGTCATCACAGCTAGCTGCCAGAAATTTCTGGTACGTACCTGCAGAAAACCAGGTTCCTCACGATAACCCTTGTCTGCTGGCTATAACCTCGCGGTGACAAGAGCATCACACCCACGTCTAGAACATGGGCACAGAGAGGCACCACCAGGGAGCAGCCAATGCACCACGAGCTGTGCTCTGACTTGTTTCTACGTCATTTGCTCAGCTCCCAATGAATTAAAATCACATACAAAAAGTGATGTAGACTATTCTGAGAACAAAAAAACAACAGTCTTTATCTATAAGACTGCAATTGTTCTTGAATAGGAATTTCAAAGATACATAAGGGCATTTTATACTAATCGACCATTGAATTTAAGTGATACTGAGGAGCTTGCCTATTCAACTAGGATGAAAATCGCAACCCGATTTGAAATGTGAATTCTTTAATACTTCATAGGATTTGAGGCCTCTGCTATGACTTGATCTGCAAACTGCTGCATATCAATAGCATGAAATGTTCTTTCTCTCTATGCTTTTCTGGCAATTAACTGTCCTGAGATGAACCGCAGCAGCTTGATGACTGCTCCTTCCTACCCTGATACTAGTGGTACAAATCTTTCTGAGTGCAAGGGACCTTAATCATTTCACAAGAGATCCTTAACTTTCTATACTCATGAAAGTGCAGTAAAACTGAAACTCAACCTCAACTCAATCTCATCCTCTGTGAGTGGATAACAAGCATTCTTCTAGTTAAGACTTTTCAGGCAATCTAAGCCTTGTCATGATGGATTTCATCAAATTGCTGCCTTGCAATTTACATGTGAAGTCTGTTGTCTTTATGACTACAATAGACAGGAAACTATTCAATAAATTAAGAACCAGAGCAATATTTGAGAGGAAGCCTAAATTATTCTGCTTCTCCACAGATCATTTCTGCATTCAGCAACAAAGAACTAACTGCATATGCAAAGGCAGGAGCTGTTGCAGAGGAAGTTCTGGCAGCAATTCGAACTGTGGTGGCATTTGGGGGACAGAAAAAAGAAATTGAAAGGTTAGAATGTTTTCCTTCATTAACTATTAAAAATAGTGATTAAAAGATTTTGAATCTTCTAATATCTTCGCTATTGAATTTTATTTTCTAATTGTTTCAAAAAGCATCACAAAACACGAAGCTATATAGTCATATATCTAGTGAGAGTCATAAGCAAAAGGAAAGCATATGGTAAGAAAAGAAAAATACAACAAGGTCACAGAGTGATAGCAGGCACATGTGTTTATTTTTATTGTACTATGGAACAGCATTCTTGCTCTCTGTTTGATCTTTTATCTAAAGATAACCACCCCTCACAGAAACTGGCAATAGCTTTTCAGACTCAAAGTTCAATAACACTTGTGTCAGCTACAGAAAACATGTGTCATTGCTTGACCTAGTTTCCACTTCATGCTCCAGCTGCCAATGCTCCCTGGCCTCAGCCGCTAAAGGAAGTCCCTTAGGTATCTGTGTCTTGCCTCTCTGTTCACCCCAGCATCTCCGAGGCTCTTTATCACCCTCATACCTCAAGACATCTCATCAGTTTTTTTTTTTTCCCACTTATCTCTAAAGCACTATTTGCCGGGCTTTTTCCTGATATATATCTCTGTTTCCATCAATGTAACAGAAGACCAGAGGCTATGCCGATGAAGTGTTTAGTGACTGAAAATATTCAGCCAATATGACAGCAATATGGATTGTTAAAATTACAGATTAGTTCTAATCAAATACTGCTCTGTTGCATTTGAGATTCTGCATCTCCTACACACTTCTTACCCTTGAGCTGATGACCACTAAAGAGGACAGGACATCAATTCAAAAAAAGGGGAGTAAGAAAGAATAACGTGTTGATGGTGGTCAGTGTCCTCCCTTAGAACTTTTATAGGATTTTGAGAGGGAAGACAGAAGGTCTCTGCATGTCCTGGAAATCCCATCATAATGTACCAAAACCTGAAAAATAAAAAAAGACTGATATCTAGTAACAGTGATATTTGACATAAACTTCAGAAATGCTGAGGTGCACTGCTTGAGAGGTATATCTTTCCTGTGATCCAGAAATGGGAAGGACCTGACTGGATCATGCTATTGCAGTAAACAAATACAGCAAATATTTCCCCCTAACAAGCATAAAAGCTGCATCCTAAAATTCTAAAAATTAGGTTTGTAGATCTGTTACTGTGGAAAGGTTATTCTAGTAACTGAGCATTTGAAAGTTGCACATACTTTTCTAGCAAAGAACTTCCTATATATTCATTTGTTCCCATGTTAGAATTAACTCTGCGTTTCTATGACTCCATGATTAGGTCCCTGAAAGTTTTACTTTCCTGTAACATTTATAGAAATATTTATATAGATGATAGCTTTCTTCAGATTGAATTTTTTAAGCCAACCAAATTACAGTTTAGTTTTTCTATTTCGTTTATCAATGTTATTTTTTAAATGTGTGATTTTTTTATTTTAAGGAATTGTCGTTCTTCTAGTTCTGTAATCTTATCCTCCAATATAATGCATCTAGTTCTGTAAGGTATTCTGAACCTCCTTTGTACTGAGAAACCCTTTCAACTTCATACCAGCAGGAAATTTCATCATCCTAACGCTTCATGTCCAAGTCATTAAAAACAGTAAAAAAGATAAACCTCAAGACTGACAGAGGAATTCCTCATGTTATCTCCCTTGGGCATTCCCTGTCAAATGCTGCTGTCTCTCTTCAAACACCTCCTTACTGTATCGTTCTTTTGTTACTTTACCACTATCGCTTCATTAATAACTTAGCTTATGTCTTTAGAATCAATTGGCATTAGGTGATTAAATGAAGTCCAGATGGAATACTTTTATTGTTTCCCCCCACCGGAAAAGACAATATTAAAGTAATTGGGTTAATTCTTCCATTTCATAACCCACTATACATTTTATTTTATTTTTCATTTATTTCTGTTTTTATTATATTCTTCAAGATCAGTTTATGAACTTTATGAAATATACTCTTCTTGTCAAGCCACAAGCTTGTAATTTCCCAGATCACCTGTCTCTTAGAATTCTTCAGCCCTGTGGCTCTATTCACAATTTGAAAGTAATACCTAGAAGTTCTTGCTACTAGACTAAGGTTACATTTGCTGGTTTATTCAGAACTCTGGGATAAAGAGTTCCTCATCACTCAGAAAGGCGCATTTCTTTCTTTCAGTTTTTCTTTCAGGTCAGTCGTGGTAATTTTAACACTCAAACTCACATTTGTCATCCTTTGTCACCATGCACAGATTTTTATTTTACTGAAAACTGAGGCAGAACTACTTAGGTCCATGACTACAATATCTCTGGTGTGATTTAAATTTCAAGCTTATTTTCTAAACATCAGGTTCCTGACATAGACAACCTTTGTTACTCTCATTTTTTTTTCCTCATGTGCTCACCTTTCATTAGTTTAACTGAACACACTGTAAAAAAACTCTATTTTTTTAATGTTTCAAGAAGAAACTTGTCAGCTATTGTTTCGCAGAGCACACCGGGCCTGCAAACTTTGTTAGCATTTGATTCTTGGGTCAAACATTTCTGACAGACTTACTCCCTTTTCAGTATTCAAATCCAGTCTAGTATATCAGATATCTAGCACCTTCCTAATACACTATTTTACATTTGTTCTTCAAAGAGCTTTTAACATATATTGATCTTGTCTTATCCATATCACCATTTCTTTCTTCCTTTACAGTATTCTGAAATATTTATGCAGTGATTACCCCATCCTCATTACCTGTATTTCTGGTCTCATAATATTTGCTTTCTCCTGCTATTGATCCTTCTGCAGCTTTGACATTGCTGTACATGAAGATTGCTTTTTAGGGCTGAGCTTGTCCACTTTCTTGCTTCAGAAAGTCTATCCTCAATCCTAAATGTCTCATATAAGTTACTTTAGATGGAATCTGCCCTTTCGGAAGAAACCTCTTGCAGTCAATCTTTTCCAGTGGCTGAGCTTTCCTTTCTTTATAGCATTTTCCATTAATATTTGCTGCCACCTGTGAGGTTCAGCTGAAAAACACAAGTCTACAGTTGTTTAATAGTTTACTACCATTGAATTCACTTATCTAGGATTTGTACCAGCCAAAACAGATCAGCAAAATTTGTGCTAATATAAAGGATGGTTAATACATTTTCCTCTATTCTCAGCAAGATTATCTCAGGATTTGATTATTGATTGCTATACTATTTTATTTATCTGGGAATTTATGTCTATGTACAATGAAAGAAAGAATAGTAATTTCCTGTATGTCTGCTTCTTTCAGATATCAAAAAAATTTAGAAGATGCCAAACGCATTGGAATAAAAAAAGCTATTTCAGCCAATATTTCTATGGGTATTGCTTTCTTTTTGATATATGCATCATATGCACTGGCCTTCTGGTATGGAACCACTTTGATACTATCTGATGAATATACACTGGGGAAAGTCTTTACAGTAGGTATTCACCAGTTTTTGTTAACAACATTAACAAAAAAATAGTGAACTGATCCTGTGTAATATTACTGGAATATGTGACTTAAATTATGCATCAGGTTGAAGTCAGCTGTCCGAACTGCATTTTTGACTCCTGCTAACTGAAACAAAAACAGGAGGTGTGAAGCATCGCTTTGCTTGTCATGGATATTTCCATGAGTTGGCTGGCAGCATAAAAACTGTTCACCTTGAAATCATTGGTTAAAGTCCAGCTTGGAGCAGTAATAATTAAAAGTTATTAATTCTGTATTCAGTTACATTGGATCTTTGGTAAACAACAGATAAAGCTTCTAGGAACCCTGATCCATGTGAGATCATTGCATTCAGCAGAAAAAGACCAGGCATCACGTAGCACGCTCTTTGTAACACATATTGAGTATGTTAGTCACCATTCACTGACCATATCTATTCTTGGAAGGCCTGGAGTATAAATGTGATTTAATTTTTGATCCCAAACACAGCATACCTGCTAATAAACCAGTTTTGCATCTTGAAAGAAGGAAACTTTAGACTGATCTTAAAGATTCCTTTTTTTCCTATCTGTGTTTATCTTTTGTGTAAATCACTGCCATTTGTTTTCTTGCTGCTTCCTCCCATTGTATAGCATGCATGAAACTGCTTGAAGCAATGATAACTAATATTCTCAGATAACTGAAACTGTCTAATTAGAGTTGAGAATTTCTAGATGTGTATTATATTTTTCATTTTTTCCCCTTAGGTCTTTTTTTCTCTATTAGTTGGAGCTTTTAGTGTTGGACAGACTGCTCCAAGTATGGAGGCATTTGCTAATGCAAGGGGAGCTGCCTATGCCATCTTTAGTGTCATCGACAATGTGAGTATCATCTTGGGCGTGAATGTCATCTGAAAATGCTGAACATCTGACTTTCCACTCTGAGCATGAACTCAGCAAGCCCCAAACACTTCTCCGTACAGTGCAATAACATTGACAAATTCTGTCTAACACAGTTTTGGATCTCAAAATATCTCAATGCTGTGATATGAACCCATAAATGAAGCAGCTGCAGATTTTGTCTGTCATTCTTTACACACACAAACACACACATGTAATATAACTAAACTTAGGGCTGTGTTTCTGCATAACAGTGATGAAGCAATGCTGAGGTGTCTGCTGGCATCTTTACCTCTGAGTTCACATCTCTTTTGCAGCTTGGGGGTGTGCGTGCAGCTATTGTAAATATATTCATGTCAACTCATGTAACTATCATCTGAGCTGCCAGAAATGACACCACCATGACTGAGGAGGATCATTTGGGCTATAATACCTGCTCACCAGGATGCCGGCAGAAACTTGGCTCCTGGCAGGCACTGAACCTCAGTGCTATAGCATCATAGTGGCTACAATACTATTTTTAAACTAGTCATCTTTTTTTCTATGAAAATTCTGTCTTTGACTTTTTGTGCCAACCTCTTTCTGATTCTAGAGTGCTCTGATTGGGAATGGAAATCCATTAAAACCTAACCTCCTATGTGGTAACTGCCACAGTCGCCATTTCTGACAGTATATTGAAGGCCACGGTGTAATTATGAACACCAAATACTGTTAGCTGGCATGCTAATGTATAGGTTCCAACTTTCCGTCAATTATATTTTAGATGATTTCCACTATTGCCTAATTTGCACCAACAAGGACCCTCTTTTCCTTGGGTCCTGGCCTTGGTTATTCAACTTCGGGACCAGCTTTGCCAGTAACCTGGGTTGGAAGTTTCATACATTGCTGAAACGGCTTTTCAAACTGCTTTTCAGTTAGACTTTACACAACATTTCACAGCCCTATATCATGATAAAACGTCAGTTGTATTCTAAACTTCTTATTTTCCTTTTTTGCATGTTATTCTGCACAGGAACCCCAAATTGACAGTTCTTCAGATGCTGGCTATAAACCAGACTGTGTCAAAGGGAATTTGGAATTCCGAAATGTTTACTTCAATTATCCAGCTAGGCCAGATATTAAGGTATTATACATGGGCATGGTACAGATTTCATTTAAGATAACTTGTTGCTGTACATCTGTTAAAAGAATTTCTTGGAGAAATTGGCACATCTTTTATTGCATTTGCAACGTGAAATCTGCCCAAGGAAGGATTGCTTTATTCCAGAACTCTCACAAAGGTGTGTCTTGATGCAATTAAGTGGGGATGAAAGAGGTCAGAATGATTTCTGAGAATACATTTATTAAGACTATATTGAAAAAACATCTTACTTTCCTGTGAAGGTAGTTCACTAACTTATAACAGGGCACCTATTCCCAATTTGTTTAGGTAGAGTATGAAAACAGAAGAGCAGGGCTTTCTTAGACAACTTTTAAAGAGATAGACTGAGAAAACCTACCATCTTGCCTGATTCTCAAGATATCAAGGGAAATCAGCTGGTAATTACATCAACAGCCATTAGAATCGACATGAAGACTGTTATTTTTCTCATCTGCATCAGGTTTCTAAAATTTGCTTCAGATTATTTACTATTAGAAAAGGGGTTTGTTCTTCCACTTCTTTCTCTATCTACTAGCATGGTCACCTTTTTAGCACTTTATCCTCATGAGAAAGAGTGAAGGATGCTTCATAACAATTTCGAAATGAGAATGATGAGCAAACCACAGCGTACAAGGAAACATACTGTGTTAATGACAACATCACTGCATAGGCCTGTTTCACCTTTGCCTATCAGCAATGGTAAGGTCTAAGAGTGTCATACATAGCAAAAGACCTCAGTCTGCATTCCTTATACCTTTTACAGATAGATATGATAATGATCTAGTCAACTTAGGTGGTTGGCAATTTATCCCAGCTGGTAATTGCAGGGACACTTTCCCAGCAAGGACTGCAAAACCTGCCTAAGATCCCAAGTGGATGCTTGTGTGCAGTGTCTTTGCCAGGCTTGGTATTGCCACAGCTGTATTTCAGTAGGCTTTGAGCTACCACCTTGTGGCTTCCTCTCTAATATTAGATTGTAGTAGGATGAAGGAAAAATCTACCTCATCCCCTCAGGTAGATCCCCTCAGATAATTCCATTCTACCTTTCATCCCTTTTAATCTTGCATGCTTATGTGTAAAAAAAATAGTCAGAAGACTTTAGTCTTCCCACTTCATAACCAGACTCTGAAGAGTTTGACCCAAAGCTGACTGAAGTCAGCCAAATCTTTCCATTCACATCTTCAGGTTATGGATCAGGATTTAGTAATTTATTTTATACCTAACACTACTTTCCATAGTAATGTATAACTCTGCATGTAATAAATATATTTCCAAATAAAAACATGGTTGACAAGGGTCTTCAATGGAGTTATAAGGTGGCTCAAGGGATTAAATTAGGTTAAATTAGGTTCATACTCGTTTTAACATCACTTGAACTGTGGTCTCACAGCTCAAAATATTCTTGATAAAAATGGCAGCATTTCAGAAGTCTCAGTGCTACTGATAGAAAAGACTGCTTGCTTTACTCTTTGCTTTCACAATTCCTCACATAATACTTTTTTATTAATTTGAACACTGTTGTATAGAGTATTGCTATTAAACTAATGTTAATGTAAATATGTACAATAATTTTACTGTACTTTTTGTGATCCACTCCAGAAAAAGATGATTATACAGAAATACTGTACAGAAATCATAAAATTAAGAATATAGTTTTAATACTATGCTATTTTGTCATATGAACAAGTTCACATTATGGGTAACTGTGAAATGCATTTTGCAATGTATTGCTATTAGACCAATTCTGGTGTAAGGATGAAAAAACTTGTTACTGAGCTAAAATCTTGTTACTGAGCTCATTAGAGATCTACATTTAAGCTCACATTTTTATATATCATGTTTTTTCTAACATATTTCTTGAGGTACTGAAAGGCTTGAATCTCAAGATTAACTGTGGTCAGACAGTAGCCCTTGTTGGTGGCAGTGGCTGTGGGAAAAGTACAACTGTTCAGCTCATCCAGAGGTTTTATGATCCCAAGGAAGGCATGGTAAGAGAGCTCAAGCGAGATGACTGCTATGTTCAAGCATATACAGCAGTCATCAAATCCTTGTTTGAAGTCCAGCTCTGGTCTCGTTGCCCTTGTTACAAATGAAACAAGAAAGTCTCTTCTAAAATGGTGTGAGCAGTAGCAAACGCTTGTCATCTGCATCCCTTTGTTTAGGTTACGATCGATGGGCAGGATATTCGGACCCTCAACGTGCGATATCTGCGAGAGATTATTGGCGTGGTGAATCAGGAGCCCGTGCTGTTTGCTACCACTATTGCAGAAAACATTCGCTATGGCCGTGAGAACGTCACCATGGAAGAGATTGAAAAGGCTACCAAGGAGGCAAATGCCTACGACTTCATCATGAAGCTGCCCAATGTAAGTGAGTCCGCTGTCCTGGTGGAGAGGTTTCCCCAAATAAGGCTGCTCATGCCACAGGGTTCCTTAGTAGGGCTCTCCCTGAAGCAGCAGATAGAGGAAGCTCTCGCTGGAGCTGTGACTGCAGAGAGCTTTCTCCTCACTCTTGTGAGAATAAAGTTGATGTCAACTCCTTAAGCCTTGCTTGAGCGAGCATTTCAGCAGACTGTCTATAAGCTGGGGGCCACAAAGAATGAGGCAGGCACATTCAAACGAGTGTCTAGTGTTTTAGAACGGGGCAAACGTTCTGCTGGTGCTGCTAACGCAGACGTGGCCTTTCTTTATGCTGCCTTGAACTGGTGACCGTATCGTGCTGCGGAGTGTCCTGAAAGCGCGCGCTGTGTCTTGCAGAAGTTTGAAACCCTGGTTGGAGAAAGAGGGGCCCAGCTGAGCGGAGGCCAGAAGCAGAGAATAGCGATTGCCCGTGCTCTGGTTCGCAACCCTAAGATCCTCCTGCTCGATGAGGCCACCTCAGCTCTGGACACTGAAAGTGAATCCGTTGTGCAGGCAGCGCTGGACAAGGTCAGTATTGCTCTGGAATGAAGCAGGCAAGCAGAAGTTTGCCTATGGCTCCCTTTGTTTTCAGACGTTCGTTGAAAGAGCTGCAAGAAATAAAGTTTAGACCCTAAAGGTCTAAGGCCTAAAAGGTCTAAGTTAAGTCTGTATTTGGTAAATGTTCTCTGTTGATACAAAGACAAGGTACTCAATGTCTATGAAGAGAAAAATGCTTAAGAATAAGCACGAACTTACTGTAGCAGCTCTGTGTCAGGTTAGGCAGACTGCCCTGTGGTGAAGTGTCTTGGAATTCAGTTAATGATGCAATAAGCAGGGCAGAATTGCCCCACGCTTTCCAAAACAAGCTTTAGCCTTTGCAGCATTGGGCAGCACAACACTGGCTACGATGTAAGTATTCCCAAGCAGCCTTGCATCTCGTTATGGGCTATGTTCTTTTTAGTATCAGGCAAAGTAATTCAAAATCAACGNAGTTAATGACGCAATAAGCAGGGCAGAATTGCCCCACTTTCCAAAGTGCTTCCAAAGGCTAAAGCTTTCCAAAACAAGCTTTAGCCTTTGCAGCATTGGGCAGCACAACACTGGCTACGATGTAAGTATTCCCAAGCAGCCTTGCATCTCGTTATGGGCTATGTTCTTTTTAGTATCAGGCAAAGTAATTCAAAATCAACGTGTTTGATTTTGCAGATGTAGCTGCTGCTACATTCCGGCTGCAGTCTAGACGTATCTAGACACCTAGACAACTGAAATAATACTCAATCCTGTATTTCTTGTTGGCTCTGTTTAATAACTGCATGAAGTGTTTATAAAACAGTCCTGCCTATTCCGCAGGGTGAATCAATCACATTCTTTTTTTCTTTTTATTTTTTATTTTTTATCTCTCTTTGTCTTTATGTCTCTACATAATCCTCTGGGTGAATATGAATTACCAGTATTGCATAAATGTTTTTAGTAGTGATGACAGAGTTTATCTATGGACAATATTTTTAGAAAGCATTTTGCTTCTATGCGCTTTCCTGCCTCAGGAGAAGCACCTTGCTCTAACCACTGTGTGGGGCTGTGTCTGAGAGCATCAGAGCGCAGGAGCCATATTCTCTGCTTCAAAGATACTTTAATCCCGAATTCTTTCTTGGGCAGTTAAGTCTCATTAATTTCGGTGATATTTAGGCTCTCGGTGCACTAGTCCTAATTCCTGAGAATTCCCCCTACCTTGTGAAACTACCTGAGTCTGCATGTTCAGACCTCTCTCTTCCAAGCCTTTCCCTGTAAGGTGAATTCCCGAGGACAGGAGGCCAGAGGACTGCTGAGACAGGCATTCAGTGGGATCCCAGCTTACTGCTGCAATACGAGATGTATCCACCCAGTTTAAACAAGTTACCTAGCCTCTCACCTCTCCCACATGTCTTTAAAATATGTGGTATGGTGAGATGATCTCCCTGCGAGCACGTCTGGCGGGGCATGCCAGCTGGGCTTGCTCAGACTAGACGGGCTCCGGGGCTGCTCACGTTAAGCAAGATGAAGCAGGGCCATAGTGCGCCGGTATTCATTTGTCCTGCTCTTGCCTTCTTGCTTTCCCCTTGCAGTGATGAATACCTACCTGTATAGAAAGGTTACGTGAGATCTAGAGAACATTTTTCTCTACTAGCTTCATCAAAATTATTAATTTCTAGTTGAGAAGGCTCAGATGTAGTGAAGCTTTTAGACTACCAATAAACTGGATTTTTTTCATGGAATAATTTGAATCAGTGTACTTTCAAGTCCTTAAAAACATGAAAAGAATATTAAGATGTCCACTTTAGCTGGCAATTCTTTCAGGAATATTTCACACACAAGAGTTTTCATTCTCATGAACACATATTAAACTGTCAATCTAGCGGTATTAAGTGAAGATTTAAAAATGAATTATATACAGCTTGGATTAACTTGTTGGATCACTATGTACTAATACCAATTTATTCCAAAGCATAATGTCAAGATGTACCTATAAAATCTTTGTCATGTCAGAATAGATATTTATGGGATTTATTTTATTATTGGTGAGTAATTAAAAATATAATAATGACATGGTAACTGAAGTATGATTTTAAGTACAATTTTAGATAAATTTGATTTCAGCTAAGTCGCTGAGTAGAGTAAGTACATTTATAGTGTAAATGATTAATTTTAAGATTTCTGAAACACTCTTATGTATCACTGAGATTTAATGGCAGACATTCTTTGTCTCAGTAGAATTGGATACGTAAATGTATAACACTGAAGAGGCAGTTTTGAAAAAAAAAAATGATACTTTTTTTAAGAAAGTAATAGTCTGACATGTAAAACCACAGAATCACAGAAAAAGTTGAGGTTGGAAGGGACCTCTAGAGACCATCTAGTCCAACTCCGAAACCAGATTATCTTCATTTATTTTTGTTAAATCAAAAATGCTTTGCAGTATTTGATGTAAATTATGTTTTTGCCTTCTCAGAATGAAAAACACTGGGTAATTAATTTGTCTACTGACCATTTGGATGTTTACTGGAACATCATTTCCAAGAAAATGGTTCGATTGAAATATTTTGTTCAGGGTAAAAAATACTTGTAGAGGGGAAATGCTGTAAGTGCCTGAATATGCTAACATGGAGCTGCTTTTGTGCTATTTCCAGGTCAGGAAAGGACGCACCACGCTTGTTATTGCTCATCGTTTGTCAACAGTTCGAAATGCGGATCTTATAGCTGCATTTGAAAATGGTGTCATCACAGAGCAAGGAACACATAACGAATTAATAGAACAGAAAGGAGTTTATTACAAACTGGTTAATATGCAGGTAGCTGATGAACTTTTTTGTAACTTTCTTCACATTGTGTGTTATGGGCTTAATGGGATTTTTTTCAAATATGTCTCTAGCTTCATGGTGTTTTCTCAGTAGAGAAACCAGAGAAAAAACTTTCTATGAATATTGCTAATCTTCATAACAAGAAAAAAGAAGCAAAAGTAAAATGTGTAAGTTTAATTTAAAGATGTGGAAAAGAGGGAAATCTGAGCATAAAAAAGAAAACTTTAAATTAAAATATGGAATTAAAACCAAACTATAGAAGATAAAAATGAAGACTGTAATAAAAATGAAATTCTGGAGCTGATTAATTCTCAGTTTCCTTTATCAAACTGTAGAATCATAAAATAACTCCAGCTGGAAGGGATCTCTGGAGTTCATCTAGGTCAGCACCGCACTCGGCGCAGGGATGGCTCTGCGGCTGGGGCATGTTGCTCAGGACTGTGTCCCATCAGGTTTGGCGTATTTCCACGGATAGACTCCACACCCTCTCTGAGCAACTTGCTCCACTGCCTCACCACCCTTATTGTGAAAATGCAAACTCTTTTATGCAAGGATATATTCTAACCCACCAACTTGTCAGTGACTCAGGCTCCCGAAGCTTTGTCATGCAGGCATGTCCTATTTTAACATTTTCATTTTCTCTCCAGCTGTCTCCTAAACCTCTCATACAGCATCTCCCAGGCCTTATCTTTGAAGCAGCTAGAAGTCTTGCTTCTATTCCTCAAGGCTCCCTGTCCTCATGTTGACCCTCATGCTGTCCTGATTCTCTTTCACATTTCATACCACTACCTTTGGTATGATACCTCATCATTTTCACATTTTAAGAGGATTTCTCCTGGGTTTATTCAATTCAATTCAATTCTCCTGTATGTAGTCAGAACATTTTAAAGTGGAAAAAAAAAAAACCCAAAACCTTTATAACTACAGCTTTTCTTCTAAGTGTGAGGTTTTTTGGCAAATTTTGCACTGAGTGTAGAGAGGACTGCAGGCAAATTTAATGCTTGATCATTGCTTTGCAAAATCGTTCACTTCTTATCCATCTTCCATTTACTTAACATACTTTTTGCTGGGTTTTTAATTAGAATTTAGGTTCATTTTACAGTACAGGATGATATGGCTTTAAATGATTTTTAGCATAATGTTGTTTTTCGTTTCAGACATCAGGAACTGACGAGCAGTTAGAGGAAGAAGAGGAAAATACACTAGGAATCTCAGAAATGGCACTGAAAGGATCAGTATTGGTTGGACAGAAAAGACAGTCAACTCGGAAAAGCATGAAGAGGTTCAGAATACAGAGTGATGAGCATGATGTAAAAACTGTCCAGCTTGTGAGTGTCTCTGTATTTTTATCTGCATAACTAATAGGATAAAAAAGAAAGATGATCCTCCTTAGCGTAACTTAATAATAAAAAGTGCAAAGATAATCTGTAAGTCTGGTTAAATGTCATAAAATGACAAGATGACACAAAAAGAGGTCTTTCAAAACCCTTTTTTCCTCCTGAAGCTAAAATGAATTTTGCTGTGATATTTGAAAAAGTTCAATTGTGTGATATTATGAAACAAAATTAGTGGATTATGGAAATAGTCTAAGTAAGCTAAATAAATCATTCAATTTTAAAGCAAAGCCAAACCTGGTTATCGCTATATAGCTAAAATAACACACTGTGAATAGAGAATAATTACTATTTTTTTCTAGAAACGTTTCCCTTTTGTCTGAAATTCGTTTCTTTTGGCAAATAAATCAATGATAATTATGCTGCAATTGTCAATCTGACTGATTCCTTAAATACACTAGAGCTCATATTCAGCAATGTATGAAGAGTAATTCATTCAGCATTTAATACAAATTTCCAGCTTCCTCCACAAACCCAGCAAATGATAACTGGGATTTGTAATAAATCCTTTTTAAGAAAGGCTCAAAATGTTATTGGTGGAAGAAATGAGAGGTTATCTAACATTCATTGGTTCTTTTCTTTCTCTTTTTTATGATATTAATATTAGGTACTAGGTAATAGTATTTCTGAAATTAATAAATGGGATTTTTAAAGATCTGTTGGTTTGGGTTGGGATTTGGGGTTTCCCCACTTGGAAGAAAGGAGAAAGGAAGAAAATACACAGATTATATATGATGTCCTCTATTTGTTCAGTGAATAAACGTAGTCATATTTATCATGATGGAATCCTTTTATTCTAGGATAATGATGTGCCTCCAGCTTCCTTTCTTAAAATTATGGAGTGGAATAAAACTGAATGGCCTTACTTTGTTCTTGGAACTTTATGTGCAATTATAAATGGGGCCTTACAACCTATATTTTCAGTCATAATATCAGACGTTATAGGGGTAAGTACAAAACAAAGAAGTGAAAACCTTCATTGCAGGCTTTACTCTTTGTCATAGTTTCCCACAATAAACTGTATGTTTTTTCAATATTTGCTTTTACCTACACACCAAAGACAACACTACATGCTGAACAGCTTCTTACATTGCAAAGGTGAGGAATAGCGGAAGATCCTTGCAATGAAATTGCGGAATTTCTGCTTGAAGATGCACAGAGGAGTGGTACAAAAGGCACATCTCTGTTTTCAAGCAAACCAGCTTATTGGCCCCGAAGTGAGGAGAGGTTCTGCTGTGACCTCCTCTAAGGCAGCTCGCCTCCATACCCTCTGTAACGGGCACGGTGAGGATGAGCACACGTGGAGAAGATGCTCCTTGTGATGTCTTCCCCTCCTGTGCTCCACAGTAACCTTCCTGAGAAAAAAAATGATGTGCACCCAGGCAAAGCAAAAGTCACTGAGCCTTGTATTCTCGTGTTTTTCTCAGGTTCACTACAAAGCAAGAAAAAAAAGGGAAAAAAGGAAAAAGGTTACACTTATTGGAAGATTTTTCATAGGCAGGCTAACTATAGTCTAAAAAATAAAATATACTGAAATGATCTATCTTGAATTACTCCTCTACTTGTTTGTGAAGTGCTGCCTACTAAGAAATTGCTTGGGAAAACAGCATTATTTAGAAGTCCAATATGGAAAATAATCTCTTGAAGGGTAGAAGATATATACTGTAAAAAGAATTTTAAAAACTTACTTAAGAAGTGCCTCAGTCTTGTGCAGGTGTAAGTTCCAATAATGATTCACCGATGTAGGTTCATTCACTTACATGTTGTTGATTTTATCTTTCCAGAATACAAATGAAGTCTTAATTCATAGAAACCTGTAAAATGAGCTCACATCTGTAAACTTCAAAGAAAAAAAATTTGGCACAACAAAAAAAATGCACTTGTTATCACTTTAAATGCATGTAATGCTCATAGCATGCCTGTCAAAGATAACAGGGGAAATTACTGGACTGTAAGTTAATAAAACTAACTTTCAGCATTTTCTCTTATAGATGTTTGTAGAAAAAGGAGAAAATGCTATCAGGAGGACAAATAACATGTATTCACTGCTGTTTTTAGGTTTTGGAATTATTTCTTTTTTCACTTTTTTTCTTCAGGTAAGTTTTTGTTACTGTAATTATTTATGGATTTTGAGACGTTCTATGTCAACTGTGTTAACTTCTCAGTGCCTTAGTCAAGCAATACAGAAGGATAAAAGACTGTTGATGAATTTTCACTCTTAGGTGGGTTCAAAGTGTAGTAAGAGGTTTCAAGCATGCACTGTGGTCCTAGCTCCCCAGCAAAGGAAAGTTTGGCTTTCAAGTCTACCTTAGACCACAGGCTATGGAGTAAAAGACAAAAAACATAGACTCAGTAATAATAATATAATAATAATAATGATAATGCTATAGTAACCTTGATAGCATAGTCTTTGCTCAGGTTTTAATGGCTCTTCTGTCTTAAATAAATTGTTGCTTCCCCACCTATTCTGAGCTCCCTGCGATAGCGCTGCCAGCATTTGACCCAGCTACACTGAAACTATCCTGTATGCAGCTGCATGAGCTGCGCTCAGTCCCTCAAATTTCTAAATACCAAAAAAAAGACCTGGGAAAGACCACCTCCTATGCTTAAGTTAAAATCAGTCACAGTTCCATATCGTGAGGGTTCCATTTCAAATGACTTCTTTCGCTCTGATATTCCTCCTTCAGTCTGTACTACCCCGAATACGTTGGCGCACGTTATCTAGAACAGACTCTAAATTCACAGTTACGTTAAGGATTCGTGCGAGCAGGCACGCTGCCAGTGCACGGAACTGTGTATATTATGGGGAAACTGCCTTGTTCCTATATAAATCAATTCATCTTGCATGTGAATTGATGTGTATCTTGTTTACATATGCAAATAGTCATTCTCAGCTACTTGAATCAGCCTTGCTCACCCTTCAGCACCACCTTCTATCTTCTGCCCTGATGCCATTAACACGATGCAGTCCCTTTTCTGAAGTGCCCTGCAGCCCATGCTCCCTTTTTAGGCAGAACCAGCTTCACAGTTCTCTTGGAAAAGAAACCTTTTGTTAGTACAGCTATGTCTGCCTGAAATACTCCTGTACGTATTTTTCCCTCTCCCAGTCTTGTGTAGTCTGATTTTGCATGGCCCTGGCCCAAGGGTGAGGAGACACCAGCAAATTCAAATTCCCCTGCCCACATAAAGCTGTGTTGCAGTCAGCAAGGGCACACATGAAGCCGTGTTGCAGTCAGTAAGGCTTCCCCTAGTAAAAAACTCGTAGTGCTACAGGTTTTTGGCTGTGAGCTCTTAAAGAGAGGGAAATCTGTGGCAGTTGTGCAGTGCCTGAAACAAATACAGGGTCTGACCTGGGAACTGTGAAGTGACAACTTCGAGTTTGAGATCAGGTATAATAAAAAAAATCCTTCAAATAAAGGAATATTTGCTGAGTCATAAAGTCTATTGGTGAAACATGATAAGTTCTTGTTTCTGAAAAAGCAGTGTCTTGGTTATAGCTAAAAATATTTTTTACTCTGTAAACTCATTTTGCTTAGTTTACTCATGTATTTTTAGTATATGTGTGTAGTGATATAACTGTTTATCAGATAAAGACAAAACCTGTAATAAAGCAATTATTAAGTTTTGTGTTTTTCTTTTTCCTCAAACAGGGTTTCACATTTGGTAAAGCTGGAGAAATCCTTACAATGAGGCTTCGTTCCATGGCATTTAGAGCAATTCTTAGACAGGTAAAGGGGTTACACAGATTTAGCTTTCTAGAACCTTAGAAATTCTTGTTTGTACAGATACCATAAATTATCTTGGCAGCACTTGCACTTCTTAGCTTAGCAGTTCTAGATCTGGCACTTCTAGACTCAGGTGTTTTTGACTCTTTTGCTGCCATTAGCACCCTTACCAGTTGCTTTTCCTAATGAGTATTTTTTTATCTTACCAAGTGCTTTAAGGAGATGTTAATATTCAGTTTCTCATAATTATTCTGTAGCATAAATCCAAACCTTCCTTGGATTTATATTAAATTTTATTCCCAAGTAAAATGTGTTGAAGTACCAGACACTAGCCTGGACCTGGGAAAGTTTTGCCTATTAGCACCAGTGCAGGTGGTTTATGCTCCATCCTGTGAAATGCCAAAGCAGCCCTCTGACTTTATGGAGTCTACCACCAAATCAAAACTGTTCATTTTTGTACATTTGTTTCTTAATGTATGACATAAATACTCCTCTCCTCCCCCACCAAAAAAACCCTCCAGGCAATTAGTACAAGCTGATAAATAAAGGTATCTTCTAAAGTTACATTTAATATATTTAATAATGCAATGGTGTTTGTGTTAATGCAAAAAAGGACAAATGGATGTTTCTTTAGCACAATTTAGTTTGAATTTTGTGTTCCCATATCTTTATTGCATCTATAACTCTATTGGCTTTATGGTTACTTCTTCAGAAGTAAATCACTCTTTCATAATTTACTTGTAACCCAAAGTGATTATGCAAACTACAGTTTTTAAGATCATTGTAACTATATTCTATGTTGTAGGAAATCAGCTGGTTTGATGATCCTAAAAATAGCACTGGAGCATTAGTTACAAGACTTGCTTATGATGCCTCACAAGTGAAAGGAGTAAGTAACATGCATTGGCATTTTACATATATGTTTTAGGATAAGATGTAGATTGGATTTGATAGGTAGACACCCTGCAAATGCTGTCCACTGGAAACTATTGTTATGTATTAAAAAGTGATCAATATGTACTTGATACCACACAATTTTAGTACGATAATAGTAGGTAAAACATATATGCAGTAGTACAGCTTTTAGTCTGTGCTACCTTGCTAGTGTTCAGTACTGTACAAGTATAAATCGTCATCCAGGGAACCTGCCTTGGTAAAGTATTTAGCCAGCCTCTTAGATACTTAAACATATGCCTCAAAATGAGGATTATTCCTGTTGCATCACTGTGTCCATTCATGTGCTAAATGTAAAGTGGTGAGAGAGAAAAAATGGTCATCTCAGACTCCAAATTTGACAACTTCATATTTCAAGAGATCTGGCACATTTGAAAACATAGTTCTGAGTATAAAAATATGAGATTTCTAAAATTCCATAGTTTCAGGAGCAAAACCTGGGAACAAGTGCTGTATGTCTGAGTGAACAGATGGAAACAGCGGGGCAGATACAGAAGATTTGAAGGAATGAGCTGTACAGTAGAACATATTTTTCGAAAGATAGAATTAAGCTTTCAATTCTGAATGATACATTTACTAAATTGAGAATTTTCATAAGTCCTCTTATGAATAAATTTTACTTCTCTCTACTTCTCTGAGTGAAAAGTAATTTCTGTCTAGTTTTCATGTTTTCACTCTACTTAAAATTTACCATTTATATTTTTTTCCAGGCTACAGGTTCAAGACTGGCATTAATTGCCCAAAATGTAGCTAACCTTGGAACTGGAATAGTTTTGTCTTTGATCTATGGCTGGCAGCTGACTCTCCTGCTCTTAGCTGTTGGGCCAATTATTGCAGTAACTGGAATGATTCAAATGAAAATGCTTGCTGGACATGCAAAAAAAGATAAGAGGGAGCTGGAAATTGCTGGAAAGGTGGGTTCGGTGACATTTTGTCTGTTTTGATTTCTACTTATTGCAGCTTAATAGGGACACTGGCAGTGGGTCAAGAATATATTGCTTCTAAAAGAAATCGAACTCTTCATTTTTGTATGGTTCTGATCAAATGGTGATATATTATATATGAAGCTGAAAATTGGAAGCATATATTATTAATTTAGGCACTAGCATCCAGAGTGTACTAAGCATTTTAAAAGTAATGGGTGCTCATGCCAGTTCTAAGCCTGTGTGTTCCCTCTTCTTCCCCAACACTTTGCCTTCTATCCTTTCCTTTATTTTTGACTAGGCTGGTTTCCTGTTTCCAAGGGTCCCCTCTCTTCTGCCTGTCACATACTGCTTCTCTCCTCTCCCTGTCCCAGTAGAGAAGGCTCAGGATATAAACGAGCAGTAACAAAGATGCCTGGAAATCCTGCTGGGTGATATACGTGTCCATGCACTCTAGCTGCAATCCCTTGTATTTATTTTCATTCCTTCCCCTTTGATGGGAAGTGAAGCAAGAGTCCAGGAGCCTGTTTCAAAGGACACTGAGAGTGAGGGCAAAGAGAGCAAATGATTGCTTAATTTCGTAGCTGTGAGAATGGATATTTCCTCATTGCTCAAGGTCGCTGTCTCAGGGCAGACTGCACTTTATGAGGACTCTCTTTTGACACACGTCAATCAACAGTCATGCAGGGAAGATGTTTTTATCTAAGGCACAGCATATCTCAGGCACAACTTCTCTTCCCATGAGGGAAGAGGAATTAGGAAATTGTATCAGGAAAGTTTCTCAGGGGCATTTCTGTCTCTCTGCGCTTTAGGAGATATCCATGTGTCTTCTCATAGTCCTTTTCACACTAGAATTAAAAGAGAGAGAGAAAATCATCTTGCTTTTGCCTGTCATTACATTTTCGTATAAATTCTTATATGACATTGTAATAACAATGCGCTGTAAGTTTCCTTGTAAGGTCAAACCATAAGGGAGCTGTAGAATATTGTCCCTTGACACATGTAAATGGGCCATGTAAATGTGGAAATGTGGCAAATAGTTGAGGGAATGCAGAGGAATTAACTGATCTTTTATTTATAGCAAATTCTACAACTTTGAATCAATGCTTACAAGGGGATTTAAATGTAAGAAACCAGATCTCACAACACGCCTTTGGAAGTACACAGTACAGGCATTGCAACCGTTAGTTAATTAATTAGCTATATATTCTTATTCCCTAACTTGTCTTTGTTCACAATGTCACTATATGGACAGCCAGTAAAGCAACCAGTTAATTGCTTTATACCTTCAGTATTATCAAAAGCATTATTCCAAAAGGTTCTTTCAGAAGAATCTTGATTTCAGGGCTATGTTAATATATATTTTAATTAAACCTGTGTCACAAATTGCCTTGAAGAAATGGCTCTTTCCTACAATGGAGTTAGGAATAAACTACTCTCATAGATATGTGTCATAATTCTGCAGCAGCAGAATTATTCATATACTTAAATAGTGGCGCCAGCTCTGTTTGTACAGCAGAGTCCACTGTGCAGTGGGACTAGTACTATCGAGGGCTTCTGCAAAGGTGATGGGATTCCATGGTATAAATACCTTAAATATTGGTGAAAACGCATGAGGAATAATTGATCATGAGTCCTAGGTTCCAGGTGACTTCCAAAACAATGGAGATTTTTTTTTTGGCGAAACAAGTTTTGAACTGCGTTTTGAGCTAGAACAGAGTGCTGTATGCATATACTTACAAAATCACTTTCTAGAGTGGCTCTACATCTTGAATTTTGATTTGCCAGATTCTAGACAAAGACTAAATCAATTGTTGCTATGAAAACAATTGTTGACAATATTAACTAACTATAAGTAAATCCCTTTATTGTTTGGGCTCTGCATGGGATTTCAGGAGCATTAAGAGAATTAAGCTATGAACTTCCACTAGTTTACCATGAAGATTTGGTGCTTAGAGTCATTTAGGAAAACTTACTGTTCTATCTACTGGGGGAAAAGATTTTACAAGTTACATGATTATTAGGGCATAGATTGCAAGTTGTGATATAGGCCAGAAAAATGATTCTCAACATTTTTAGGAGTGGCTGGTAGTTTTAATTTTCTCCGTAAGGAGCTTGAAAGACTCTTGATTTTCACGAAAATGATCATTTCATGAAAATCCATCATGGGAAAGAAAAGTCCTTTAAGGGTAAGCTCAGAAGTACTAGTTGCTCTTGAAAATGTGGATGTATGTTTGCAATGTGATCATAAGCAGGTTATGTAGGCTTTTTCATCCAGCCTGACTGGGTGTCAGCAACGCAAACTGGATGGCATAATCCTTATGACAGGCTGTACAAGTCCCCTGGAAAAGCCTCTGCTAAAATGAAAGCTGTCTCAACTGTACTGCTATAATCCATGCTAATTGGATTAGATATAACCGCAGTATATCAGCTGCATGTTGCAACTGCGCTTTCAACAGTATTATCAACATATTCTATCATCACTTCTATCACAATTTTCTAAGCTCCGTTTATTGGGTTGTGTTTAAAAGTTTCTACAGATCTTGCTTTTCTATTAATGAACACCATCTTTTTGATGCAGATTGCTTCTGAAGCCATAGAAAATATTCGAACCGTTGTTGCTTTGACTCAAGAAAGAAAATTTGAGTTTATGTATGGACAAAATTTGCAGGCACCATACAGGTAATAAAATGCATCTTTAAAAAAAAAAGTTATTAAAATCTTTGTTTTTAACAGAATATAAATTTACACCAACAGACTGAAATAAAATTTATCTTTTGTTAGTGTAGCACAAAATCTCCCATTTCAAACTCAGTTTTAACGTAGAAGGGTAAACGACCCCTTTAAGCAAAACAATTAATGTTTTTTGATTAAATGACATTTTTCTTTCGGTGCTTCCATGATGTTGGTATTAACTGCTGCAATTCTGCCAGTGGAAGCCTTTGTTAATTCTTATAATCAGAAGCCTTTTTCCTTCTGAGGGAATATACTGTTTAACAAACCAAAAGACTTTTTTTTTATATACACATTTTGCTTAAGTGTCATATTAAAATAAATGGCATTTTCCCAGGCAAGGCACTGAAGTGTAGGCCTGCACAGCAATTCAGTATTTGTTCACTCTCCTGTTGTGTCAAAGCAGGATTACAGATGACGTATAGCTGATTGAAAGACTTGCTTTGGCTCAGTGTAAAATAAAGAACAAAGATTTCTTCTGTTGAAGAACTATCTGAAGTATCTGCTCTGCAGATACTCTGAATTCTTAATGATGCTTGTGTGCCAGTTCGTTGAAACTTTGCTTGAGCTTGCAACAGCAATATAAATTTTAAAATAATTTCAGTGATGTATGAAGACAGTATAAATTGAACATGCCTAATGAATTTAGAATTAGAGCAATTTCTTCTTCTCATCAGCTTCCCAATTGTCCCATCAATTTTTGCAGACAGAAAGAAAAACAAAGTATACAAGAACGGTAATGTCTAAAGTGTTCTAAAATACTGAGGAGTTGTAAATTCCTTTGAAATTGTAGTGTATTCTTCACATCCTTGACTGCTACAACTGAAAGTTCAGTGGAATTGTGCTCATATTTCTTTCTGTGTTACAGAAATTCTGTAAAGAAGGCACATATCTTTGGATTTACTTTTGCCTTTACGCAAGCTATAATGTATTTTACTTATGCTGGGTGTTTTCGGTTTGGTGCCTACCTAGTGAGGAATGGGCATATGCAGTTTAAAGATGTGCTTTTGTAAGTATCCCTTTGTTAGTTTGATTTTTGGCCATGTGGGAGAATATTCTTGATTTTGCTAGAGGTATCACGGAATCAGAGAACTAAAAAAGTGACTAAATGCTTTACTTCTTCCTGCCATTCTTCACCCTTCCATTCTCTTTCCTTCCTTACATTATTACAAATTCAAAATGGTTGATACTGACTGTGTTTAGGTGCATAGATACAAATTTTAAGCAGAGTGGCTGTGGTACGAAGGAAAGCAAAACCAAGACAGTCAAAGCCATATTGTTCATTATTTTCATGGCCAACAGTGTCTTAGCTGTGGCAAGTGTAGGTGGACAAGATTAAAAGGTAAGTGGAGCAAGAAATGAGTCAAACTAAAGTGAAGAAATTACGAGCCCTGCGGTGAGAGAGGCGGAGAGCAGGAGAAAGTTGCAGCAAGCTCTGGAAAAACCTCCCTAAATGTTTACAGTGAATTGCTGCCATTGTTCCCATCAGTTGGCACCTTTTCAACATTTACTTTCTTCCCTCCCTATCTCCGGCATCCGAGTCCTTTGCTTGTCTCATTGCAACTGAAATCGCTGACTGCCTTTGCCAATAGTTCTCGTTTCCCATGCACATCCCAGTCTTGGTTCCAGGACTTGCCACACTTGCGCCTGGCAAAACTGCTGCTGAGGCTGTAGCTTCTTCATATGCTGATTGCACCAGCCTCTCCGGGAATTTCCGCATTGGCTCTCCTTCCCCTGGGCATTCAAGTGGATCCCTTCTCCTCCTATTTTGTCTCTCTTTTCTTGGCTCATCTCAGACTTCANCCTATCTCCAGCATCCGAGTCAGTTGCTTTGCAACTGAAATCGCTGACCGCCTTTGCCAATAGTTCTCTTGTTTCCCATGCACATCCCAGGCTTGGTTCCAGGACTTGCCACACTTGCGCCTGGCAAAACTGCTGCTGAGGCTGTAGCTTCTTCATATGCTGATTGCACCAGCCTCTCCGGGAATTTCCGCATTGGCTCTCCTTCCCCTGGGCATTCAAGTGGATCCCTTCTCCTCCTATTTTGTCTCTCTTTTCTTGGCTCATCTCAGACTTCATCCCCGCCCCTTTGATTCTCCTGTCACATCTCCAACTTTGCCTTTGGTTCCTGAACTCAAGGATTTCATTGCTGTGATGCCCGTGGGTACCTGGAAGCCTTGGCCACTCAAAAGCAAACCTTGAATTACGAGTTTTTCCATAGACCTCAGACAGCTCCACAAATAATGACATCAGTTTTATAGATGAAGAAAGTAAGTTACCAGGAGCTACATCTCTTAGCGCCTCTCATACATTTAGGGTAGAAATGGGAACGAACACATCCATGCCCAATAAACCAAATAAGTGGGCAAGGAACAGAGGCTGAGACTGTTACTTTCCCCCAGACTCCCACCCTAGTTTTACATTTGTTCACTCACTAAGGAAAAAAGTCACAGACTTTGCAGTAGACACTTTTTATCCTACCTCAGCCTTTAATCATTAAAGTTATTTATCCTAACCCCCAGCTGTATGTACAAAAGCTGTGAGTGCCCGCATTTTACCATCAATATACTTTTCTCCTTTATATTTTCACAGAGTTTTTTCCGCTATTGTTTTTGGTGCAACGGCGCTGGGCCAGAGCACGTCTTTCACTCCAGACTATGCCAAAGCCAGGATGTCGGCGGCCCACCTGTTCACACTCTTTGAAAGAACACCCTCCATAGACAGCTACAGCGAGCAAGGAGAAAAGCCTGTAAGTGCACATGGTGTTACACACAGCATCGTACACCTTCCTAATTTATTTCAAGGCTGTTTCTGCCTTTTTTTCCCTCTCACCCACACCATAGCTGCTCAAAGAAGCACTGCGTGAGCCCATTCACATCTGAGCCATCAAACCAAAGCGGGGTCAACTGTTGCTCTGTCTCCTCCTGTCACCCGCTAGGTCCCACCTGCCTCTGAGTAAAGATCTTTAAGGGCCAGATAAAACAGGATTAATGCAGCAGAGTTTTGTACTCCTTTCACGCGTGAAGATACCTGAGCACACATCTTTAACATATGTCAAGGCCTCTGATATTTAACCTGGATTTCTGAGGGTTAACTTGTGCATGAATTGTCAATAATAAATAGTAATGTGCATAAGCAACCAGCAAAATATATAAGCATATCAATGCACGTGGCCCTTCGTACAACAAATAGGACAGAACTTTGTTCCACACAACCTTCACATTACATATAACTTACATGTTTGTTTGTATATAGGAAAGGAAATTAAGTATCAAATCTTATGGACTGTCAAAAATTTGACATATTATGATGACTGTTTATCTGCATGTTTTTATATTTTTGTTTTACATACTGATTCATCTGAAGTATATATTATGTTACATAGTTATATGCATATTACATATATCTATTTTCTAGTAAATTAATTAGAAAAAAATCTTAAAGTAGGTGGATTGATTTTGTGTGCAGATCAAAAATAGAAGATTATTTTCCATAACCCTGAGGAGGAAAATGAAAGAAATCAGCAACTAACATGTAAAGAATCAGCATCAGGTCCCGATGAGGCAAACAGAAATCAGACACCCAGAACTGCTTTTACTTTTGAAAATGTAATTTTATTTAACAGATGGTGTGAAATAAAGTTGTCAGAATTCTAATTAAAATGTTTGCAGAATATTTAGGATAGAATTTGTGTTTTCACAATAGCTTTTTACTGCATGTTGATTTCTGAATTTAAAGAAAAAAAATCAGATCCTTTGGTAAAATCCCACTGAGCTCTTTTACAAATGCTATCTGCTACATGTTATCCTAAAAAAAATTAACCTAACTCTACCATTTCAATTAGAAAGCATTTGCTGGAAACATAACATTCAAAGATGTGGCATTTAACTACCCAACCCGACCAGAAGTCAAAGTGCTCCAAGGTTTGAATATTAAAGTAGAAAAAGGACAAACTCTGGCTCTTGTGGGTAGCAGCGGCTGTGGAAAGAGCACTGTTATTCAGCTGCTTGAGAGATTTTATGATCCACTCAGTGGAGAAATGGTGAGTTTTTCCACATAAAAGTTTTACCTACAGTTATATGATACATGTGCGTTCTACTTTATTAATACAGTTTGTTTTCTTTTTTTTTTTGCTTCTAAGTAATCTCATTAAGTGTTTGTTTACATAAGCACTTGCTTTTTTGTCAATGTTTGTGAGAATCAAGAGTAGGAACACATGGATTTCCAATATTCCCTATGCAGTCATGGTGAAAGTAGAAGGAAAGCAACATTTAGAAATATCTCACGCCGTTTTAAGTTACTAGAATAAAATTATTGGAGAGAAATTGCTACATCAGCCTGTCTAGATCCTGCTGATATCAACTGAAGTTTTCTTGGGTTGCAGTAAGAAGTAATTGTTGGAAATCTGGAAATCCATATATATGTATATTGGATAGATAAACACAGTTTATGCTTTGTAGTAAAAATCCTTGAAACTCTTTGTTGAAGAGTACTCTCTTTACTCTTTCAGTGCAGAACAGAATCTTAATAAAATATACCCAAAAGATACGAATGCACATGCCTGTATAATTTGGGCATGTTATATGTGTAAAGTACATATACAGGCTCTCTCACCTCATTTTTGTTCATTTTTATGATATATCAATGTTGATTATCAACAAGGTCTGGAACTTTAAGTCTAAAATTTAGACTCTTATGAGATGGTTAAACTTACAAATGCTGGATGCTAATGTGCAGGTAAGCTGGAGGAGGAGGGACTCACATGCAGATACCTGCAACAGAAGATGGAGACAATCTTGGAACTGGATTTAGAAGAAGATAGAAATAAGAAGACAACACTTTTTAAAAAATGACTCATTTGTATTGAAGGAGGAAAATATATTATTGGTTCTAAGATCTGAGTGCTAAAATCATGGAAGACTTTAAAGTAGTTTTAGCAGAAAGAAGAATAAAGTGGCTAGGGTAGAGTGGAATTGGCAGACCTCTAAACAACAACCATAAAATTTTTGATACGCTTACAGTGAAAACCATCCAGCAAACAAATCTTAGTAGAAATTTTCTCTCCAATAATAGATCTTTTTGTAACCAGCAACGAATAAGGTAAAGACAGAACGATGGAGAAGTAGATCTGTGCCATCTGATTTATTGCAATAACTGGGGGGAGAAGTGCAAGATAGTGGCTACGGAGAGCTGGAGTTTCTCCAGGCTTATACAGATTTCTGGTGTTATTGTACTGATCACAGATGTAAGTAGGCTTTAACCATCATCATGTCCTATCTCTCCACCTCTACTGCTCACATAAGCTAACAGCCCCAGGGCATGAAATACCTGCTACAGGCCTTAGTGTTGCCAGATTCAAAAAAAAAAAAAATGTATTATGATTAAATATATTATTTTTGACTCTTTAGCTCCTAGATGGTCAAAATGCAAAGACACTAAATATCCAGTGGCTGAGGTCTCAGATCGGTATCGTCTCTCAAGAACCAGTCCTGTTCGACTGCTCTATTGCTGAGAACATTGCTTATGGCGATAACAGCCGGGAGGTGCCGCATGAGGAAATTGTTAGTGCAGCGAAGGAAGCCAATATTCATTCCTTCATCGAATCACTACCGAAGGTAATTAGGCTCTCACTGCCAACTTGAAGCTGAAAAAAGGAAAACAAGACCACCACTGCTCTGTGCTGTTCCTGTGGAGCTCACGAGGCCGAGATGTGAGGGCAGGCACAAGATCTTCCTGGTTGCTTTGAACCAACTGGCTGAAGTTATCAGCCGCTTGCCAGGTTATTCTGGTGGAAAATATGGGCTAAGTATTTTTGAGATTTGATAAATTCTCATAGGTATAGGTGTGACAGGTGGTTTTTAATCTGCAAAGTCCTCTCTCTCAGATGAAAGAGGTACATTTGCTTACATAGCAGGTAATTAGGAAGTGTAACAAGGAACGTGGAGTATATTTCTCAAGCACATTTTATGGTAGCTTTAAAATGTGTTCCAAGACAGATGTGATTTTGAATGTGACTGTTCAGAATTCATCCTAAATCATTCGTGGTCCTTCTCACTGGGCTGAGTGCCCTTCTCGCAGTGACTTGGGGAGGGAAAAGCCCAAGTCTCTGCCTGGGCTGTTGGAAGCTAAGCCAAGGCTGCTTGGGCTCATTCCCAGCAGCATCGCAGGCTTCCTGACTCGCCCTGGTCCTGCCAGCTGGCTTCCCTGTGCCTTAGCCTCTCACCTGAGAACGAACACCACCCACCTTGGCAACGTGACAGGTTGCTCTGCACATCAATACACTGAACATGTTGGTTTTCATCTCAGATACTACGTTACATGGTACCAAGTGGGTCCTTCCGAAGGGCAATGCCATAGAGCATCCTTCTGTGGGAAGTGAGTGAAGCTGCAATGTCCTGGTCTGTGTCATAAGGTCCAAATCCAGGTTTTTATTGTCTTCTACTTACCTATTTGCTTATACACCTTTCTGTATGCAGAAGTATAACACCTGTGTGGGAGACAAGGGAATGCAGCTCTCTGGTGGCCAGAAGCAGCGTATTGCCATTGCCCGCGCTCTTGTTCGGAGGCCCCGAATTCTGCTCTTGGATGAAGCTACTTCTGCACTGGATACAGAAAGTGAAAAGGTATCTGGGCTTTGCAATTGGCACCTGGGATTTTCAGCTTGGCTGCTCGTGCTGTGGCTCATGCAGTCACCTGTGTTAAAACGCCCATTAAAAAAAATAAAAACCTCCCATCCCAAATACAATCCACTGTTATCAACTTCCTATATAATTTTACTGCAGTTTGGCATCTTTGTTGTGGGCCTTTAAATCCCAGAATTTCAAGTGACTTAAAGAATTTCTAATCTTCAGAGCTTAACAAACAAAATCTGCAACCTGTGAGGGTGGCCCAGCACACCCCACAGTGCTCAAAAACCAGAAGACAAAATTATCCAGCATATTGTTTGATTTTATCATGATTTGACAATAGACCAATTTGGGGGATTAAATCATAATTATTCAATGAGTAGAACTGGAATTTGGAGTACAATTGCTAGGGCATTTTCCACATTGCTCAAAGGGAGCAGGAACAGCTTGTGAAAGGAGCCAGCCCAATTTGTTCAGAACAACTTCTACCAGTGACTAAGGGCTGCCGTAGGAGTAAGGAGAGCTCAGGCTGTGATAAAGTCTGTTTGGCATCAGTGCAGGCTCAAGTGGAAATAAGAATGCAGCCACCCAGGACTGCATTCTGCCCACCCCAAAGATGTACGAGCAGGGAATCAAGCTGTCACCAGCGATGACAGGTTTTCACCTAGGCTAAACAAGATCTGGATGCTCACAAGTTTTTCAGTTACTACTGCTGAGGCCCTAGAAACCTCATTGCTCTATTACACGTCACACGGGAGGTGACAGATTCTGCGCAGCTCTTCTGTTTTGTAATTCACCTTTTGGTTTGTTCGTTGAACAGGTTGTCCAGGAGGCCCTGGATAAAGCCCGGGAAGGTCGCACCTGCATCGTGATCGCTCACCGCCTGTCCACCATCCAGAACGCCGACAAGATCGCCGTGGTCCAGAACGGCAAGATTGTCGAGCAAGGGACTCATCAACAGCTCTTGGCTGAGAAAGGCATCTACTATTTTCTGGTCAATGTGCAATCAGGGACATACAATGTATGATTAACAGGCACTACCTGTTGCCGAAATGCAGCTGTACACGTGACTCTATTTTGAATGAGACAGTATTAAGGATGTTTCAGGACTTCTGGTTTTGGTAAAATTCTGTAAATAGTTTCTTTAAATCTTGTAACTAATAAAGGAAGTGCCCCTCAGTTATTTAAGCACCTTGCCCTCACTTTGAATGTTCTTCCACCAACAGAAATATTTGCTGTTGCTCAAGTTGAAAATGCACATCCCAGCCTGTTACACAGGGAAGGAAATGGGAGGCCCTGCTCTTGTTCCTGCAAGAGTCCGTTACAGAATTCTGGAGGGCAAGGAGACTGGCTCCGTGCTAGCTGAGCATGCAGGTGTTAGTGTGAAAATCTCCAATTATCCCCAAACTGCTATGTTTAAGGAGAGAGAAAGCAGTAGGGTAGAACTTCTGTTTCAGATTGGGCATTCGTCCCCAAGATCAGCTCCTTCATCAAGTTTAGTTGCTAGGATCAGTCTATCTATGAATCAGTCAACCAAGACAAAAATGATTTTTGGAAGAGCTTTATTAAGAGTGGAAAATTACAAAGTTGCTCAAATGGGGAAATCAAAGAGATTTAAAATCCTGGGAATCTTTCCAAACTGCATTCAGTGCTTTTATTGTGTATTATTAGTGTAAAGCAGCAGAGAGATTCACAGTTCACTGGAAGATGTAAACTCTGTAAAACTTGCAATTAATATCTTGCTTTCTGTTTTTATTTTGAAAAAGACATTCTCAATAATATTTCAGACTTTAGTGCTCTTATACGTAAGTGTGGTGGCATCATCCCCATTCAAGGATAGAACATGTTTGATACAATCCCAATAGCAAAAGAGGTAACAGATTCATCCAATAACATCCAACCTGACAAAGACAGCCCTTCTATTTCATAAATCACTGAGTAGGAAGCTCAATCACCTATGACAACAGTGTGGTTACTCTGAAGTACAGTTAGGTGCTCCACCAAAGTAAACAGGATCATTAGGTCACAGTTCTAATTCTACGTGTTACTACCATAATCATAAATACAAAATTCCATAAATTCTCCATTTCCAATGCCATTTATCTCAAATACATTTGCATTGTTGAGGCATATTTTAATATTGCATAGTTCTACCCAGATAAGGTACTACTGCTTGCATTGTTGTTGCAAATGGCTACATCACTATTGAATGGGTACTGCTACCTGTAAATCCCATAAAAATAGGTAGACTTCATAAAGATCATTAAATGTCTTAACTTGAATATAACAGTTTTCTTGCCTAGCATTCATTTCAGAGTACTACATATAATGTGGGAGCTTGCAAAAGCTCTTTTATATCATTATGAACTTCACAGCTGAGACGTAACTGTTAACTGCAACATGTCCTGGAAGCTCTGGAACGCGGTTCTGCACAGCACTTCTGCATCAGTCTCTGGACATGACTTCCAGGCAGAGCAAGTGGCAACAATCCTAGCAATATAGACAAGACAGTTATCGCTCTTGAAGCGGTGGTCTAGAACAAGACATACATTCTGAAACAAAAATTGGCACGTAAACAGCCTCTCAATAGTCAAAGTACTTAGGCAACCAGACCCTCAGCACCTTCAGTAAGCAGTAATGCTGACACATCCTGAAACTTGTAACTTCTTTGACTTATATACCTACTTCTATACATATTTAGTTATGTAACTTTTCTGCTTTGAAAATACTAGGAATTGCATTTCTTCTCTCCAACTAGTATAACGCTTGAAGTACTTTTTTTCCCTATTTACCTAATGAAGATAAATCTTTTTCTAGATCTACTTACCAATACAGCAATAGGTCAAAGTATGAATGATTTGTACTCTCAGGACAATCTGCACCAAATTCATATTTAGTTTTAGAAACAAGTCATACAAACTACACCTAACTCACTAAAAAGCAGGTTATCTCAATATACTATAATCAGCTTATTATGTTTGATGAACAACTAAGAATTTTGGCCCATAAGACTAAAAAGCTAAAATCACTTGTTTTCAAGTTCTACCATTTCATAAAGAATCCAGAAGTTTGCTTCTCCTTACTCAAACAAGTCTATCTGGAATCAAGAGATTTGTGCTTCACTACCAAGAGATGGATGGTGGGGATGCATTCCCCTATACTCCCTGGCTAGCTGGTCTATCTCTGTCAACTACTCCTTTTTAAAAATATGGTCTCTAACAATAATGTTTATTTTAAAACAAGCTAACTTCTTATTTTTCTTCTTCCTCCTTAACTTTCCCTCCTCTCAGTGCCTCAGTACTCATCTCACCTCCTGTTTGTCCTTCCTCCTTCCCTGAAATATTAACGCCTCTATTCTCACTTCGCAACTCTTTTCTGAGGCTTCAGACTTTTTTTTTTCCTCTGTATTTTCCTTCTCTCATTAAGCCGCCTGTCTCCTTGAGATGCTGACAGAGCCATGCCCAAAATGAAATTATATTTTTACCTGTCATCTCTGACTGCATAAAAAAAGCCGTAGCCATGATGTACCATAGGAAGTGCAGATCCATTGAACTTAGTGTAGCCAGTCAGACTGGTTGAAAGAACAAAATTCCCACCTCCTCCACTGCAAAATAACACAGAGAAAAAGCAATGTTTTTATAATTATCCTAAAAGAAGCGACTTTTACCAAAAGAAAAGGTTATTTTGTTCTACAGACCACAGAATCAGCACGAGCAAGGGCAATGTAACAAAGCCCTCAGTATCAGGGAATTTCTCACAGGACAAAACTACCAATTACCTAGTTGTGAAGGCGGGATCCACAAAAAGTTCTGGCACTGGAAGTCCTTGTTCCTGTGCTATAAGTAGGAGACCTAGAAGGTGACGGTCAAATCCTGCAAAGAAATGCAAATCCTGCATCATTATGAGCAGCATTTCCTGATTTTCTGCTTTTCCTGATCTGGATAGCAGACTCACGTAGCAGCTCAAGAAATGACAGATGAGTGGGCTGTGGTGGGGGAAA